>JANAVB010000400.1:3121542-3369133 GCA_029216955.1 Iris pallida | reverse complement strand
GGTGTTTTTCGTTTCCAAAATGGACACGAAGATACATTACGACCATGTGTTCACTGATACAGTGTGTTCGTGAGGTTTTGGACACTTTGTGTCCATTTATTGGACACGTGGACACCCGCAAGCATGCATATATATGTATTTCACCTCTGTACACTTAATCCCCTCCTCCTCCACCACCGAACTTGTCCTCCTCCTCCTCTTCCACCACCGTGAGGAGACTGAAGGTAAACCCTAACCCTAATTGAGGTGTTTTTCGTGTCCAAAATGGACACGGAGACACGTTACGACCATGTGTTCACTGATACAGTATGTTCGTGAGGTTTTGGACACTTTGTGTCCATTTGTTAGACACGTGGACACCCCCAAGCATGCATATATATGTATTTCACCTCTGTACACTTAATCCCCTACATACACTTGTGTATTTTCGTATTAATTTGGATTTGCATATTGGGTTTGGGTTTCGATATAGTGTTTGATACATTGTTTCACCTTGCAACATTCCTACACTTATTTAGACAACAAGTATATGAACCAATTAGTCAACATCTATTTGTTGAAGTATGGTACTCCATTCTTCGTAAGTTCTAGCTATATGTCTCAAGATCCAATACTCGAAAATCCCAATAAGAAGAAGAGAAAAGAATAAAATGACATCGCTCAACACCCTATGACAACTCTTTGTAGAATTGTATTAAAGTGTGAGTTCTACAGTATGGTTCTCTTTGTAGAATAAAATGACATTGCTCAACCCTATCGATCCTCCATACAAGTTCCTTCATCTATTGTCTTAAAGTGTGAGTTCTACAGTATGGTTCTTTTTGTACAATTGTGTCTTATTTTAGACAATAAGGGAACATATAGGTGTGTGTTTGTGTTTGAAAGGGAGTGTCACAAGAGTAAGGCGTGAGCATGTGTTAGTATTTTGAGCTGTGAGAGTGTTTGTTCTATTGAGGTTAGTACCAACTGGCAAGTTAGGTTAAAAGAACCTGGGAACTATGGTGTGGTTGTATACATCATGTACATGTATGTGTGTGTCTAGTGGGAGAAAGGCTAGTTAGAAATGGCTAGTTTGACCAAGTTGGACTAGTTTAGCTTAGAGTTGGCTCGGTTGGACTATACATAATATATAGACTAATATCCTAAAACTTTACTTCTACAACTCAGCCTATATGAAATATTGTAGACACGGGTGATATACCGCCGCGATAATCTCTGACCACCGCACGCACAAACACGCGAAAGAAAAGTTAGCAATGCGAAAAGAAGATGACAGATAATCTCTGACCATTTAACGTAAAATGTCATGTGTACATATACTGCAGAAAGTGTAGACCGCATGAGCTGACAATTGCATATCATTCACTACCTTGATGTATCTATCTTACAGAATTATGGAGCTGAAATTACTATCTGCAGAATCGTACTTGGATGTACAACCGTCATCCTGATGACATGTGCGGTGTGCGGGATGAATTCATAGAGGGTGTACACCAGTTCCTGCAGTTTGCCAAGGCGTTCCCTCAGTACATAGATGGTACCAAAATTAAGTGTCCGTGTGTGAGATGTCGCAACTTGAAATATCATCCAGAAGTGGATGTCACGTATCATTTATACTCGAAGGGTTTCACATCGAATTACTATCAGTGGAGCGAGCACGGAGAACTTGTATCTTTAGCATCGGAGTACGAGCCTTATGTGGATGTCCACAACAACGCTCCTTACGACGATGGGTTGGAGAACATGGTTTTCGACACGGGGGCCTAGTTTCGATCCGGATGATCATGATGCACCTGAGGAGGCACCGAACCCCGATGCTGCTCATCATGAGTTTCTGGAGAATGCAAGGACTCCATTATATCCTGGTTGTGAGGATCATTCACCGTTGGAGGTGGTTACAAGATTGTTGAGCATCAAGTCCGATTTTAACATGTCGCAAGATTGCTACAACCGTTTTATGGAGTTGCTTATAGAAATATTGCCTGAGGGTGCGAAGTTGCCTAAAGACTTCTACCGGTCTAAGAGGATGGTTAGATCGCTCTGGATGGGATACGAAAAAATTGATGCCTGTCGCAACGGGTGCATGTTGTACTACAAAGACGACAAGGATGAAGACGCCTGCAGATTTTTTGGTGTCGATCGCTACAAGACATGTGGTAGAAAAAAGTCTGTCGGTGCCAGGAAGCCTAGCTCTTCGATGCACTACTTGCCTTTGACGCCGCTGTTGTAGCGGTTGTTTATGGTGAAGGAAACTGCAGAAAACATGAGTTGGCATAAGCGGAAACATACCGAAGGAGTGTTGGATCACCCTCTGATGGAGAAGCATGGAAGTACTTTGATCGAGAGTATCCAGATTTTGCTTCTGATCCGCGTAATGTCAGATTGGGTCTCTGCTCCGACGGTTTTACCCCATTCGGACTTTCGGGATCCCAGTATTCGTGTTGGCCTGTGATCGTCACCCCGTACAATCTATCGCTTTGGATGTGCATGAAGACTCCGTATATGTTTCTCACCATTATTATCCCAGGTCCGAACAATCCGAAAAGGAACATCGATGTGTATTTACTGCCGTTGATTGATGAGTTGAATCAGCTGTGGGAAGTAGGTTCCAACACGTACGATGTATCTAGAAAACAAAATTTTCGGATGCGGGCAGCACTTATGTGGACCATCAACGACTTTTCGACCTATGGAATGTTATCTGGATGGAGCATGCATGGTCGTCTTTCATGTCCGTATTGCATGGACAGCACTAAGGCTTTTCGTTTGAAACACAGAGGCAAACCGTGCTTCTTCGATTGTCATCGACAATTCCTGTCGAAGGATCATCCGTACCGGAGGAACAGGAATACTTTTCGTGTTGGCGTTGTGGAGAAGGCTAATCCCCCGCCAAGGTGGACCGGATACACGATATGGGAAGAGGTAAAAGATTTACCAAGAGCTATTGAGCAGCCTACTACGGGCTACAAGTGTGACGGATTTGGTCGCACTCATAACTGGACGAAGAGGAGTATATTCTGGGATCTTCCATATTGGAGTACCAATCTGATTAGGCATAACCTTGATGTCATGCATATCGAGAAGAATGTGTTTGACAACATAATTAATACTGTAATGGACGTAAAGGGGAAGACGAAAGACAATCCAAAGGCTAGATTGGACTTGGAAGAAATATGTAGACATCCTGCATTGCATTTGATAGAAGACAGGAATGGAAAGTTGAAACAGCCTAAGGCAATTTTCTCACTGGAGAAGGAGGATAAAGTGAGGCTTTGTAGGTGGATTCAAGGTCTGAAATTTCCAGATGGGTATGTTTCGAACTTGAGAAGATGCGTCGACCTCAAGGAGAATAAACTGACAGGTATGAAGAGCCATGATTGTCACGTATTCATGGAGCGGTTAATTTCGATTGTATTTCGGGAATTCTTACCGCAGGCAGTTTGGGATCCATTGACGGAGCTTAGCATATTCTTCAGGGACCTTTGTTCTAAGAAATTGCTCGTTAAACGTCTAGAAAAGCAAGAGAAGGATATTGCGGTTACACTGTGCAAGCTAGAGAGGGTGTTCCCTCCTGGATTCTTTGACTCTATGGAGCATTTGCCGATTCATCTTTCCTACGAGGCACGTGTTGGTGGACCCGTCGAATATCGATGGATGTACCCGTTCGAGCGTGTCACGACCCGCACCCGCTTTTCGGACGCGAGCACGTGAGCAAGCCAGCTACGTATCGAACGGACTCCAGCCCGACTCGAATACGTAAACGCTGTCAAGGCTATGGTATACTGCCAAAACATGGCAGACAAATCTATATCTCAATCCACAATAAGAATATAAAATATGAATGAACACTATGGGTCGTGGTCTGTAGCCCACTAGCATATATGTCCGATAAGACTCTAAAGGAAATAACAAGAGTCTAAACTGAATCAAGAAACATGATATCTCATGATAAGGAATGTAAAGCACGAGCGGATAATAAACACAATAACGATACCTGAATCCCGCAAGAATCGCAAATCCTCCGCCATCCAGAACTAAACTAACTCCATGTAATCGTTAAACCTGAGGAGATCATCAGGTCCTCAGAGGGCATAGCAAGATACATAATATACATGCCTATCTAACAGTTTTATCATGCTCAAAAAGGAAAAACAAGAAAAATGGGGACACGACCAATGACTACGAACACGAACACGAACACTAGAACAAACTACGCATAATGAACTGCCGGATGCACGAAACACGATGATCAATGGAAGAAACCAAACCCTCGGCCCGAGTGTGGACTCACTGGTTTGAACTAAACACTAACCTCGTCCCGAGTGTGGACTCTCTGGTCAGTACTAACCCTCGTCCCGAGTGTGGACTCTCTGGTCAATACTAACCCTCGTCCCGAGTGTGGACTCTCTGGTCAGTACTAACCCTCGTCCCGAGTGTGGACTCTCTGATTAGTTCACGGCAAGGCACCCTCGTCCCGAGTGTGGACTCTCTGGTACAAATACTACATCCTCGTCCCGTGTGTGGACTCTCTGATGTAAAACACCCTCGTCCCAAACGTGGACTCTCTGGTGCAAGTCAAGTCAAGTCAAGTCTACACCCTCGTCCCGAGCGTGGACTCTCTGGTGCAATAATTGACATCCTAGTCCCTAGTGTGGACTCACGGATGTAAGCAGATCAGAAGAAAAACACCCTCGTCCCGTGTGTGGACTCTTTGGTGCCAAGGATGCAATATCAAGGATTTAGTAGTTCACTACACGCACTCGTTCTACGACACGACTCAAGCAAGGTACTGACGAGAAACTCCAAATGTGAAACACAAGGCCAAAACATGAACATGGCTATAAACAATAAAAATAACTCCACAAAAAATAACACGAAAAAACACATGTCCATAAATGATCCAAAAGCTAGAAACTGAAATAAAATGCATGAAATAAAACTGTAGATGTAGGCAAGGTATACTTGCCTGGCGGCAGCGCGAAGAACCAATAAATACCGTCAACCGGTAAGCCAAATAAGTTCAAAATCCACAACTGTCTCCGAAAGCTGAAACAGACAATTCCAACAGTCTCAGAATAGTCAAATTAGCTAGAATTGTCTGTCCTTAAGTCCAATTCTGGACACAGGGCAAAACGGTAATTTTGGACAAAAACGATGTCCGCCGTTGGACCCGCTTTGTACCGAAAAGCGTGTCCGAGTTAATGGTCTCTAAAGTCGTCAAACTATATGTCTACGGATCCGGTTTTCCGATACGAACCCAACCGTATATTCAAAGTTGGATTCCGGCAGACCGTGCACAAAATCGCCCGTCGAGTAGGACCGTGGGGCCCACAAAACGACGTCTGATTCAACTGTCTCATAATTGGACTAAACTTGGCATATAGGACCAGAAAAATGATACGGTCCTGCTGGCGCAAGTTTTGTCTCGATCTGACGAACGTGCACAAAGTAATTGGGAAATTTGCAAAGTGCACGATACGGGGAATTTCGACGGATACGTATCAAATTCGTCGCGCACACGCGACCGATTTGAATTCCGTCAAAGCCCACACGACCACGAAGCCGATACGCAGCTTTCGATGCTTTCGGTTCGCGACCACGTCGCCCGGTTTGGCGGGACGCACGTCGCATCGGATGGTTTTTCAAGTTTTGGACAGTTTTGAAAACATATTTTTGGTCAAATTGAGACATCGATTACTCGATGCTCAGTCGATCAATTCATCTTCCGTAAAAAGGGTTTTCGAGATCTATAGGTCTTCTAGGACTATTTTTAATTGGTTCTTAAAAACTCGTATTATTCGGTTCAGGAGTGGCCTTCCAAGTTGGGTTAAGGGCTGCCTTGATGTTCAATTTTTGGACAGATTATTCTCGACTTTGAGTCGATTTGTCGGGCCGGTCTTTCGACTCCTCTTAATTCTAGTTACTAGGTTCCCTAGAGGGTCGTCTACGGTTTCCATAACACTTTACAAATCTAAAAACGATTAAGGATCGAGGGAGAAATCGTACTTTGAAAAGGGGGTCGCGACTGGTGACCGGGCTCGGACGGCCTGCGCGTGGCTTCTGTTGCCAGTGCTTCTCCATCCGTGGCCGGTCGGCGACCGCCGCTGGAGGCGCGCCTAGGAAAGGGAAAGGTGTGGCGAGGCTTCGTTAGGGTTTTTGATGAACTCCTCGATCTCGAGTTATATTGTACATGTGTTGGTTCCGAGCGGAGTCTTGTTCAGTCGCAGGGGAAAGGGTTTCACTCGGGATGGGCCAGGGCTGGGGTTGGCCTGGCTCACTGCTGCTTTAGTTGGGCTCGGGGAGTTTAGTTCTGATGCTTGTTATTGTTAAGGCTCGGTTTGCTTTGGCTGGGCAGCTAAAGGCTCGGTCTTTAGGGGCTGTGAAGAGTAATGGGATGGCCTGGGGTCTTCTCGGGTTGGCCTGGTGTGTGGGCTCGGTTAGCTGGCTTGAGGTTGCTGCTATTGGGGAGTTGTGGGCTCAGCTACCCATGCACCAGGAAAGAGAGCTATATAGTTATAGTGAAAACAAATGCATTTACTTAGAATATAGGTGTTGGCAAGGTTCAGCTATAGGGATAACATCCATCTTTGTAGCAATAGTAGCAGTAAAAACAATTTTGAAACATACTCTGACACATATATGTGGTATCAATTTGAGCAATATTAAAACGAGAAACTATTGGTTCTACTGTATAAAGAATAAATATATGACCAGCTAGGAACTAAGAAAACAATTACAGATGGATGAATGAGTTGCTACAAGCAAGATTGCTAAAAATAAACATACACCCTAAAATCTCTCCCAACGCCAAAGTATAACTAGGATACACCAAAATAGACACCGAATCTGTGTCGTTGTGTCCAAAGCGTGTCATGTAGTATCCATGTCTGTGCAACATATAGTAAAATAGAAATCTCATATAATAGACAGGCACTTCTAAGAAAATGTAACATTAGACGATAATATATTTGTAAGTAAGGATATATAGATAAAAGAACTACTAAAGATATTCTAACAACTAAGGCAAACTGCAATATTATATTGACACGGTCATCAAAATGAAAGCCAAACAGAAATTTTGTTTATTTATTCTAATCCTTAACCAGACATGCAATCATCTTAGACATGCAATATTATATTGACACGGTTAGAAATTTTGTTTCTACTTGACATCATTTCCCAGACTGAGCATTTGATGCCTCTGAAGCCATAGTAGCTTGCTAGTAAATAGCAAAATAGCTAAAAGTAGGCAAAGCTAAAAGTAGCTAATTATTAGAGAGAGATGCAACATTACAGATATAGATGGTGCTGATTTTGTTAATAAGAGATTTCACTAGAGAAAGAACTAAAATCTGTAGTGTTTGCTCTTGTAGCTAACATATATGGAAAATAATATTTTGTTCGCGGTTTATGACAGCAGGCTTAGGCTCGGTTCGGTGCAGTCCAAACTAATTTGGTACAACCGGGTCTCCTAACGTCAATTAATACTGATAACGAATAATTAAACTATTTATAATTGTCGTGTCGCAACTTGGCCTGGTTTTCCTAGTTAGGATGTCACTATGGCTCGTCCTTCCCTACCAGGGCTAATACACTAGTCTAAGTACGCTACTGCACTATCTGTGCCACGGTTTCTAGTCATCTTGTACCCCAATTCCTAATCGTGACTAAAACCATCTACCATAATAATAACTAAATAATTAATTCAAAAATTCAAAAAAATCACAATTTAAATCAAATAATAATAATAATAAAATATGTCAAAATTCCGGGAAGGGGAGCTACAGAGCGACATTTGAATCACCTAAAAAGAAAGGTAAAAATAAGGCTCGGGTCGAGGGTTCTATTTGTGAAGCCTATATTTTGAGGAGATTACAAATTTCTGCTCCTCCTATTTCAAACCTCATGTTGCTACGAATAGAACGAGAGCTCCGAGAAACGACGACGGATATCAAGAATTTAATGATGGAATACTGAAAGTATTCAATGCGTCCGGAAAGCCTTCGGAGAAAATGAAGAAGAGATATTTGAATGACGAAGAGCTAAGGGCTGCTTAGTTGTATGTATTACTCAATTGCGACGAAGATGAAGTAGAGAAGCTAGAGGGGTAAGTAACTCAGGATGATGAGTTTACGTCATCTCAATGTAATAGTATAAGCTAATATTATTGTACTAATCGGCGGTTGCTTCGTTGTTTTCCAGCACATATAATGATGAGTTGAGGCTGGTTAGACCCTACCTAACAGACGAAGCATTAGAACAAGAAATGAGACGTCATTTTCCTTCTTGGTTGAGCGAATATGTAAGTAGCTCGGTAATTACTGGCCTCTTCTAATGCAACTGCGCAATAAATAACTTATTATCGCTTCTTTGATATTCAGGTCGATCGTCTAATTTTACCCGAGATTGAATTAATTAGAACTCTTGCCAAGGGACCAATTACTTTTGTTAAAATATGGCCAAGTTACTGTGTCAATGGCTTTCGGTTCAAGTCGACAAATGCTCTGATCAGAGACAGCTTTCTGGATCTTGATTCCACGAAAAACAGTTGTTTGTGTATCAAGTCTTCGAACTACAAAGACGTCGATCCAGGAAATGATTTCTTTGGCATCTTGCGAGAGATTGTGGAGTTGTCATATAATAATGGCAGAGAACCTGCAAAGATCGTGTTGTTCAAGTGTGAATGGTTCGATCCGATTGAAAATCAAGGTTGGAAAAAGGACAAGCATGGTCTTCTGGATATAAACTACAAGCGTAGATATCAAGGCTATGAACCGTTTGTCCTAGCAACTCAGGCTCAGCTCGTGTACTTCACAGCTTATCCGAGACGGGGAGGAACGAAGTCTGACTGGTGGGCAGTATGCAAGACTAAAGCCAGAGATACTTTTGATGTTGACGAAAAAGCTTACCAGGAGGACGAGCTACCTCTTGTAACCATTATTTTCGTTGTGGACTCCACGAAAGTTACGCATTACACGACACATAATGTAGAAGATGTAGAATTATCCGAAAAGGAAGACGAAGCCGAAGATGAAAGTGAAGATGAGGAGGAAGAGGAAGATGAGGTCGAGGAAGACGAACAAGATGATTATTCTGAAGATGATTGAGAGAGATATACTTATCTGAACTTAGATGTTCTTCTAAAATACATTATTTGGACTTAGATGTTTATTGTAGAATGTATCATCATATGTTGTCTTGGTTATTATCTTATCTTTGTTGTACTTTCATATTTCTAGTCTCTATTATTTGTTGTACTTTCATATTTCTAGTCTCTATTATTTGTTGTACTTTCATATTTCTAGTCTCTATTATTTGTTGTATTATCATATGTTGTTATCAGGTATGGCAGGTCGTCGCGGAGTGTACTAAAGGGGACAACGAGGTCACTTTCCTCCGGTACTTCCTACAGGTACTGCTAGAGGACGGAGTTTTCCTTCGGTACCTCATTCTGGTACCGGCTCTGGATCCTCGTCGCCGATTACTCCTCTATATCGGACAGTAGGTGGGCCTGTGGGACGACGTCACGTGGCATATCTCCTGGGACGAGTAGTTCTAGGCCTGTTGAGAGTGATCGCCCGTCTAGCGTTCCTACTGCTCATACGATGATGGAGACGGATGAGCAGATGGCGGAGGCTGCGGCGACGGCCGAGGCGGCGGCGCCGACGGTCGACCAGCATCATGCAGATGATGCGTGCGCACCTCCGGAGGAGAGGAGGACGGAGATCTGGGCCGACGGTACAAAGTAGGTGTTTTGGTTTATAATTTTTTCTTTCTATTTTTATCATAATTTAACTTTTTTTTATGAATTCTTTATGTTTGTATAGATATCGTCCCCCAGAGGTACAGAGACGTCTAGGCCACATGCTGAGGCATAATTATGGTGGTGCTTGGATAAACTACACTGAGGCTCCGGACGAGAGGAAGGCCTTCTGGTTTGTGCGCTTCAAGGTTAAAATATATTTGCTTTTAACATGAATCATATAATTTTTGTATATTATATATAACTGATAAATATTTGGTTTGCACTCTTCTAGGATATGTTTTTCTATCCACCACACCGGACCGAGCTTATCGAGGGGATGTTTCCTGCCGTCGCTGCCAAGCTGATCCACGACTCTATCAATGATCAGAAGGATCGTGATCGTGCCGAAAAGCCGATCCAAGGTTGGATCATGTAATGCCCCGCTCCGCACGGTGCATTATGCTGAGTCGTTGACTCGAAGAGTTACGTTGACCCGATAACGTATCGATGCGAATCGACACGAAGTGTTAAGTTGTCCCGAGCAACGCATCGAACTAAGTCGATGCGAAGAGTTGCCTTGTCCCAAAGAATGCATCGAGTGAATCGATGTGAAGCACCGCGTTGCCTCGAAGGATAAGTGCGTTGAGACGGCTCAAAGATTCTAAGAAATTGAATCGACCAAGGCGCAAGTCCGAATCGATGCAAGTATTGATTTTAGTTGGTTTCGTGTGCAGGCTATACGTTTACGCTGAAATATTAGAGGTCGATCTTTTGCCTTATTCAGTAAGGGGTCCGCGAAAGCAAATCGTCGCCTTACGACGGACTGAGGCGTTGGCACGGTAAGCCCAAATCGGACGTACAAACTCAGTAAGCACGAAGTGCTCGAATGGCTAAGTCAGGAGAGTGGCCGTGCAACAAAGTTAGGGAATCGAGCTGCATCGGCTCGGCAAAACGACAAAGGTGTATCGACTCAAGGTGGGAGGATTGACTTCTTTTTACTCCTTTATTCGATAAGTCAAATATATCATTGTATGCTGAGTTAACCTATCAACGCCACGGGCATGGCTCGATAGAGAGATAAACGTAGTGTATGTCGAACACTAGATAGAACAATTGAAATGAATCGTACGGCAAATGTACGAGTCGCTATGGAACATTGGATATCGCAAAGACGAGCGCCTCGGTGCGCAAGCCGCAAGAACATGGGATAACTGTACTCGGCGAGTGCCTTAGTACACGAACCATACCGTACCTTCGCGCACGAGTTAGAACGGCTAGAACATTGAAAGACAATAGGCGAGCGTCCTAGCGCGCAAGCCACGGATATTGAATGCTAAGTCATAGAACATCGAAATACGGTCGAAATGTGCCTACGTGCATGGGATAATAAAAGATGGCTTCGTTGCGAGAGAATGCAGTTGTGGCATGAATGTGGCAGAACTGTCGGATATGACATAATGCCTCGAAAGGTGTTCGGGACCTTCGGGTCATTCGGCTGACGAGCATTGAGTTGAGGCATGATGCCATTGAAATATTGAAATGAAGTATGAAACGTAAGAACATAGAAAGTTAACGAAGAAATACGAGATGGTAATGCGGCATGGTGCCCTTCGAAATGTTCGCAGCCTTCGGACGTTTCGTTGAGAACATTCGGGCGTTGTGCCAATTGAAATAGAGATAAGCGAACTTGCTTGGTTGTATGAAATATAAGATTCGTTGCATGGTCAAATGGACTTAAAGACTATTGCCCATGAATGGGTATTCCCTCGAACGCGGTGCGCCAGGGCGCTGGGACCGTTCGGCCTAGGAGGGATTTCGTTTTTGGTATTGTTGGTGCACTTCGACTAGACGGGTAGCGCCTGTCTAGTGAATGTGATAAGCCACTTACACGAGTACTTCGGGGGTCCTCGGATTTTGTTTAGCAACCACAACTGAGTGATTGTCGTCTTACAATTTCGAGTCAATAAATATAAGTCCATTCTAGCTTGACAAGCTAGTGACCTTCATATAGTTAAGGGCGATGGGTTTGGAAGTACAAGGTATACGTATCTTGCATGGATAGATCCGAATAGAGGGCACTTATAACATGACAGGGAAAACGGATAGGCGTATTCACCTTGCGCCGGTGCAAGGGCGAGTGCGTCGATATTGGTAAGTCGTACCACGAGACAAACACAAGATTGCTTGCCTGTTTACTTATGCGAATTGAATAACATGCTTGCCATGCTTTACGCTTTCGAAGATGCCATAAAATTGACCCTAAGGAGAACATAGCAAGATCATAAGTTAAGTTGCATGATTCAACATAAAGATTAAAATGTCGGTTTGGAAAGATGATCTTTGCTTCAGTACATGCGAGGACGAACGTACTGATCCCCCACCAGCTTCACACAGGGTGCAGGGAATGGATTGCTCGAGGTGAAGCGTTGCTTGAACGTGTTAAGGCTTGGAATGCCGAAGCGCATTGAAGCGTGCTATCGCGCGGACTACGCAACTGGATTGATGCGGTCGCGATATAGAAGGCATGATGTATGGAACGGTGAAATCCTTTGTGGGCAAGAGAGAATCTGAGTGTTGTAGCCAATCTGGCATATATTGTTAGGCTATCGAAAGCCATTGTAATCTCAGTTCGGATATCAATAAAGAGAATTGTTTCGTATACTCTGTTTTCCTTTCGTTGTTAATATCGAATCAAAAGATAACCATTTGAGAACTTGTCATCTTGACTTGCACGAGCACAACTCCAGGCTCGTGCGGCATCACACCCCCTACGAGGACGATGATTCGGGTGATTCCGAGTCGGGGCGTGACAAATTGGTATCAGAGCTCTAGGCTCAATTTCCTTTGGACGCTTGCTTCGTTACAATTCTAAAAGTTGCCCACCACCACTTGAAATCACTCTTGACTCTACTCGATGCCGTACTGGATGTTCCATACAATAAGTCTAATACAAATCATGTAATTTTGCCGCGTGTTGTTTGGAAATTACATGGTGTTGCTGGAAAAGTCGAGAAATGTTTGTTGCGTAAGTGCAACAAGTTGCGAGATATGAATTCGAGGATTTGTTGTCGTGGATGCAACATGTCGTGAATCGTAATTCGAGATATTCGTTGGTTGCAGCGAACGATGTGAGAGATGTTGGTTGCATCGGTACTATGGAAGTCGTAGAATGTTGCTGCAGCAATTGCCACGCGTTGATTGTAATGATGCGTTGAAAAGAAAATAAAAGTTGATATGGAATGTGTCGGACGGATTCACATATCGATTTTTAATGTGCGTTGCAATGAAAAGCGATAAGTCAATATCGAATGTGTTGAATGGATTTGAGCATTGACTTTGAATGTCGGAAATAAATCCTTGCACGATGTGCAATACGTATTGAAAGGAAATCGATGCACGAGGTACGGTAAATATCGAAAATAAATCGTTGCACGATGTGCAATGCGTATTAAAAGTAAAAATTATTGCACGTGGTGCAACGCGTATCAAAATAATCGATACACGAAGTACAACGGATATCGAAAATGAATTTTGCACAAGATGCAATGGAAGAAAATAAAAGTTATAAATCGAGAAACAAAATCGGTTCGGTTGGGCGCCGAGCTGTGTTGGCAAATGAATGCATTGGCCGAGTTGCGTCGGATTTGAATTAATCAAAGTTACGGTTGTGATCAAGCACGATCACTGCGGAAATTGTGAGTCGGAAGAGATCGTTAGTTCGTAAAGAGTACGTTGCGACGGAAGTAACTTGATTTTCGGGTGGTATATGGCATACCACCGATGCAATGAATGGCTCAATTCCGAGTGGTATATGCAATACCACTTGTGCGATAAATTGTATCGACGTTTTGTGAGTATTGCGGAAGGTTTGTCCGCAACGGACGGGATAGCACCGAGACTCGATTAAGAATTTGTATAACGGCATGTTGATACAAGTGTTCTTCGATGATCGATTAGAACGATAAGGCGAGACTCGTATCGATGAACGATACGTCGGACGGAAGTTATAAGTTGGTCGAACGACCGAGACTAGCGAACGATTATGCCTATCGGATCGACGGGATAGGAAATTCGAAATATTGAAATCGAACCGCACGACTTACGAGATCGATGAAAATGTTGGGCGAGGCGAATCGAATCGCACGACTTGCGATCTCGATAGGAATGTTCGGCTAGGCGAATCGAATCGTATGATTTGCGATTTCGATAGAAATGTGGGGCGATGCGAATTGAAATCGAATCGTATGATGTGCGACTTCGGTGAAGAGTTGGTTGAAAGGGAGTAATCGTGCCTAAGAAATAGTTGGTTATGTTACGGCGAAACTCATTTGAGTACGACTAAAAACACACAAAACTTAGAGGGCGAGATCGTATGACTTGAGGGCTCGATGTTGGATAATCGGTAACTCAGTTACGCGATCAAAGTATAGCGGGATACGGCGAATCGGAAAACAAGTTAATGCGTATGGGAAAGTTCGTTGCGAACTTGGATGTATGCGATGCGAGCTAAGTTGACGTTGAAACGGATTCAAAGTTGACCCTTACGTTATCGAAATGGATACGGCGTATCGAGATCGATACGTAAGGAAACGTAAACGATGTGAGAATACAAAATAGAGTGTGCCTCGCGCTATAAAATTTTGTAAGTAACGATACGAGAATGAACGAACTTGGTTGATCGTAAATTTTGTGATTGATCAGGGCGAGACTATAAGTCATCGACGATTGCTCGATGCGTATAGCATCTCGTGTGTCGACCGCGAAATAAGATAGACTCGAACTCAATGCGAGTAGACGCGTCGTGAATAGCAGAATCATCGACGGAGTGCATGACCTTACTCGGAGGATAGTTGCGCTAAGATTGCACCGATAGAAATGGTTTTGTTCGAAAATTTGGATAGTCGTATAGAATCATCGGAACGTGATTTAGCTCCAAAATAAGATATAGCATAGTTCGTAGTACACTGTCCTTCGGTAATGATCCACAATTATCGAGCGTAGCTTCGGGGCAGCTGACCATAGAAGACTTGACCGCCAAATCAAATTGAATGCTGCAGACTGTAAGATGACCCATGCGATATCGCATATGAGATTGCACCGATAACAAATATAACACGGCGCATGTTGACGATAAGTCTAGACGATCGAGAATGGTTGGAACAACTTTCGATTGTGAATGATATAGTTAGATTTGAGTATTCGTCGGATGAATGCTTGAATAGTTATGTTGGTCAACGATCAAACTAGAAATTCACCAACGAACTTGGTGATTCGGATAGGCGATTGCGAGATTCGTGCGATGCACGAGAGAGAACGATAAGAGAATGACTTACAAGTCATGTCGTTAGATTTGGATTCACCTTGCAATTGAGCTTGCGTGAATCGAACTTAAGTTCGATGTTACGAGACGGATAAGTTGGGAATTTGGCTAGTGAATTCCTACTCGTTAGGAAATCGAACGTAAGGCGTGTCGTAAGGACCTCGTGTCAAGGCGATCGTTATCATGAGCACCGTCGCCTTGATGTAAACTGCTATGTCGGATAGATTGTGGCCTTTGTGCAATGTCAATTTAAACTTGCGTCGGGAGAAGCTGAGCACGGTGTCTAGGTAAGTCACCTAGCGGACGTAGTCCTGAATGTTGATGCTTTTGCATGTCAACAAGAGAGAATCATGTCGAGATAGGATACGAAGTACAACATCGAAAATCGTTGGATAGTGACGCCGAACGCAAGGCGTTGCCGAGACTCGTTGCGATCGGATGCGCGACGGCTTGACGCGACGCGTAGAATTGATAGTCCCGATGAAACACACAAAGTGAGAAATGCGATTTTTGAATCGTATCGTATGCCTTAACTTTTGTTGGCGAATCGCGTATGTATCAATATGCATGTGTGCTAGAATTGCGAGAACAAGTAATAGAGCCAAGTCCGATCGAGAATACGAAATGGCAAGTAATTAAGAATAAGAGTTACGTATTTGCATTGTTCCGATATCTTACAACTGAGCTCGGCTGAAATGCATATATTGGTGGGACGCCTAAAATATGTGTACGATTCCAAACTAAGTTGTACGATCCAAATGATAGTGAGACGAGATCGTAGAACGATCTAATGAAACCCTTGAAAATTTAGTATGGTTTCGGTTCGGGACGAACCTTATTTTGAGTGGTATATTCTGTAATGCCATGCTCCGCACGGTGCATTATGCTGAGTCGTTGACTCGAAGAGTTACGTTGACCCGATAACGTATCGATACGAATCGACACGAAGTGTTAAGTTATCCCGAGCAACGCATCGAACTAAGTCGATGCGAAGAGTTGCCTTGTCCCAAAGAATACATCGAGTGAATCGATGCGAAGCGCCGCGTTGCCTCGAAGGATAAGTGCGTTGAGACGGCTCAAAGATTCTAAGAAATCGAATCGACCAAGGCGCAAGTCCGAATCGATGAAAGTATTGATTTTAGTTGGTTTTGTGTGCAGGCTATACGTTTACGCTGAAATGTTAGAGGTCGATCTTTTGCCTTATTCAATAAGGGGTCCGCGAAAGAAAATCGTCGCCTTGCGACGGACTGAGGCGTTGGCACGGTAAGCCCAAATCGGACGTACAAACTCAATAAGCACGAAGTGCTCGAATGGCTAAGTCAGGAGAGTGGCCGTGCAACAAAGTTAGGGAATCGAGCTGCATCGGCTCGGCAAAACGACAAAGGCGTATCGACTCAAGGTGGGAGGATTGACTTCTTTTTACTCCTTCATTCGATAAGTCAAATATATCATTGTATGCTGAGTTAACCTATCAATGCCACGGGCGTGGCTCGATAGAGAGATAAACGTAGTGCGTGTCGAACACTAGATAGAACAATTGAAATGAATCGTACGGCAAACGTACGAGTCGCTATGGAACATTGGATATCGCAAAGGTGAGCACCTCGGTGCGCAAGCCGCAAGAACATGGGATAACTGTACTCGGCGAGTGCCTTAGTGCACGAACCATACCGTGCCTTCACGCACGAGTTAGAACGGCTAGAACATTGAAAGACAATAGGCGAGTGCCCTAGCGCGCAAGCTACGGACATTGAATGCTAAGTCATAGAACATCGGAATACGGTCGAAATATGCCTACGTGCATGGGATAATAAAAGATGGCTTCGTTGCGAGAGAATGCAGTTGTGGCATGAATGTGGCGGAACTGTCGGATATGACATAATGCCTCGAAAGGTGTTCGGGACCTTCGGGTCATTCGGCTGACGAGCATTGAGTTGAGGCATGATGCCATTGAAACATTGAAACGAAGTATGAAACGTAAGAACATAGAAAGTTAACGAAGAAATACGAGATGGTAATGTGGCATGGTGCCCTTCGAAATATTCACGGCCTTCGGGCATTTCGTTGAGAACATTCGGGCGTTGTGCCAATTGAAATAGAGATAAGCAAACTTGCTTGGTTGTATGAAATATAAGATTCGTTGCATGGTCAAATGGACTTAAAGACTATTGCCCGTGCATGGGTATTCCCTCGAACGCGGCGCGCCAGGGCGCTGGGACCGTTCAACCTAAGAGGGATTTCGTTTTCGGTATTGTTGGTGCACTTCGACTAGACGGGTAGCGCCTGTCTAGTGAATGTGATAAGCCACTTACACGAGTACTTCGGGGGTCCTCGGATTTTGGTTAGCAACCACAACTGAGTGATTGTCGTCTTACAATTTCGAGTCAATAAATATAAGTCCATTCTAGCTTGACAAGCTAGTGACCTTCATATAGTTAAGGGCGATGGGTTTGGAAGTGTAAGGTATACGTATCTTGCATGGATAGATCCGAATAGAGGGCACTTATAACATGACAGGGAAAACGGATAGGCGTATTCACCTTGCGCCGGTGCAAGGGCGAGTGCGTCGATATTGGTAAGTCGTGCCACGAGACAAATACGAGATTGCTTGCCTGTTTACTTATACGAATTGAATAACATGCTTGCCATGCTTTACGCTTTCGAAGATGCCATGAAATTGACCCTAAGGAGAACATAGCAAGATCATAAGTTAAGTTGCATGATTCAACATAAAGATTAAAATGTCGGTTTGGAAAGATGATCTTTGCTTCAGTACATGCGAGGACGAACGTACTGATCCCCCACCAGCTTTATACAGGGTACAGGGAATGGATTGCTCGAGGCGAAGCATTGCTTGAACGTGTTAAGGCTTGGAATGCCGAAGCGCATTGAAGCGTGCTATCGTATTGACGCTCGAACTACGCAACTGGATTGATGCGGCCGAGATATAGAAGGCATGATGTATGGAACGGTGAAATCCTTTGTGGGCAAGAGAGAACCTGAGTGTTGTAGCCAATCTGGCATATATTGTTAGGCTATCGAAAGCCATTGTAATCTCAGTTCGGATATCAATAAAGAGAATTGTTTCGTATACTCTGTTTTCCTTCCGTTGTTAATATCGAATCAAAAGATAACCATTTGAGAACTTGTCATCTTGCCTTGCACGAGCGCAAATCCAGGCTCGTGCGGCATCACGCCCCCTGCGAGGACGATGATTCGGGTGATTCCGAGTCGTGGCGTGACAGATCACCCCTGATCAATGGAATGCGATGAAGGCTCGATTCGAGGAGCCAAAGTACAAGGAGAAGTCGGAGAAGGCCAAGGCGGCTAGGCAACATGCCTCGAAGTGGTGCGGTGGGTCGATTCCGATGACAGAACATTTCCGTCGTCTGGTATGTCTTCCTCTTTTAGAAATATTATTTTAATACAAAACCGATAAATTATTACTAAGATAATATATTTAATTACAGGTAAGGAAGGTCGATAACGCCGACATGGTGACCGTCTTCCTGGCCACCCATCGTCGCGGCGCTGACCTTATTGACGAGAGGGCCGAGCAGACTTATGTAAGTATTACAATACGTTATCTTAATTTAATACTTCGTGTCAATTTTAATATAACTTAGTAAATATGATGCAAATAAATATTCATGTAGTTAGTAATAATAAGTACATTAATTAAAAATTAGAAATAATAAGTACATTAATTAGAAATTAGTAATAATAAGTACATTAATTAGAAATTAGAAGTTAGTAATAATAAGTACTTTCTAGGCCGAGTATCAGAGGCTGCGGGAACGGGCGGCTGCTAGTGCACCTGATGCAGGCGAGGCCGGTACTTCCTCGCAGCCCACTCAGGCTCCGTCGGCGGACGAGCTGTAGATGGCCGCCGCTGGTGGACTCCGTAGGGGTACGTACTACGGTACGGAATCCTATGGCGCCCTAGTTGCGATCCAGTCCTCTAGGACATCTCCTGCTAGTGTGCGTGGTCCACAGCCGTCCCAGGAGTCTGTCCGAGTCCACCAGATGATGGAGTCTCTCCGTGACGACCTGCTACGACGGATCGATGAGCAGTCTCAGCACGACGATCCTGCGCTGCTAGCACGATTGGATGCGCTCGACCGCGGCATTATGGACCTCAGGGAGACGACTGAGAGGACAGAGCGTACCGTTGGAGGGTTAGAGCGCACGGTCACGGAGCTGCAGACAGGACAGGTGACCATGGCTGAGAGGATGAGATTGGCACAGGAGTCGATAGTCGAGAGCAGTGATAGAATGTTATCTATCATAGATTCATACCACCAGCGACTTACAGCGTTGGAGCATGCTGGTCTTCCGGGTGCACCTTCATCTTCTTCGACACCGACTCCACCGACGTCACTGCCTACATCGGTATCGATATCACGTGAGGAGTATGAGTTGTTCTTATCCCTTTGTCGCGGCGGTGCCCCTTCTGCACCAGATTCTTAGTAGTCCTAGTTAGGACTGTTTCTGTGTTTGTTTCATTCTTTGTTTGTGACTTTTTTCATTTGTTGGTTGTGTAGATTTGGATACTTGGTTGTTTGGATATTTGGTTATTTGGATATTTGGTTATTTAGATATTTGGTTATTTGGATATTTGGATATTTGGATATTTGGTTATTTGGTTAGTTGTTGTGTGATTGTTGTAAACTTGGTTATTTGGATATTTGGTTATTCGCAATTATCGACGTCAAGTATACAAACTTGGTTAGTTGTGTATAGCGAGAAATGGACATTCTGTGATTGTTTGGATCCTATTCTACAGTGAGAAATGGACATTCTGTGATTGTTTTAAACTGCAGGGAGAAATGGACATTCTGTATTTTATTTTTTTATTTTTTTCCAGAATTAGCGACGTTTACCGACGTTTACCGACGTACACCGACGTACTTTTACGTCGGTAAACGTCGATAAATATGCGATATTATCCAGTTTACCGACGTTTTAGCGACGTTATAATATGTCGGAAAACGTCGGTACACGTCGGTGCACGTCGATAATATTCCCAGGAATTCCCAGGATGTACCGACGTTTAGCGACGTTGAACATGTCACTAAACCACCGACGACTCGTCGGTAATACGTCGGTAAATTACCGACGCGTAGCGATACGCAGTAATACGTCGCTAATCCACCGACGTTACGACGGTAGACGTCGACAATATACCGACGTATATATACGTCGGCAAACGTCGATAATTGCGACGTTTGACGACGTTTAGAAGATTAGCGACTTACATTTCAGCGACTATCACGAAACGTCGGTAATTCCGTCGCTAAATATCTTTAGCGACGAAATTTGTCGTTTTAGCGACGTCTTTTTGCGTCGCTAAAACGACTTATTCTGGTAGTGGATGTACCATACTTCATCATGTGTAACTTCTTCAACATTGCAAGCGAGAAAGAGAGTGTCGTTCTCACTTTTCTTTTCTTCTTCATGCATGAAAGTTGAGCTTCCTTCTTTATTATTGGTCTTCTTGGACCAACAATCTGTTTGATAATGGTCATATTTTTCACAATTGTAACATTGAACTTGATAAAAAATTTCATGACTTCTACCTTGGCCTCTACTTGCAGCTCTTCCTCTTCCTCTTGTTCTCCTCCAATTTGAAGAATTAACATCTTCCTTCTTCTCAGCTTCGATGTATCTGCCTCCATTGTGTCTTCCTCTTCCACGACCTCTTGGACCACCTCTCCTTCCTCTCGAACCGCCTCCAAAAGACATATGTGTTTGGAAAGCTTGCTCTAGAGGAGTGGAATCATATTGTTTCATACGGAGTTCATGGGACTGAAGTGAACCCAATAAACTCTCTACTGAAAGTGTAGACAAATCTTTGGATTCTTCAATGGCTACTACGGTAGACTCGAATTTTCGAGTCAAGCTTCGTAGAATCTTCTCAACAATTCTTTGATCTTCAACTTTCTCACCATTCACTTTCAATTGGTTAACAATTGAAATAACCCGATTGGAATAATCTTCAATGGATTCTACATCTTTCATCTTTAGTGTATCAAATTCGCTACGAAGAGTTTGTAGCCTTACCATTTTCACCTTGTCATCTCCCTTGTATGATGAATGAATTGTGTCCCATGCTTCCTTTGCCGAAGTCACCGTCGATATCCTTTCAAAGATAACCTCATCCACCGCTTGATAGATGAAAAACAATGCTTTCTTGTCCTTCTTGCGAGCTTCCTTCAATTCTTGAAGTTGTTGTGCATTGAGACTAGCCACATCAGCGGGTTCCGCAACTCCGCTCTCTACGATATCCCAAATATCTTGAGATTGGTAGAGGACCTTCATTTGAATACTCCATTGGTTGTAATTCTTGCCGGTGAAGCGAGGTAGTTGGGGTTGCAACATGTTGTTGTTGTTGTTGGAAGCCATGACACCTCTCTGGCTCTGATACCACTTTGATGGAGATAAACTTTTTCAGGAGATGTGAAAGCACAAGAGGAATGTGTTCTCTTGTTTCTAAAACACTAGAAGAGGATACTCAAAATATGGAAGTGGAATAATGTTTATTGATTTTGCTTCATGAAAATGGATACAAGATGATGCTCTTATATAGCATATGTATTTGCATAAGTTACAT
Organism: Iris pallida; assembly: GCA_029216955.1. NCBI lineage: Eukaryota > Viridiplantae > Streptophyta > Magnoliopsida > Asparagales > Iridaceae > Iris > Iris pallida. The sequence goes on along the minus strand of JANAVB010000400.1, from coordinate 3,347,455 downwards.
GTTTATTAAAGGTGTAAGTTAAATAGAAAATGAGGAAACCGAAATGAAACTTGTCATGCATATGAACATAACATATAACATAGGATGTTTCTTTATTTAAAACTTGTAACTCTCTAGCTTATATTTCCAACAGATACAAAAATGACAGGGAGAAAAGAATAGAATGCTTTTGTTTTTTTCTTCTTGTAATTATTTTATAAAAGTATGTTTAGCCCCCACACACATGGGAGGTGTGAGGGGGGGCCGCTACATGATCGAGGTCGCGCGTGCGAAATGTATGGGATGGAGGAGGCAGAGGTTGAAGAGGAGCATAACAAGTAGGGTCAAAACTGCATTGCTGATTGGAAGCTAGTACTGCACTCCCCATTTCCCTGCTCTCTCACCACCAATCTCTCCACAGCTTCAGCCTGCAGATATGCATCACCATCCTGTACATATACATACATAGACAGTGAAATATGAGTTTTTTTATATTCGATGTAAATACAAGTATACATACATTTTTTTAGGAAAATACATGTATATATACATCATTCATACATGTACAACTTTCAACAATTATCTTGATATCATGGTGAAGATAAGAGTACTAAAAAAAATATGTGCAGAGTTTAAACTGAAGTACCAAACTGACTATTTATGCCTTTTTTTTTAGATAATTTATGCCATCTATTAATTACTGTGAGAACATGCAGAGAAAAAAATGGTTCGAGAAGATCTTTAATTTGCGTTTAGTTTCTTGATTTAAAGCACAAGGGTTCAAGGCGTCTCTAGTGCTATTTATGCTAGTGAATGTTTAATGCATATCTATGTTGTACCGGCAGAAGGATGTCCGTATCCGTATTATGGCCAAATCTCATGTGTCTATGTTCGTATTCGTGCAGTGTATCAATATGTCAGTATCCGTGTCCGTATTTTCACAACATTGATGTATACACATACAGCTTCTGAACATCTAAAGGTTGATAACATATTGCATCTTGACAATAATAAGGTAATTACATATGTTTTTCATATGGGGGTGGATTCTAGGAACAGTTAGAAAGTTGACAACTAGACTTCTCTAGCAACCCCCCTCCAATATTCAAATTTTAGTTGTACTTGTGAACTCATTTCCAGAATTGGACTGGTCATTTGAACTTCACATATATTGGTTACAAGCCCAACTTAAAGCCATACAAGAAGTCTCACCCTTGGTAGTACCTGTTGTGTTGTTATGGCTTCCATGCCTAAGCTGAAATCATAGTAAGAACTGGCTGCAGAAAGCTTCATCGAAAGAAACTGTAGATATAATAAAATTAAGGAACTATAGTAAGTGAAAAAAAAGGTATTGAGTGACTAAATTACTAAGATTTCCTCACTCACCTCAACCTGGTTTTGAAGAGATTGTACATAGTTAATTATCTCGTCAAGTGCTCCCGCCATGCCCATTGTCTGCGAATTCACGACAAATTATATTCAGAGAAAGAAACAAGTAAAGGAAGAAAAAAAAAAAAGTATTGCTTTAACTATATTAAACCTTGAACGAGTTTGAAAGATTTAAGCAGTTCTTAAACAAAATTAAACATGTGTACTAAATTTATAGGGTACGTAGTACCTTGTAACAGCCAGGAACTAGCTCCTGTAAACACCTCATCCTTTCATTGATCTTCTCCCTTCTAACCTGATACAATCCAAGACTCAGTAAATCTTCTTGTATATATATATGATGCTTCTGCTTATTTTTCTTGCTTATGTTAGTACTTTTCTTGGGTTTCCTCTGAAAGCAGGAGTGAGGCTGGTTTTGAAAGACGCTTTGACTTAATCGTTTGGTTCCGGGAAAGGAAATCAATTCTTCGCTCATTCCATAGGCATGTGGAATTACAATTCCCATCAATTTGTCTTTCCGGTGTTTGGAAAGGCCAGGAATATAGTCAGAATACATGCATGAAATGGAAGGAAAATTAAATTCTTGGGGTGGGTGGGTGGGAGAACCATTTTCCCTCTATTTTTCTTTCTTGCTCCTTTTTTGTTGACATCCAAAATAGGATATGAACGACACTCCTTTTCCAACTCCGTGATCCCGTGAACCAAACTTGGACTTTACAAAGTTCCCAAGTACAATGCATGCAAAGAGGAATTATGTATGGTGATGATGATAAAGTGTTAAACTAGCTGCCTATTGTCATTTTGTGACACTATGTTCATACCCTTTCAGCCAGACTATGGCTGTCAGTGGCTTGGCCTCTTCTTGCCCTCACATGAACAACCTCCTTTGCCTCCTCCACCTGGTTCTTTGAGCTGCTCCTCCCTAGTCCCTTGCCACTCCCTGATCTCTGTAAAATAAACATAACTCAACATGCAGTACTCTTAACAACAAGCCAAGTAATTAACTAGAGATCAAGGCCTGAAAAGTTGGTAACAAACATTTTTCTTCTTAGTCTCTGCAGTCGTCGCCGAAGAGTTCATGGAGTTGGTCTCCGGAAGCGCCTTCTTCTCCATCGTCCTCTTCTTGCCTCCTCTTCCTTGTACTTCTCCACCCGGATCCGCACTTGGGTCGATGTTCGGTTTCGGGCATCCAACAACGGGAGAAATATTTGCCAAGTTTTCCAAGAATGGCAAGATATTGTCGTTGGAGAAACCCGACAAGCCCATGTTGAAGTTCTCCATGACACTCCCATTGAGCTGTTCAAACTGGCTCACTAAATCCAAGTTATGGTCTATTAGTTCATAGCAAGGTCGAGAGGGTCTAGGGGAATTGAGGCTCTCTACAAACTCTGCCATATGATATGGTGATAATTAGAAGATATGGTGGTGATAGGAAGGGAAGGGGAGGAGGGAAGTAAGGACATTAGGACATTCTATAGGGATTTAAAGGAGTGTGGCATTGTTGATTTGTTTCCAGAAAAAGCAGGGGAGGGGGGTATGTGGCACTAATCTGCTTCTAAGGGTGGGCTCACTCTTTGTAGGTCCTCCCTCCAACCTTAGAATATATCCATAACTCTCGGATTAAGCTAACATAATTTGTTTTAAACAAAGTTCCATTTGTAAGTAGTTAAGGAACATTGATTGGTGGGCATACTTGATGATGCCATTGCTTTGGTCTAGTTTGCAGGAGAAGGGGTTTTCTAAACATTTGTCTACTAACTTCTTCCCATAATCTAGAAATGTGCAATGTATTCTCTTCTGATAACATTTGTTGTACAACAAATTATGGCACAGATTCTGGAATTCTTCACAAAATAAAAATAAAAAATAGTAGCCTTTGAAAAATTAAGAGGTATGTATGAGGTTGGGTGTTAGAATAAAATAGTAGCCTTTGGAAAATAAAAATAAAAAATGGTCGATAACTCAATAAATTAGCAAAGCAAATCCATGTGTGCAAATTCAAGATTCTTGTGGAAGAATAAAATCAAAATAAAATTCCTAGAATCGATTGTTTTAGTTCCAATGTGAAGTTTAAGCACCCTTGTGTGTTCTGTCTTGCTAACTAACCCATCATCGACATTGATACTAACCTTATCATATTTGTGTGTGCTTTCTCTTACTGAACTCTCTGTGAATGCTCATCTTCCTCTCGTATTCACATTTATAGCTATTTCCACATAAATTCTCCAATAAATGGTGGGAATGGGCATTCGGCAGGAGCCTATAAGCATGGCTTCAATGGGGGAGTTTGATTCCTATGGCTAAAGATTCCATCACCTAAGATCTAAAGTGAAGCAAACTCAGTGAAAACATTAAATGAAGCTTTCCCACTGCATTGAAACACTTGGATTCACTTTGACATTAACACACGACTTGATAGAAAGTCATCCTTTTTCTATAAGGATACCCTTAGTTTGCATCCCACCATTCGATATCATGATTCTTGTTCGTAAGTTTTCCGTATACTATTCAGAACATAGATATTGCATTGGCAAAGGCATCACTAAATCTAACTTCTGATAGATCCATATGAGAAGGACTTAGGCCAAACTTTTCACTGTCGAATAGCACTTATGATGGTTTTCTATCAAGATGCACTATTTTTCAACTTATGAGAAATCTTCATTTATTAGTCAGATGAGCAGCAATTTGAAAAGAATGTCTTCTGAGTGGCCTACTTTCACAAGCCAGTGAGAATCAGGGACTAATATGACAATTTGAACTTTTCTTAATGGCGGATTATTATTTAGAAACATGAACGATTGCGAGAAAATAAAACTTTAATTTTACGCAGAAAGATATCAACTGGAAAGATCCACGCTAGAAAGAAAGAAAGAAAGAAAATGTAATTAACATACTTCTGAACTATATATATTGGGATGATTAGTTGGAAATCAATTAAAGATATGAAAAAAAGAATAGTGTTCACTGGAAACATATAATTATCTAGACCACAATAGTTTGTATAATCTGTAATATCCATGCTTTTACTTTAGTGCTATAATTTATGGAAGTGAGCTAATCCATAACCATTGTACTGTGCATTAACCGTACTCATAACATAATTTCAGAAAGAAAAAAAATCGTTTCCATGTCATGCAATGATGTATATATATATAATATACTGGTTGAATAAACTGAGAGGTGAGAGCTACATAATGTGTAATGAGTTGCAGTTTACCAAGAGATGATAATTTACAGAAGTATTTGTAGTACACAATGAGAAAGTAACTTAGAATATATTGTTAAGTATGTCACAGACTCGTTATCAACAAAAACGAAGGGGTTCTAGCTGCGGCATGTTCATGACAGGCAAGCAGATCACTCGGTATTGCTATGATATGAATTTGTATCTTGCTTTTTCTTGTGTTCATCAGGAGATTTGTACTTGGTCTTCGTTTCGTTAATTAATCATTAACGGACAATGTGTAAAAATTTATTCCCATCCGTCTAGTCTCAAAACAGATTATGTATAATGGATTATAAGTATCACAGCCCTCCATGACTAAATTCATCAAATTGTGATTGCGCGATGGATTGTAACTTCATACGAGATTACCAACAGAAAATATTGACTAGAACTGATTGCATGCATACATTGTATAGTCCAACTTTGGGTGTGTCATACCTAATAAACCAGTCGCAGTCTACCCATTCCACAGTACTGTCCATATCAAAAAAACACAATTTCAAGTCTCCATCTCCCTAATGACTATCTAACCACAATGAATGCTGCCACAATTCCCATGATGTGGCCATCTCCGTCAAGGAATGATTGGCTTTTGAAGCCCCTCTGGAGTTTTGGGGTGGGGGTGGGGAAAGAGTAGATCCCAAATCCTTGAGTGGGTGGTAGGGTTCCCTAGCAAAGGGTCTCTCACTTTCACACCATGGCAGGTGCATTGCACCCTTGGGCTTTGAGGAAAGGTTAAGGGGGAGTGGACACCTTACTAAGGGCCCTCACAACAGGAATGGCCTCCATTAATGTGAGAGAGAGAGAGTGAGTCACAAATGGTCCCTCATATTGGTCCTTTTGACCAAAGTCTAGGCCTAGGCTTTGGCATACATGCACATGGATTATGAGCATGACCAGGGCCGGCCCAAAGGGTTGGGTTGCCCTATCCTAGAGCTAATTTTGGTTGCCCCTTGACCCTTATTGTCAGCTGGTCTTGGTGGTATCTGTGACCATGACCTTTGGTGGGATCATGCTGAGCCTGAGAGGGTTGCCCAAGCAGAGGGGGATTGCCCAAGTCTTAAGTCTTGTCCGGCTTACCCCAAGGCCGGACTTGAGCATGACCCACAAATAACATCAGATTTAGGCCCTTTGTGTTCTGTGAGGATGAGAGTAGAAAAGTGAGATGGGCAAATACATAGGCACCAATGTATTGAATTGGTAGCCTTTCTGCTCAGATGAGATATGGTAGGTAGTTATGCCTTTATTATAAGACCACTACACAAAAAGTATAGGATTCTTTCTCTTAAGTATAACATTTTGCGGCGAAAGCTCCACAACAAGAACAAGAACATGAGATATGGTAGGTAGTTGTGGTAATTTTGGACACTGTATTGGATGTAATCTCATTTTCTTTTTCTGCTCTTAGCCACTGATGAGTGTATTGGGTGTAATCTTTTGAACCTGTAATCCTTTGGTTTTTTCGTACGTTATTGAATCATGAGGGAGACTGATAATCTAAAAAAATATACCAAGTAGAGAGTGATGTGACCAAGCTTTGCCAGATCAAAGGACTGTGATAAGAACAGTTAATTTCAAGTGATATATGTTCTACAATCCATTTACCTTCATTTGCTTAATCACATTACCATGCATGTAATTGGTTATAAATTTATACGTAGGCGATTCTTGCAGCTTTTTTTCATAACTTGGTTTTGTTCAAGTCGGCCATAATCGCATGAGGTTGCACATAACTGGCAAAAAGTTTCCTGTGTGGTTCACTTTTTTTTTTTAATGGAAATGCATTTTGTGCTGATAAATTTTTTTGGACCACTTGCCTTTCCATCTTGATATACTTCTCACTGGTTCTATAATTTACATTTTTTCCCCAAATTCTACTTAAGGTTGCCCTTCATATATATGCTTTGTTGAGAACTGTTAAGGGACTTAGTCCCACATTGAAAAATGTAGTATGAAGAGGAGTTAGACTCCCTATAAGTAGTTGAGTAGCCAATCAATAAAATATACAACAATTATTCTCTACATGGTATCAGAGCCATAACCACACAAAAAAAAAATTCACCCCTTCCCCGGCAAACCCCCCCCCCCCCCCCCGGCCGCCGAACACCCCCCCCCCCCCCCCCCCCCCCCCCGTGATGCCCCCGGCAGTTCCCCCCCCCCCCCCGACGCCCCCCCCCCCTGCACCTCCCGACGCCCCCCCCCCCCCTTGCTGCCGCCGACGACCCCCCCTGCTGCCCACGACGCCCCCCCTGCCCCCCCCCCCCCCCCCCCGTTGCCGCCGACGAACCCCCCTGCTGCTGCCGATCCCCCTTTTTTTTTCAAAACGAAAAAAAACCCTAATTTGAGAGAGAGATTATGTGGACGGTTATTCGCAGACGGATGGACGTCAAATGCTTTATTTGCATCATCTGTTCCTAGATTACGTCATCCGGAATTACAAAATACTTTATTTGTTTTTCTGCTCTCGATATGCAAAAATTAGGATCTACATGCGCGCGCCGGTGTTGGCCACGTTAACAGCGCATTCGTAAGGTCTATATTGAAGACTTTACATAAAGACGACGACGACAAAGCCGCCGCCGACGACGACGAAGCCGACGAAGACGACGTCGACGACGAATCACAGTTGAAGAAGCCATGGATTCGATCAGTGGTAAACTGACAGCAGAAGATATGAAGGTCTTGATTGATGATATTTTATCAAAGAGATTAACCGAGGCAACCCCACGTGTGATCCATACTGATGTGGATCCGTCACCCTACAAAATGGGAAAGCTGGACAAGCTGGAGACGAAGTTGGAAGGGACGTCCAACTACTTGAAATGGTCACGGCAGGCAATGCTGACACTGAAGGGACGAGGCTTGGTTGGCTACGTCAATGGCCAAACTAAGGCGCCAGATGATCCCTCCTCAAAGGAGTTTGCTATTTGAAAAATTGTCAACAATGTTGTGGCTGAATGGTTGACAGCCTCCTTGGCCGACCAGGTGTCGGGCAATGTAGAGGCGATGGAGGCTGCTGCTGATATATGGCAGACTTTGAAGGATATGTACTCAGGTTCAGAAAATCCTATGCAGGTCTTCCAACTGCAGGATGAACTTGATAGGGTGGCTCAGGACGACCGTACCATCTCTGAGTATGCAGCACTGTTGAAGAAGTAATGGTCTGATCTGGATCACTATGATCCACTTGGGATGGAAGATGCACAAGTCGAACCAGCATTTGCGAAATATTTTCAAAAGTTCTTGGATTATATTTTGCGACAACGGATGTTGAAGTTCTTGAAGGGCCTTAACCCTGTGTTTGAGCATAGAAGGAATGTACTCCTAGCACAGCCCATGCTTCCAACCTTAGAAGAAGCCATAGCTGCCATGGCACAAGAAGAGGCTCGATTGAAGTTGATGCCAAACAAAGACTATTTCCAGGGAGAGCAAGCCGTTGTTGACAAGTTTGCCCTTGCCGCCTTCAATCAGCCTCCCTTTATGGCCGGTGTTTGCCACAACTGTGGTGACTCAGGACATTACATCAGATTTTGTCCAAAATTCCTGCAAAGTCAGTCGAGTGATCGTGGACGGGACCACGGAGGACGTCGATGTGGTAGAGGCGGTTACGCTGGTAGAAGGAAAAATTATTCTGGAGGACACAAAGCTAATCTGGCAGAGGAAGGGAAAGAAAATTACCTGGCTGAGTTAACCCCTCTTGAGAAGGAGTTCCTCGCGAGGTTACGCAGCACGAAGCTGGGTTCAGACGGCAGTCATAGGACATCATCTACCTCGGAGGATCACATCACTTGCTTCGCCCAAACCAGCACTGGTATTCCTGCGCATGCTCTTGCAGCAGCTGTCCACCAACCAGGTTGGATTATGGACTCTGGGGCATCTCGTCATGTCACGGGGTCCCGCGGTGAGTTCCAGGACTATACTCACCTACCGACGTCGGAGAGCATTCAGACTACTGATGGTAACTCCAGCCCTGTCATGGGTAAAGGCACTGTCGCATGCACCCCTTCTCTCACTCTCACCAATGTCTTACATGCTCCGTCTTTTTCTGTCAATCTTCTTTCTATTAGTGCAATTATTCTTGATCTTAACTGTACGGTTTCCTTTGACATTGCTACGATGACTTTTCAGGAGAAGGGGACAAGACGACGACTAGGGACTGGCACATGGCATAAGGGGTTGTGGTACTTGGACAGGACTGGACTGGACAAAGCATTGGCATCTCTGGTAGCAGACACACCACAGAAAGTTTCACGGCGCAGTGTAGAAGATGAATTGCTACTCCACCACCAGCGTGTCGGTCATTCTTCTTTTAAAATTATTAGTCAAATATATCCGTACTTATACCAAAGGGCTAATAAAGAGAAGTTATTTTGTAATGCATGTGAATTGGGTAAACATACCAGAAGCACGTATGTGAGTTCAGCAAGTAGAAGTTTAGCTGCATTTGATATGATACATTCGGACGTATGGGGCCCTTGTCCTACAACCGGTATTAACGATTTTCGATGGTTCGTCACTTTTATTGATTGTTATACTCGCATGACATGGGTCTACCTTATGAAGAATAAAAGTGACGTCTTTGAGGTGTTTCGAGACTTTTATCGCTGGATAGAAACACAATATGGCACTAAAATTAAGTGCTTACGGTCTGACAATGGGACGGAGTATACAAATAAGAAGGTTGCTGAGTATTTATCCACTCATGGAATACTACACCAAACTTCATGTGCCTATACACCGGCTCAAAATGGTGTAGCCGAACGGAAGAACAGACACCTGCTGGAGGTCGCACGGACGATGAAGCTGGCTATGAATGTCCCGAAACACTTATGGGGGCAGGCGGTGTTAACGGTCTCTTATCTCATCAACAGAATGCCATCTCAAGTATTGGACTGGAAGACACCGTTGGAGATGCTTTCTGGTGCAACCACGTACACTGTTCTACCGAAAGTATTTGGGTGTGTATGTTTTGTCCAAGATAATTGTCACGCCCTGCTCCCGCAGGAGCGATCATCCTCGCTAAGGCGTGATGCCGCACGGGCCTAGGTTGCGCCCGTGCAAGGCCAAGTCCAGAAACGACCGATTTGAGCTAGGCCACAGAGTCGCACAAAGGGTCCCCATTGCAGCGGAAAGTAAATAAACACAAGTAGAGGCGAATTCGAACTCTTTATTGATATTCAAGAATGTTACAAGCGGCGCTAGGCCGATATTACAAATCGCTCGGGCTCTCTCTCTGAAACATAAAAGGCGTGCCAAGTGGCTTACAAGATGGAATGATACATGGCGATGTTCCGATACATTATGTCTTGTATAGGGTGCTTCAGCTTCTGCAACGTTCCATGGCCCCAGAGATAGTTCTGCGCCTTAGCACGTTTGAGGAAAGCTCCGCACCCGCCGACGTTTCATGCTTTCTGCAAGCAGACTATGGGATTATCAGTACATTGTTATGCACTGGTGGGGAGGCTAGCTCGCCCACAATGCTATCATTACCAAACACGTTGCATTTACTTTTGTGCACCGTCTATCATTCATTGTCTTTCTAATCTTGCCTTAGGATCGGTTTCATGGCATATTTCATGACCTATCTCGTGTTGCCGAATTCAAGTGTCGCATGAAAAATACATGCACGACTTACCCATACTTACCGTCCGGCCTTCCCTGTCCAAGGTAAACTAAGTTAGTCAACAATTAACATGAAGTAACTTAACGTGATTCATGTAAACATTCAATGTCACGGGCGTGTCCATGTCTCGGGTTCTAGCACGTCGTAGGCATGTTCATTCACGTCGTAGACATGTTCAGAGTGTTACGTTTCGAGCATGTTCTGGAGATTACATTTCAAGCATGTTCAGGAGACACTTTATTTAGTTTACTTAGACTACTTTGATTTCAATACAAGAACTTGCACGTGGATTGCCACCAGCATAGTCCACTTAATCTACATGCATGGGTCGCTGGTTTTACAAGCCATTTTGGACATATCACGTGGGCATTCTCACCTATCGAAGCATAATGGCTGGTACACCTTGATAGTTTCTTGAAATGCCTGGCCTTACGTCTCTTTGAGCGGCCGAGCCCCCACTCAAAGCAGCCCGTAAGCCCCATGTCTGATTCCGCCTAGGCCGGCCACGGTTTTCCCTTCCATCGTCCGTGCCGTAGAATCCTTCCTCATGACGGCCCCGGTATTCCCCCCCATCGCCAGTGCCGTTTATCCACGACCATTTCGTATTTTACTTGTCATTTAACATAACGGCTGTCTTTAGCCACAATGCGTTATTAACCAGGTTGGCGTCCGTGCGGCGCGGGTAGCGAGCCCCGTCGCACGTGCCCGTCATACCTGTCGCTAACGTCTTTCATGTCTTATCTTGTATTCACTCTTTCATTTCTTTCTTTCACTTGTTCGTTGATTCATTCATGTTTCATGTATTCATTCATTCATTCGTGGATTCATTCATTCACTTATTCATTCATTCATTTATACATTTTATAACTCCCCGTGCGGGAGTCGCCTTGGCGACCCATCGGTCCCGAAGTCTTTCAATGTCGCTATACTCTACTCGGAACGACTATGTCGATAGTCTTCCGTTTCATTGTTGTAACCCATTCATTGTTTCAATGTTGAACGCGTGAGGGACTTGAACGTGAGCTTGTGCCTTAGCACGAGCGTAGAGCGCGGTGCGAGAGTTACTATTTTTGTCGAGTTCTTTTCCATGTTCTAAACAAGCATGCAAGACGGGATTATTCCCTTAGCTAGGTGCGTTGATTCATTTATTAGCATGCGCGGGGTTACCGCCTAGCGATTTTCGTGATAGTGTCCGCATTGTTATGTGTCTAGGCTAAGCAAAGACGGGTTCATCGGAGCCACCCACCTTAGCGATGTTCGCATCGGCCGAGCGATACTCCGAGCGCGCCTTTGAAAGTCTAAGTCTGGATTCATCTGGACGGGCCAATGTAAGCCTTGCATCGATTCTTCTTCAGGTCGATGCCAACTTTTCGGGTCGACGGCTCATTCGAGTCGTTGCACTTGCCGTTTGAATCGACGTTCCGCTAGGGCGGAGCGGGTCGTTACAATAATAGGCCAGGAGTTGGCAAACTGGATCCTAGAGCGGTTAAATGTGTCTTTGTCGGGTACACGACAACTCAGAAGGGATACGCATGTTGGAGCCCAGTTGAGCGGAAGATGTTTGTAAGCATGAACGTTACATTCAGATAACTGGAACCATATTATGGTTCAGATGACGGTTCAGCGTTTGGTGACACACCTAACACAGAGGGTGTTAGATGTGAGGGGAAGAAAATAAGCCCATCTGTGGTGGTCGGATCGGTCCCATGCCCGGTCGTGGAAAACTGGACGAAAGGGGGAGAAAGCAGTGACTCCGATACAGAAGATGAAGAAGATACATATGTTAAACAGGGGGAGTAGCAGACAATGGAAAAGGAGCTCCAAGTCTACAGAAGGAGACAGCAGAAGTCCAGTATTGTGCCTGTATCGTGCCCTGTGCCTACTGTACCAAGTCCCTCGTCTACTCCTGCTCAAACTCTTGAAAATGTTGCCCCCGCACTTAGTCAATCTGATTCTGATGCGGATCTCTCTGACTCTGATGGTATGATCTCTCCACCACCTATTGCTCCCTTAAGGAGATCTTCTCGCATCAATGCGGGTAAGGCTCCTAGTCGTTTTGATAATTATGAACATGATATTGCCAACTACATGTCTTATTCTTACATTTTTTCGAATTATCGAGCCTTCATTGCATCATTAGACTCGACTTCGTTGTCCAAATGTTGGCAGGAAGCAAAGAAAGATCCAAGGTAGAAAGCTGCAATGATGGAAGAACTTGGGGCACTAGAGAAAAATAAGACATGGGAGCTGGTTCCATTACCCAAAGAAAAGAAAACTGTGGGATACAAATGGGTGTACACAGTAAATGAGACGTCAGTAGAAAAAGTGGAACGATACAATGCAAGGTTGGTTGTAAAAGGATACACACAATCATATGACATCGACTATGATGAGACGTTTACTCCAGTAGTAAAAATGAGCACCGTAAGAACTCTGGTCTCCATTGCAGCAAACTATGGGTGGAAGCTATACCAGTTAGATGTGAAGAATACCTTTCTCCATGGGGATCTACAAGAAGAAGTGTACATGGAACTCCCGCTAGGGTGCTACGCTACAGAATCAGACGGAGGGACATCGCATGAAAAAGTGTGCAAACTAAAGAAGTCGCTATATGGACTCAAGCAATCTCCTCGAGTCTGGTTTGACAGATTCAGAAAGGCTGTTACGGGCATGGGATACCATCAAGCAAATAAAGATCATACAGTCTTTCTTCAGCATGCAAGAGGCCACATCACTATACTTGTTGTATACGTGGATGATTTAGTAATCACAGGTAATGATGAAGTCGAGATCGCTAAGCTGAAGTCAAAAGTCGCGAAGGAGTTTGAGGTGAAGGATTTAGGAGCGATGAGGTACTTTCTAGGTATCGAGGTGTGTGAAGGCGAACAAGAAATTGTTCTCTCACAGAGAAAATACGTACTAGATCTGCTTAAGGAGATAGGGATGCTGGGATGCAAAGCAACAGTCACTCCAATTGACCAGAAGTGCAAGTTGGGAGCAGAAGTAGGAGAGTCAGTTGATCGTGAAAGATATCAACGACTTGTAGGAAGATTGATTTATCTGGGGTACACTCGCCCTGATATCCCATTTACGGTGAGTGTAGTAAGTTGCTACATGCATGATCCAAGAACGGGTCATATGGATGCAGTGTTTCAGATATTGAGATATCTGAAAGGGACGCCGGGGAAAGGGTTATGGTTCAAGAAGAATGGATGTATAGAAGTTGAGGGATACTGCGATGCAGACTGGGCTAGCTGCATAGACGATAGAAGGTCTACCACGGAATATTGTGTCTTTGTAGGAGAAAACTTGGTCTCATGGAGAAGCAAGAAATAGTCAGTGGTAGCACGGTCTACAGCTGAAGCAGAATACAGAGCAATGGCTTTAGGAGTGTCGGAGTTGTTGTGGGTGAAAGCGTTGCTGACAGAGTTGAAGCTGGACAAGGTAGCACCGTTACGTCTTCTGAGCGATAGTCAAGCTGCAATAAGTATAGCTAACAATCCAGTTCAGCACGACAGAACGAAGCACATCGAGATCGATCGATTCTTCATCAAAGAGAAGCTGGAACAAGGAATACTGAAGATTGATCATGTTCGCTCAGAAGAACAAGTGGCAGACTGACTGACCAAGGGTCTTAGTTCATTAAGTCTGTCGAAGCTTTGTAACAAGATGGGAATGATTAATATCTATCGCCCATCTTGAGGGAGAGTATTGAGAACTAATAAGGGACTTAGTCCCACATTGGAAAATGTAGTATGAAGAGGAGCTAGACTCCCTATAAGTAGTTGAATAGCCAATCAATAAAATATACAACAATTATTCTCTACATGCTTAGATACTATTATCATTATTGCAGGAATGCAGTATATATATGTTAGGTATGACACTGTTTTGAGAGTTTTCAAGATGCATCTCCATGTGATGTGAGCACCTTGATCTTTTAATCATAAATCCAATATACAAAGTATGTTTCTGCACGAAGAGTCCGAAACGATATAACGACCGGCTAAAAATCGTGTGCGGGAAGACACGATTTAACTGAGCCTGCATGTGCTGGAAAAAAATTAAAAAAAAATATTCTGGATACATGTCACAGTGGGTTTACTTACATGACACTATGACAGTTCATAGTTCTGCCATAGCATAACTTAAGTTCATGGAGCTTAATATACCTGACAAACCTAATGCGTCTTTTGCTTCCTTGACAGACTTAAATGTATTCTTTCTGTCATATGTACTTAATTAGATGCTAGAACTATGGCTAAACCTAACTAACTTGGATCGAGTTTGTGAAGAAGTGATGGATTTTGCTAATGTCTATGTTGCACAGCTATCAGTACGATTCTAAGTGGTACAAACAGAGTGACACGGCCAATAACACAGGCACACAAATGATGAAACCAAATAAAGCATGAGCATGTCAGATGGTGTCAGAAACGACACAGACGGTATGACTTATACTAGGACACGCCAAAATCAGTTTAGCTCAGTCCTGTGATTGCATCTTGGGACTAAGATCCGAATAGTCACACTGTTCAGCAAAGCATATTTCTCATCAATTTCAATGAAGAACGGCCTGCAGCAAGTAGAATAAAATTGTGTCAAAAAGCTATTGCCTAAATTTTAGTTTTGGATCTAACAACCCCGATCTGTCCGCAAGCGATCCGCCATCTTAGCCGCAACTTCCGTCGATCCTCCAGATTTCCCCACCTCGGCTCAAGACTGGATCCGAATAGTCACACTGTTGGGAATGAACTAATACATACTTTTTATCAATCTTATTGTTAATAGAGATGAGGATTTGTCATGGTGGTGAGGAGGTCACTATATATAGTTGTTTGATCTGTCTTGGCTCTTTGTAGCATGTTTCATGGTCTGTTGTATTTTGTGGGATAGGTGCCTCGCGTCAAAGGTATCTGCTTTCATGCCTGATCTGGACATCCCTTCAAAGTGGTATCAGAGCTCTCGGTTTGAGACGATGAATGTTTAGGCCAATGTTACGGACAAGATCAACTTGCGTATGATTAACTTCATAATGGGAAATTGGATGATCTGGAAGTCAATGCTGGAGGATTTACTCTAATGCAACGATTTGTGTGGTCCATTGGAGGGCGACAACGCCAAACCAACGGATCGACAAGTCTATTGATTACTGGAAGAGGATTGATCGAAAGACCGTTGCATCGATCTGCCAATGGTCGAATGACTCAGTGTTTCACTATGTATCTGTGGAGACTTCTGCAAAGACATCTTGGAGAAACTACATTCGATGTACGAACAGATGACTGGAAACAATGTGTTCGTTATTTGCCAACTTGTCTAATTCGAAATACACAAAGGGCGTCTCTCTTGTTACGTCCCAATTACGCAGAATCGATAAGTCGTTACTGGACATGATATCGTACAAGTCTAAATTGCAGTTGTAAAGACATAAATACCGTTGATAAATGTTCGCATATCAAGGATAATGAAGCAGAAATCAACAAACAAATTGAATTAGAACAAGTATAACGAAAATATTTTTTTATTGATAATTGCAGCGGAGTACAAAGGTTCTCAATGGCCAACTGAATTATAATAACTTGGCTTACAACTCACGATTACATAAACTTTACAATATTTCATATATTATATGCCCTTTATAGCAAAAAAAAGGTAATATTTTTCAAACGTAAAGATTCAGTTCCGATTTATAACCAACTTAAGTTTTTATGTTAAAAACTTGTGATTGTGGTTTGCATTTATGTATTGTGCAGTTCAGGTCAAGTAGTGTCTTCACTCCAATTACATGTCATGGGTGGAAAAGAAAAGAAAAAAAACTTTCATTTGCATTTAGTCCACCGTTGCCAACAAGTTGAAGGTAATTAAGTTTCCAAGTAACCCATTCAAAGATTCCAAATAATATCCACATGTCAATGTTTTGTTTTTCATTACGTGCTCTGCCAACTACAGGTTACTGATTAATATGGGATTAGGCATCGGAATTAAAGTAATCTGCTCAGTAGCCACATTTAACATAAAATATGTGAAGCAAAAGGTACGAAAGTGGATATTCCAAGCATATCCTGCTAACAAAGTCTTTGCTTCCTGTTATATCTTTCCTTCCAAGCATCCTATTCCTTTTGATTACTCCTTCCCCCAATGTGCAGCATTATTGGAACTGTTTAAAGCAATACAGGATAGACATTGGAATCTTTTAGTCTGTCTCTTATTAATATTAGGGATATTTAGACTTTGGGTCTCAAATAAGTTTTAAAATTTATGTTTGGGTCTCCATATTATATATAATCTGTATTTGGATCTCAAAAGTGTCACTAATGTCTCAAAAGTGTCACTAATTTATTTTTTGTGACACTTTTGAGATCCAAACACTAATTATGTATAATATAGAGACCCAAACACAAATTTCAGAATTTATTTGAGACCCAAAGTCTAAATATCCCTTAATATTACTTAATATTATGATAGAAAATTAGAGCTATGTCTTTAAGACTTCTGCTTACATCCAGTGGGATGCAATTTTAAATTACGGAAAACATTTTTTCATATATATATATATATATATATATATATATATATATATATATATATATATATATATATATATATATATATATAGGGAGCGGATCAAAAGTCCCCCTAGAAAATCTCCTAAAAAAACCCTCACTCTCAGCCGTCCATTTAATGTTAATATTAATGTTAATGTTAATGTTAATATTAATATTAATTTTTATTTTAATTTTTATATTAATGTTAATGTTAATGTTAATGTTAATGTTAATATTAATGTTAATGTTAATATTAATATTAATTTTAATTTTAATGTTAAGTTTAATGTTAATTTTAGTATTTAACATTAATATTAATATTAACATTAAATGGACGGCTGAGAGTGAGGAATTTTTTAGAAAATTTTCTAAGGAGGACTTTTGATCCGCTTCCACATATATATATATATATATATATATATATATATATATATATATATATATATATATATATATATATATATATATACACACACACAAGTGGTTCTATTGGTCGTGGAGAGACATAATAGTGCATCCTGGCTGGATGGATTGGATCATATGAAGAAGCAGATAAAAAAAAAATCACACTTAAAATTGTATAGATGTTGACCCTCCCCGAGCTAACGTGGCACAAGGACATCCTACTTCTTTTTTACTCTTATGATGGAAAATTCATAAGAATTCTCCAGCTATCAATTTTCTAATATTCTAAATTTCTAATTTATAATTATACAACAATTTTAGTCCAAGAAGCAACACTCACAGAGTTTCTAATTCACGAGTGTCTATATGCTAGAATACTTGTGGAATAGATGCTGGGGGTGTAAATTTAATGTACCAATTAAGATTCACACACAATTTAAACATACTAACCTGGTAGAAGTCTGAAGAATCTTGTTTGATATTGTGAAGTTTAAATAGCATCAGCGTGCATGAAAGATGAGGATGGGATGAATATTTTAGAAAGACATGTCCATTAATGAAGCCAACTTGAAGGGAAGGCCAGTCCGGGAAGTTAGTTGAGACTTTTGCTTCCTTGCTTGCGTGTTCATCACAACACATACCTACTATAACATAAGAACACAGGGAAGAGAAAGAGAAGAGAGGAAGAAGAAGAAGAAGTATGGATTTGTTACTACTAATCCACATTATTCTTGTGGTCTCTTTGATTGTAGGGGCACCACAAGCCAATGCTTGGGGCAAGGAGGGCCACTTCATGGTCTGCAAAATAGCAGAGGTGACTACTGACTTGCTTGTTATATTTCCATTGCATCATTTGCTTACTCCAATGTTTTGAGGAGGAATGAATGAATATATTCAATTTGTGTGTAGCAATATCTGACGGATAAAACCTTGAGCGCGGTATCGGATCTGCTGCCGGCGGCGGCAGAGGGAGATCTGGCGTCGGTTTGCTCGTGGGCAGACCAGATGCGGTTCCGATACCGGTGGGCAAGTCCCCTCCACTACATCAACACCCCGGGAGTGTGCAATTTCAACTACTCAAGTAAGTAGGAATATTCATCTCATGTTAATGCTTTTAAGTGACAATATTCTCTTTGCCTCCGTCTTTTCAAAGAGGGGTTCTATTGATGTAATTTATTTTTCAAAAGTTCCAACATTATATTTATATATAATTTACTTTGCACAGACACAACCACAGACTTGAATTTTTGCATATTTTAAAAATTATGATACATATTATTTGTATTAGATCTTCGGTCTCCCTTCGTAATCTCTCTTTTTATGCACATTTTCATAGTAACTAAGTTTCAATCAACTTCTGTAGTATATTTAGCTCACTACGTGTTGTGAGTTATAATTGATCCCACGTTGGTGTTGAATACCGATGAGCCGATGGCGATGAGTCTTTTCGTTTATCTTTGCACTTAAGATTTCACAATTAAAATTATACGTTGTTCCTAGTGTTTAATATCTTTTCGTAATCTTTGCACTTAAGATTTCACAATGATTTGGTTTTCAAACTGAAATATTTTGTTACTTTTGTTCCTCTTCTAACTTTTGTTCTCCTGATTTTTGGTTTTTTCTTATGTTTCTTGAGTTTCTCCGTTGTTGATAAATTAGGCAAACAAGCCTATATCTCAATCCTAGTACTGAAAAAACATAAACTAGAAATGTTAAATAACATATTACATATGGAAAAAAAAAAATTTAACTACAAAAGTAGTATTGCAATTTGCCAGAATATATTCCTGATGCAAAATTTAGAGTCTGCCTGGTAATAGTGTTTTCACCGGTTTTGAGGTATTTTTAAGCCGACCGTTTATGAAAACCCATGCTTGGTAATTTTTTTGAGACACTGGTTTTGGTCGGCTCAAAAATCCCCCAAAATCGGTGTAATGTATTTTTGGGTGGCTTTATAAACACCCCAAATCGGGGGGTTTTGGGTGGCTTTGTTATTTTATTCCGTTTATATCCTCACCAAATAATATAAATATAACTAATAATGCATAAATCCTATTTTTCCAATATATTATTTGAAGAAGGTTAGCTAGCATATATTAGGACCCAGTTTAAAAGGGTTCACTTTGATTTATTGTATCATGACTTTGTTTCCAATATATTATTTGAAGAAGGGGCATCATTTTGTATTTCGTTCTGGACATCAAAATATTCCGGGCCGGCCTTGTTAAGTACACATTATGATTAATGAACTATATATAAGCTATTTTTCAATTCAGGGGACTGCCACAACTCCAACGGAGAGAAAGATGTGTGTGTCGCTGGAGCGATAAGCAACTACACTGGTCAGCTTCAGGCCTATGGAGATTCATCCAACGGATGTAAGAGCATCTGCCTATATGCAGTTTGTGATGTATATATTTTTCGTTATAAATCTGATCATAATTAAGCTTTTAATTGAAAATTAATATGTGCCTAGACAATTTGACCGAGAGCCTCATGTTCCTCGCGCATTTTGTTGGAGATATCCATCAACCTCTACATGTAAGCTTTGCGGATGACGAAGGCGGGAACACCATAGTCGTACACTGGTACCGGCGGAAGAGTAACCTTCACCATGTTAGGAACTCCCTTATTAATCATATTTATGCTTGTATGTAGTCCAATTAGTAGATTATTCATGATAGATGAGCAAATTATTGACTCCGAGCTCGTTGCAAATTCAAGGTGTGGGATGTGAGCATGATCGAGACTGCGATGAAGGACTACTACAATGATGATCTCAGTACCATGATAGAGGCCATCAAGATGAACATCACTGTAAGTTTCTCATTGACTATATATATGCCCAAAACTAGTCCTCACAGTTTAGTTTCTAATGCTTGCATGAATTAGGGGTACAATCTATTGTTACTCCTCTCAACCAAGGTTTACAGTATTAGTATCGGATCCTTCCTATGAGTATCGGGATCGGAAGTATCAGGAGTATCGGTAGTTTCGGATTGGAGTATCCGACTTTTTGGTATCGGAAAATAAATAGTTATTATTAAATTATTAAAATTTATAAAAAATGTCCTATACGTTTAGGCATAATTTTAAGTATTTTTTGGTGTTATTTTTTAGTAGTTTTGAAATTGAATGAAATAGTAGTCACCTCTGCCGATTAGTTTACTTACATGTCTTTACAACATTATTCTACTTTTACACCCATGGTGATTAGACTTTTTCGTTCAGCTTTTTTTTTTTGCCGAATTGATCTAAAAAGAGAACATCAATATCGATATCGGTCAGTACTGGTATCGGATTGAGACATGTCAAATCGTATCGATATTGGTCCTATCGGATCGGTACCGACGGATACTATAAACTATGCTCTCAAGATACAAGGGCGGAACTAGGTTGCTGGCTGGGTTGGGCTCCATCCCATCCCCAAAAAAAAAAAAAAAAATCTCTTTTCTTTTTCATATACATATTTTTTTTCCATATAAGTCAGCCCACGTCCAGCCTGTCCTAACCTACACCATCCCACTTCAATTCTAGTTTCTTCTGGTACAACATTATCAAAATTCTTGAGAATTCTTGGAATTGGTTGATACAAATTCTCTGAGAATTGTACTCCTCTCAATTGTTGCTCAGTGTTCATAAATCCTATATAACCAAAGATTTCCGCGGCTACAGAATTGGTTGTGTGACTAATATCAGAACTATTTCACCATTTTTAGATGGATGAAAGAAGTAAAGTCCTATCAGAAATGACTGTGTTTGTCTTCTGAAGTCATGTCTCACTGTGTGATTCTTTTGCAGGCGGATAAACTCGATCAGTGGGAGACATGCAGTGGAAAATTGGCTACTTGTGTGAACCAGTAAGTTTATAACCAAACATTGTACTAAAAGTTATCAAAACAAATCCATGTAGCAACTGACTAGTCAAATAAGAACTCAAAATAAGTAATTGCAATATGGATTTAACGTGGATTTCACTAGCATTGTAAGTATACGTATTCTTTAGTTCCAGGAACGACTCTTCATGGCCGAGTTTTAAAAATTAGGAACTTACGAGTTTCTCTAGGATTTTTGAATGCAAATAGTCATTTTGAGAATGATGCGACATTGATTAGCAACTAAAGATGAGAAACTTTGCAGGTATGCCACAGAGAGCATCAATCTGGCCTGTGAATACGCATACAAGGATGTCAAGCAAGATTCGACTTTAGGAGGTAAGCAGACCACTCAGAAATTTTACTGTGGATAAATAAATTTACCTGAAATTTTTTTCAGGAGAAAATTAGTTGGAGAAGTCCAACTAGCTAGTCCATCAGGAGTTTCCAATGTTTTTTTTTAAAACTGTGTCACAAAAACGCCAACGTTAGACCGTCTAGCATTTTTTTTTTTTTTTTGGGACAAAGTTTTCGCAATCTCTCCTATAGCAAATTTGTTTTTCCAGTAAAAAAATACACTTGCCCCTATGACAAATTTAAAACTGATTAGATTTCGGCACATAAAACTAATTATACCGGATCCGGAAATTTGTTTAGGTTTCGGACACCCATTAGAAAGTAACCTTAGAACAAACACAGTTTTATATACAATTACATACTCCTCTATAGAGGATATCCCTTAAATACTCTTGAACAAAATATGGGTACGTAAAATCTAGTCACGCAAGACCTAAAAAAAACTGATTAGGTCTCGGGACCGCAAGACTGCAAGAGGACGTTGCCTCTTGACCCGTTAATAGATCCGAGGATATCGTGGGGGTCGATGGTGCCAACGCTCCCAAGTTGGTTGCTAATTGGATCACTGACTATGGATACAGACAGGGGCGGATTCAGAGGTAGGGTGGGGTGAGCTGGAGCTAAGGGTGTAAACGGACCGGACGGACACGGAGTCCACTGTCCGTGTTTGGTCCGTTAATGAAAATGAGTTCGGACGGACGGACACGGATAGTTCATTGTTCAAATTCGGACCGGACGAACACGGACAATCACTGTTTGTTAATTCAATCGGACGGTCCGCGGACAAATTAAATATATTTTAAATTTTTTTTATTTTATCAAGATACCTTAATAGTTGGTTCAAAAAATCTAGTTAAAAAAAAATACAATTGAAGGTTATAGAATACAACAAACAATAGTAAAAGGATAACAAAAATCGAGACGGGACAACAAAAACTTGATGCAAAACCAAAATATTTTGACATAATTGATACAAAACCAAAAGGAGTCTCCACTATCGGACTGTTCGCGGACGAATTCGGACCGGACATGGATATGACCGTGTCCGGGTCTGATTTTTAATCGGACCAAAAAAATTGTCCAAGTTTTGTTCGTTAATGAATCGGACGTTCCACGGTCGAACCATTTATCGAGCCGGACAAGTACGGACAACGGACTACTTTGTCCATTTTACACCCCTAGCTGGAGCCCACCGGAAAAAAAAATTATATTTTTTTTTTCTATACAAATTTTTTTTTTGCTTTTTTTATATGGATTTATCTACTTCCAGCCCACCCAAATTTTTGCCAGCCCATTCCAACTATAATTTTTGGATCCGCTCCTAGATACAGATGAGTTGGGATTCAAAACATATTTCAACATTATCCCTAAAAATATATCATCTTTTTTAATACAAAAAGATAAAAATTCAAAAATAAATAAGAAGAAAATGCAAAATAGATAGGGGAGTGGCAAGGAGACAAAGGGTGAGAGTTCTTTTTCCTACTTATTTATATTTCGACTTATTTTGTTTTCTTTTATCAAATTTACTTTTTTACTTCAAAAACTAATTTGTCAAAGGAAAATTGCAAAAAAAAAGCTATTTTTTGACAAAAATGTGAGTTGGTTTAGCGTTTTCATGTGGAAACACGTCTATTTTCGACATTTTTTTAGTAAAAGAAAATAAAACTTGAAATGCCAGGCCATCTGGGAGTTGGACTCCTCCATCTAAATTTCACAAAATATATATCCTGGACAGAATTTCAGAAAAATTCGTTTCTGTAAAGAAAAATTCCTGTCGAGAAGTATATCCTCACACATTAGATCTTCAACATCTCAATAACTTCCTCATTTGTGTACATTTACGAAGAAGGCAATATGTTCTGTAAATTGCAGATACGTATTTCTTCTCGCGGCTGCCGGTGGTGCAGGAGAGAATAGCACAAGGTGCAGTGAGATTGGCTAAAATACTGAATGAAATCTTTGATGGGAGTTCTGTTGATACAAAGTTGAGGTTATCAACCGCAGCAAGAGCCATACAGATTTGACTCTTAACATAGTTGCAGAATGTTGTTAATTTCGTTAGATTTCTGTACCATCTCTGCTTATTTCTAGAGGAATAATTTTCTTCTTACTACACTTGTTGAATAATATTCGAATCATTAATCATTGAAAACAACTTATCTCCGTGTTGTCCGGTGAAACCTATAAATATTGGCAGAGTATGAAGAGGCAGGAATTGGAAGCATTTCCCAGTTTGTATCAAGGAACTGAGTATTGTACCTCTAATATTTCAAACCCTGCTCAGCTGGACACTTCCTATAAAGATCAAACACTTCAACATCAAATCTCTCATTTGCAAACTAAAACTAAGCAGTCTAGTTACAACATGATCAAAATTCCAAATGGAACAGTACAGGGAGGGAAAAAAAAAAAAAAAAAAATTCTAAACAATGCGTCCATGCTTCAGTGTCCCCGGTTGGCAGTCTTTGTCAATACTTTAGTGATGGCATGAGTTGCGATTCCAATCGGGCAGAAGAGAAGACACAGAGAAACAGAATGCCGTGTCTCGATCTTATTCTGTAGACCATCATGAAATACTTGCCTGGATAACAGGAAGATTTAAGTGAATCAAAACCATCATCAATAAAATTCTGATGCCACAACATATTGAGAAAGAAAATTGTTTGGATGGAAAGAAACCTCGCAGCAAAAAGATCTACAGCTAGCAAATGAATCCATGCAGAAGCCACAGTCATTTCATTTGAGAACATTTTCAGTATACCTGATAGCTGCAGAAGACATCAAGACAGATGATTAAGAATATGACAAGTGGAAGTGGAAAAATCAAGATAATGGAGATAAATAGTCAAAATAAAAATGATAAAAAAAATAGACCTAGCTACAATCAGTTAGGAGGCAAATAAAAAAATATGGCAATGCTAATTCTTATACAGGCCAGCAAAACTAAATTTACTCCTAATCTACATCCAAAAACATAAAGACGCTTCTTGTCTGGTTTGAAGAATCCAGATCTGCTGAACTTAATTCACAAGTCAATTGAGTGAAGAGAAACAAACCTCGGGTAACCAATATTTACTTGCAAACATTGCCTGCATTGTCTCAGGAGTCCAAGATAGATATAGAAGGTATCCATAAAGCATCCCAAGCAAAACATATGGTATACAAGTCTCCATAGTTCTCTTAGTCTGTATGATAGATGATAGGAAAAATAAACACTATCAGTAGGGGTAAACACTTATGAAGCGTCTTTTAATTTTTCGTCTAGAGATCAATCAGGCCAAGTCAATAAGAATCACTATGAACCAGAATTACCACTTCAGCCTTAGGAGCAAGAACCATCAAAGTGTAGAATGGAAGAACAGCTACTGTACCCAAAGTGAAAGCATTGCTAGCAATTTGAGAACTTGTAAGCCCTGCAGTGAGACAATTTTTCAGAACATACAGACAGGATTAGAGAAGAAAAGAGAGTGAATGCAGCAACACTATGAATTCATATCCTTCTGTTCCCTTATTAGTTATAAGCTTTATAGAAGCCCTTCGCACGTTTGATGAAAATATGAGATATATTTTTCATATTTTCTCAACAATTAGCAAGACATGAAAAAACAATTTCGGATGGATTTATTTCTTAGACAGCTAATAATTTACCCAGTTGTGTGAAAAGTTGAAATGATGGCTAATGTACCTCCACTTCCAGAACTCAACTAATAATATCTTTCCTACAATTAAAATCATTTAGTTCAAGTAAAAAGCAAGTACCACATATCGTTCTCTTCAAGTAAAAGCAACTATCCTGTAATGGTTGTCACTAGATTTGTTCCGAAGCTCTATTGTGTCGTAGGTGGATCAAGGAGCACGTTGGTTGTTGTCCGGTATCTGGAAAGTCTTATTGGAAACGTATTTGGAGGCTGCAGGTACCAAAGAGTTCCGTGTTTAATTCGGCTCACCTTTCATGAGAGCTTGTTTATGAATTCTAGGTTGTTCAGAGACATTATGAACGATTCAACTTGCCAAATCTTTGATGGGGATGTTTAAGACATTAATCAAGTTTCAGATGCTGTTGTGATGCCAGACAAGTGTGGGAGGGTTTTGGAGTTGACTTGACAGTTTCTGAGAGAGCAGTTAGATATACAGAACTGGATGATTAGCTATGTTGCACAAATATGGATACTGGTAAAGGCACTAACAAGGACATGGACACAGACATTTTTCAGATAGGTACAATGTCTTAACCTATGTTGCAGTAATACAGACCCTTTTCACGTGTTTGCACAATGTAGATGTTTAGTAACCTACTGAGGATCTTGTACCCAATTTCAGGAATTTAGTTCAGTGGTGCATAATATTTCCCTGCACTCTTTGGCACTCATGGATGTCACGCAACAGCAACATAGATGATTAGTTACGGAGGACCCTGTACCCAATTCCATGAATATAGCTCAGTGTTGCATAATATTTTCCTGCACTCTTTGGCACTTGTGGATGTGACATAACAGGTAGGTGCATGTTAAGAAAAAATTGAGTCGGTGGCGAAGGTTCATGCTATCAGTAATTATGTTAATTTGATTGGTGGAAGAATTTCTCTTGATCCCCCTTTCTATCTACTATGCTAGGCATTGCACTTGTCAATCATGCTTGTTAAGGCGGCTCTAGGAGGCGAGGCAAAAAAGCCCCAAAAGGGGACTCTAGGAGGCGAGGCCTCAAGACTAAATTGTTGGGGTGTGGTAAGTAAATCAAGACAAAGTATGTAGTTTATGACAGGGACTTTATGTTTTGGAGTGTAGTGTAGGGTACTATTCTTTTGTTTCCACTTAATGTAATATTTTGGACTTAGTTAATTAGGGATCTAATTTTCTCTCTTTCCTATTTTATCATGTTGTTGGGTTTGGGCCTGAACATTTTTCTATGTTAATATGTAGGCTGAGCTTTACGGGATTGTCATTCCTTTTCACTCTTTGGCTTAATGTGTCATAGAGATCAATGCATCTTACTTTTCGTCTAGACTCTTTATAGTTTAGGGGAACATGGAAGGTGCTCCTTGGATGTATGAATTAAATTGCATATCCAAAAGGTAGGTCTACACAATTGGTCCCCTAGATTTTATGGCTTTGATCCTCTCACGCTCATAGCTACCTTTGGTTAGGAATTTGGCATCGACAGAGATGGTTGATGTCTGGTAGACAACCTTCATAAAACTTTGTCAAATCCTTTAGGCTTAGTTTGGGAGCAAAATTTGTTGAAATGGAGTTGGATTTATTTTGGAGTTTGGTGATTTGAAACTGGAATTTCAAAAGAAAAAAACTCTATTGGGAAAGCTGGTGTTTCACTCAAGTTAGGAGCCGTTTGGGAGTTTTAGAGTTAATATTGGAGTTATGTAAAAAGATAGGAGGAAATGGAGTTTCACAAAATTCACTCAAGATTGGAGTTTTGTTAACTAGAGTTTTGATGGGGTTTTGAAGTTTAAAATGGATTATCGCTAAACAACAAAAAACTCTTGAACGAGATGGAAGTTAAGTAATTTGGAGTTTGGAGGCCTAACTCCACCAAAAATCAGTTTTCTTCGAAAGTATGTTCCCAAACGCACCCTTATGGGGCTTACTTAAGTTTCGTAGCCAACCCCATTCTTATGGGAGAAGGCTTGGATGATGATGACGAAGTGAAAATTTGAGGCTGATGAGGTGGCCCAAACGGAATTAGCGGCCTAAGGCACTCAAGGTGGGTGCCTCATGTAGCTAGACGGACAGCTCATGACCAATCCGTGTAAGTCCTTGATGCCTACGCAGCATAACATGAGAGAGACCTAAACACCAAAGCAAAGGGTCCTTACAAGCTTGTCACCATCCCTCGACACCCCCCCCCCCCCCCCCTTCCACTGCGAGGTGGGTAAAAATTAAAATCACCTTAATGGCAGGGTTCAAAGTATAGTATGTAGCGGGGGTACAAGAGTATATCAGAATCACCTCAATTAATGGCAGTCGGGTTTTGTTTGTCACTTTGATATGATGTGCTGACTAAGTTACTAGATACCCGATTATGGGTTATCCTATTAGGTCTTCGTCATGGCTGGGATGTTGGTTACTGAAGAATTTTTATTGAGTCAGACTTCCTTGAGGCGGTGAAGGAAATTCAGTAAGCTTCAAAGTTCAAAGGTCTCCAATGAAATTTTCTCCAAGCGTCATCTAGTCAGAGTCCCTGGCTTAACTTGGAGATGTCCCTTTGGCTCATCAGTTTGGTCAATTCCACAAGTTATCCAACTCTTCATACTTGGACTCGGTACCTCAACAAACCTAATAGGCTAATATCACTTGGCCAAAGTTTGCAGTGGGACTAAAAACTCAAAATATTTCAGCCTTCCTTATGAAGATTACAGTCTCCAATATATTGAGAGCTTAATTTGTTCTCTTCTTTCCTTTTCTAGTTTCTTATACTGGATGTATAATCACCCTCCCAGGGAAGGAGGATAATCCTTGTGTCACAACTACCTACTCTTACCTTTACTTCATGCATGTTAACTTATTTGTATTGTAGCTTGATAACCTCATACTTGTCTCAGAATCCCGAAATTCAAGAAATCACAACTCATCCACCATTACCATTGCCTGCCAATATATTGTAAAGAGCATGAAGCAGCTACTCTAAATAAGCACTAGGGATGGCAAAACTTCCCACTCCATCCCGCAGTTTTATCTTCACTCAAATGAGAAATGATACACACATTCCCGGCTACATGCATTCTCGCCCACCCACACAGTACACCATATAATCTTATTAGTTAATGCATTGGCTTTTAGAATGAATGAGTTTGCAGAATAGGCTTAGGATATACGACAAGTATAACAATATATAATTTATTGATGATTCATATCCCATAACAAAGGGAGAGGGACAGGGCATGGCTAGGTGAGCCACCTTCATCTGTCCCCTTGAACAGCAGAGTGCATATAAATCATAAACATGTAGATTGAGAACATAAAATTAACGTCTATGCATTTTATGCATTGTGTTGACCACCTTCAAAACATAAAATGCCACAGAAAGAGAGGGTTGTAGAGATGATGGGTATAGTGGTTCGCTGCAGGAATGGGGATGGTCCTAATTGCAATCCCCAGCGATGTATGTGGCGGGGATGGGAAAACAGGGGATATTGGGGCAGTGCAGGAAAGAATTTCCCTGCCTTGTTGCCATCCCTGCAAGGCATTTATGCAGTAATCAAAGTATATCAAACTTGGCAGGCATATTTCTTTCAATGTCCCACATGGCATTTTCTGGTAACTCACCTCTCATTAGTCATAATCACTGCCATGTGTAATATGTATAGACTGAAGAATTGCCTACTATGCACATGTAGTAATACACCAAAAGTATAGCACTTTATTTTCTACTACCTATTCAAATTGCATTGTCCCTTACCATATATGGCCTTGATGAAAACTAGATCAATTGCATGACATTCCAACAAGAATTACCATATGTACATCTTATAGTGTCTCATTATTGCAAGGATATAGCCATTTGTATTACATACAAGTTACAAAAGATAATGCATTATGTTTATATTTCAGTGTCCATGTCCAAGTGTTTAAAGAGAAGGTTGTATAGATGTAAAAGAAGGTTAAAAGAACAGACATTTACAGCACAAGATTGTCATGAGACTGATTTAAAGGATATGAAATACTATGTAAAGCATAATATAAATATTTCCCCTAGAAATGATGATGAGGTTTTATACTTCATAAAGATATTATTAAATATGTAGACTATTTTGCACAAAGTAAACATGCAAACTCTTTACCAACAGCATTAACGTAAGTTATCCAAAGAGACAAAACAAGTGCTCAATCACATCAGCTATTATAATTTAGTTCACTATGTGTCATGTTTTCATGGATAATCCCCTCAAAGTATAAAGAATGAGAAAGTTAATTATATTCCATTTTTCAGCTTCTTTTATTCATTGTCTTCTGAATATCACGAGTCTACCCAGTTGTTACCTCGATTAACAGACCAGACTTGCGATAACGAAGACAATTATACTATAAAATATAATGGTACTCTCAGTTACCAGAAAGGATCAGCACTCATAAAATGGGCTCTATAAACTTTTTAGTAGATAAGAAAGGAGCAATAAAGGATGGTCGTCTGGAATTACATGAGGCTGATAGACTAGAGCCTTTCCGGTTGTCGATGGTTCTTCCAACCTCTCGTCGGAACACGACTCTTGATCCACCTAAGAAACTCCAACTAACGCCAACCTTGCTTCTATTGTCTAGAAGCCTTTGGCCAAGAAGTCCAGTGTTCACACTTCTAAGAGCTAAGAGCAATCTTTGATCTGCAATTTTGGAAGGAACATGCTGCCTGGTATTCCATGACTGAGTGACCTGAAAGAAAGTACCATATTAAAACCCAAGTTCATACACAAATAGTTATGAAGTTCTAAATATAAAATAAGCTATGCCTGTCTTATGGCATGCGGGGACAAATTATGTGCTTACATAATATGTTGTGAATAGTACACCCAATGATGATTAAGATGCCTAAATCACATATAATCTCTGCTGACATAAATGTGTTCTTCTACCTACTGCTTCATATAAAATTATATAATTGAAATGATTTTAAAATATAAGAGCTGCACTGAGGTTAAGGACATGAAGCAAGGTTCAAAACTTTAGTCAGGGTCAACACAAGAGAACTGATTCGTCATCGCCCAACTTCTCTTTTCCCATCCCACCACCCTCCATTGAAACCAATAGAAGTTCACTGACTTAGATTGTGAAAAATAACCCAAGGACGGGTCGAAAGGAGAAGAATATTACTCTTTCCCATTACCATTATCATAGCCGGGAGAATGAAATGAAATTCCACATTCAATCAAACCAACCATTTATGCCACATTCCAAGCAAAGCCCAAAGTCTGGCATCACTGAATGCTTCCTTTCCTGAACTGCGGCTCACACTTAAGAAGTGAAGGGCAGCAGTAGGTCATATTTGGGTTGGTTGACTCTCTTCGAGTCTTCCACTTACCCTTTTCTCTTTCCTGCTCCATACAGATCAGGTTTTGAGAGCGCAAGCCAAGCAGCGGACAACAGATAGTGTTGCGAGAGCAGCAAGGCAAGCAAGTGCATCCGGCTACCCCTACCTCTGAACACCCTATGGTATAGGCATACCTCTATCAAACTCCAGCAAAGAATGATTATAGTATATCGATCCGAGTTGTTTAGTGAGCACCGGTTTGCGCATTTATTTAGGTGGATGATTCGTGCAAGTAGATGATATCTCCTTCAGCTGAACCAAAGAATTTCATCCATTCTCTGAGACCAAATGTTTGAGATCCATTAGAGATATGGTGCCATGCGTTGTTAAGTCCTTTGGCCTCTTCTTTCCTAGCGAACTCTTGTCCGTCCGCCAATAGACAGAAGAATTTCGACTATGATCGTTATGGACTGGCACCAAGATCGAGTCCTAGGCAAGGCGACTTTTCACCCAATCACAATGAAAACCTTCTTCATGAGTAAGAAAGTCTTCCGATGATTCCCTAACTATGGAAGCTACAACAAGTCATTCAGTACCGACTTTTTCTTATAGTACCGTTTGGGAAGTTGAGAGTAAAAGAAAGCAAAGAAAATTAAAATGTAGTGGTGAAGAAGTCATGGAGGATCTGATATAGATTGAAAAGAGGAAAAGCTAAACTAGCTAACGAAGGGTTGGGATTGTCTCCCTCTAGTATACCAACCAAGCAATACGTTTACCTCAGACCTCAGCGGAGAAGGGCTGTCACATACTCTCAAGGACATTATATATAAATACATAGATGTGCCATTAACCAGAGTTCTCTTCTCTAGTTGAGTCATAAAAGATAGTAGATTGAGGGGCTTCATTGATTAGTAAACCTACGGTGTTGGTAAGGTCGGGACCTTGGTCATCCGTATCCAGTTTTTTGGACAATAAGATTACTGAGATTGACCAACCAGCTAGTTTTAGCATGACACGACTATTCCTTTCTATTGAAAAGGAGTCATAGGAGAATAATAGGACTCTTTCCTACTATCATAGCCGAGAGAATGAAACAATTCGTGGAAAGATCTTTTGTTCGACGTAGGACGATGACCCAATAGTTCATCCTCCTGGCCTTTCGAATGATACACATGTTATGAAATATTCTGGCCGGGTCCTGGGCCCCTCTGTTGAGTAATGCATGAGTCGCAGCATCAAGGTCTGGCCCAAATTGAGCGAAGGCGGCCACTTCGCAATATTATGCCAATTCCAGCTTTAAACTACCGCGGACTTGTTTCATAGCTCTCAACTAAACGGCAGACCAAACACGACTGACAAATAATCTAACATTAATAGCTGGTCAAATTCTCCGATAAAAGAGTTGTGTTTCCAAACATATTTGGGTTAAATCCTAATGAGTAATGGTAGGATATGAAATGCATGCAGGTGCAGCAATTACATAAGTTACTAAACTATCCTATTCCACACATCAATATTATGCGTGCTTGATCTGGGAATCGACACACAATAACATAAAATTGAATGTGAGAACAATGATTCCTAAAGCCACTAATTACCAGAACTACTCAGTATCTTCCTTGATTAGGAAGAAGTATTCTAGGAGATGTTCTATAAACAAAGATTACAGATGGAGATACTCGATGTTTGATACTCAATAAGCGATTGTAATTATATCAAATATACACAACAATTTGAAACGAATTCTTGCTGAATGCCATAGTCTGATGATGTGCTCTCATTCACAGGGTGAGAATGAATAAGAACGGCAAGAAGTTTGTTCTAAATCACAAAAGCATAAGCTTATTGGCTCACCCCATATACTCTGGGATCAAAATAAACTACAGTTTTGAGAAACAACACATATAAGACAATGAAGATGAGGGATTTCCATGAATAAAATTGAAAGGGAAGATTTTGATGAGTACCCAGAACCAATCTAGAAGGAAAAAAAAAAAAGGAAATATCATCAACTTCTTCTTTTTGACCGAAACAAGAAAAAACAATTCTCAAAACCAATGAAAAAATAAGAAAGGTGAGATTTTGAAGGTTGCCCGTCAGTAATCTAACAAAACTAAGAGAGCCCATGAGAACCTTCAATTCAAACCGGAAGAATAACACAGACTCGGCATATATTAGATCATCAGAACCAATGAAAAGAAAGGAAAGGTGAGAATTTGATGATTGCCCGCAACTAATCTACCAAAAACCAAGACCACGCATCAGAAGAACTTTCAGTTCAAAATCAACATTTGGAGCCTCGGAAGAGAGGGAAAGAGAGGAAAGGTGGGATTTTGAGGACTGCCCACAACTAATCTATCAAAAACAAGAGAGCCCATCAATCCAAACTAGAGAGAGAGAGAGGGAGAGAGAGATTGACCTTGGGTGAGATCTGGGCATTGAGAGAACAACAGAAGAGAGACATTTCTGAAGTGGGAAGGAGGAAGAGTAAGGAAGTGATGAGAGGAGGAAGTCCCAGAACTCCTGCGCCCTTTTTAAAACGAGTCATCCATCCATTCACATAGAGAGAGAGAGAGAGAGAGTGGAGAGTGCACTCAATGCTCAACAGAGCACAACTCAACTCCAACTTCTCTCTCTCTCACTATTACTCTTCTTCAGCCAGATCGACAGGCAGGAGTTTGGAGTTGCTGCCACTGCATTCAAACACACTCCTGGAAGTAGGTGGGTAGGCCACAGAACATGCACCTGCCACTGCCACTGCCTCAGCTTTCGGTAGCCACCAAATTATTAAGGGCTGATTAGTGTGTAGCTCCTGAATTTTATATCAACTTAGTATTTAAGTCCTAACATATTCAATTGAAGAATTTAGATTTTGATTATTTTTTATTTTTTTATTATACCCTTACTCCCAATATATAAGAATATTTTTTTAATATAAAATAGAGGATATAATGGAAAAGATTAAAAAAATAAATAAAATTCAGGACATAAACTTTCTAATTGGACATGTTATGACCTAAAGTCTAAGTTGGTATAAAATTCAGGATCTAAACTCTAATTAGCCCAATTATTAATCTAAGGGCTCGTTTAGTTGGTGAAATCCTCGGATTGGTAAAAAGCAAGTGATTATTTTTTTTTTCATGTTAAAATGCCAAAAAAATTGAGAAAGAAAGAAAAGTAATTTTTAATGGAAGAAAAAATTACGGAGAAAAATAATTTCATCCACCCAAGTAAGAAATCATTTTTCTACCTTGAAGGCTTGAAGTATTCACTTTCATTTTAAAATTTATTAACATTTCCAAATATTGAAAATAAAAAATCAATAAAAAAAATTATTCCTTTCCTCGAACCAAACTAGGCCTTACTATTTGGCAATCTTCCTTTCTTGTCTTCGATTTATGATTCATTCCACAAATTTGAGAAGGTATACGAGGTCATGTTTATTTCTATTTTCATTCTAGTTTTTGTTTGAAGATTCGTCTTTCAATATTTATATAATAGTATTTTATATTCCGAAGTGACCAAAATTGTACTTTCATTGTTGTTGGAAGTCAAATAGAAAATATGTAAGAAAGTAAAATGGTACATCTGTATTTCCGACAATTTATAAGGGCACATAACAATTTGATCAGGGCTAGCCAGGATTATGGCTAGCCAATGTTTGAGGAGATTTTACTCGGATTATCCAAATATTCTACTCAGGGGGCTGTCCAAACCCCACACCCTCCCCCAAATCCCAAAAATCAATCTCATTTCTAAATTTCACTCTCTCTTCACAAACCCTAGCTTTTTTTCTTCTTCTTCTATCCATCTTCTTCTTCTCCACCATTTTCATCCTCACATCTCCATCAAAACTCTAGTTTTCTTCTCATCATCTTCTTCTTCTTCTCCACCATTTCCATCATCATCATCTCCATCAAAATCCTATTCCTTCTCTTTCCCAATTTCGAGCACCAAAAAATTAAATAAACCCTAAAATGCATGAAAATAAAGCTTAAATACTTTTTTTCTCACAAAAAATGCATGGAAACAAACTCTAAAATGCATATTTCACTCTATTATCAAGATTGAAATAAACCCTAACATATTTTTTTCATTCGGAAATTTCGATTTTAGGACTGCCAGAAATTGTGGCAGTCCTGAAAGGAACTTTCTGTACAGCAAGTATCTTTCAGGACTGCCTCAATTTCTGGCAGTCCTCAATATGTCTAGGACTTCCAGAAATTGTAGCAGTCCTGCTGTAGAGCATGTCCCTTTCAGGACTGCCACAATTCCTGGCAGTCCTCGGTACTTCTAGGATTGCCAGCAATTGTGGCAGTCCTGTTGTACATCAAGTCTATTTCAAGACTGTCACAATTTCTGGTAGTCATCAATACTTCTAGGACTGTCAGAAATTGTGTCAGTCCTAATATGAACCCAATTCTTCTACAACTAGGATTTCTTCCATAGTTTTCTACTACAACTAGGATTTCATGCATAATTCTTCTATTAATAAAGAAAAATTGGTTAATAGACTAATAGATTTGATAACCCAATTTTTTCTACAACTAGAGTTTCATCCATAATGCCCAAACAAGGAGAAGAAAAATAAAGTAGGGTTTGAAGAAAGAAATATGAGAAATTAGAATAGAGCAAAAAATCAAAATAACTATGTTTGCAAAAATTGATGTTCTTGTTCTTGTTCTTCTTGTTCTTTTTCTTCTTTTCTTCTTCTTGTGAGGAAAGAGAGGAGAGCAAAAAAAAAAAAAAAAAAAGTTGACTTATATACTCACATGTTGGCTAGTCCTGAGTAATTTTTTCAATGGCAAACTTGTAAATAAATCAAATTTTGCTTTTGGCTAGCCCTGATCAACTTCTTATGTGCCCTTATAAATTGTCGTATTTCCATACTACTATTCCATTGTAAAATTTGTTATTCGAATATGTCCAAACATATCTATATTAATTTAAAAATTCTTCAGCTAGATAATTAAATAATAAAAAATTAAGAAGGATCATCATTTGTTATTTTGAAGCCTCAATCATAACCTTAATTAACGATGATTTTTACTTCAAAATGTATTTACATGTGGTACTCTCTCATAAATTACTAAAGTAGATGGGAAAAAAAATGTATTTCTGTTTAATGTTGGCATGTAGAGTAGTTAATCAATTGCTAAAAAATGTTTGCATAAGTATAATAAATAGACATTATCGACTAATTAAAGATATTTACTAAATATTAATTAACATAATTACTAAATATAATAATGTAGTGAATTATTAAATATAAATTAATTATATAAGAGATCAATTGTTATTGGAAATATTATTTATCTATTAGAATATATAAAAAGTAGCCATCGAAGTCCAAGTCGTCGAGGCCGACCAACGTTGGCCAAACCCGCACTTGTCCTCTCCATCGCCCTTGCAACCAACCACCGAGCCAGGCTCGCCTTATCCTCCTCCTCCCTCTCTCCTTCCTCATAGCCTTCTCTGTCGACCTCCTCACCAACCCCCTCCTCCGCATTCGTCATCTCTACCGCCATCGATGACCTCCCGCCACCGAGCCATGCTCACCTAGCCATTGCCATAAACATAGAATTGCAAAATCCAAGCTTCTGGTCCTCGGAACCTTGACTCTTCATCTCCATCACCACTCGAATGATTTATGATTCATTCGATGTTTTCAAAATACCAAACCGCCTCTTAGTTGGACTGATTTATGATTCATTCCTCTTTGGAGTGATTTATGATTCATTTGATGTTATCGTACTGTGAAAAAAATGCGGGTA
Source organism: Iris pallida (assembly GCA_029216955.1). Lineage (NCBI taxonomy): Eukaryota > Viridiplantae > Streptophyta > Magnoliopsida > Asparagales > Iridaceae > Iris > Iris pallida. The sequence continues at coordinate 3,311,300 of JANAVB010000400.1, read as the reverse complement.
TAATCACATCTCTGGGGCAAATAAGCTTTTACTGGAAAGGTAGTCGTATCCCTTATGTTTAGTGTGCAAAATTAGAAATCGTTTTGTTTCTATTTTATGAGTTCGGAATTCATAAGTAAATATTCAAATATATTCGCCACTTTTAATTAATTAGTGAGTAGGGGTGTAAAACGGACAAAGTAGTCCGTTGTCCGTACGTGTCCGGCTCGATAAATGGTTCGACCGCGGAACGTCCGATTCATTAACGAACAAAATGTGGACATTTTTTTTGGTCCGATTAAAAATCGGACCCGGACACGGTCATATCCATGTCCGGTCCGAATTCGTCCGCGAACAGTCCGATAGTGGAGACTCCTTTTGGTTTTGTATCAATTATGTCATAATATTTTGGTTTTACATCAAATTTTTGTTGTCCCGTCTCGATTTTTGTTATTCTTTTACTATTATTTGTTGTATTCTATAACCTTCAATTGTATTTTCTTTCAACTAGATTTTTTGAACCAACTATTAAGGTATTTTGATAAAATAATAACTTTTGGTAATATATTTAATTTGTCCGCGGACCGTCCGATTAAATTAACAAACAGTGGTTGTCCGTGTCCGTCCGGTCCGAACTTGAACAATGAAACTGTCCGTGTCCGTCCGTCCGAACTCATTTTCATTAACGGACCGAACACGGACAGTGGACTGTCCGTGTCCGTCCGGACCGTTTACACCCCTATTAGTGAGCAGGAGAAATGACAATGGCACCTCAAAATTTATTAGTAGTAGTACACTTGCTCGACTTCGAAATGGAAAGAGAGACAAAAAGGGCCGAAGGACGAAAGTAAGCATTGAATGGTTTGTTTGGACTTGAATGGTGCATACTTACACATGGGCATAAAAAAAAGTTTGTTTGGACTTCCAACTCCATATTATCAGCAGGATTCCAATGCACGGGTTCGACACACGGAACAACAATCAATGAAAGAGGTCAGTGGGTTAGAACTAGAAGTTTGAGCTACAGCCAGATCCGACGCCACTTGTCGGTTCAGATAAGTACTTGTAGGATTTATGCAGCTGCTTTCATTGAACAACAAAGCATTTTAGCTTCTGAAAACCTTCAAAAGCGATCGCTGATGATTCACTAAAAGTTAGTTACAACAAGTTAATATTTGCAGGTGCCATCAATGGTCTTATTGATTCTATTTGACCCCAGCGACAGAGATTTCTACTTTCTAAAGATTTCGTCGAGTGGTTTCCAGGTGTCAAATTGAAAAGTGTCTAGTTCTTCCAGACTAGTTGCAAGACGGTGTACTACAATGAATAAATGTCAATGTAACATGGAAGAGACATGAATAAATGAGTCCAAACAGATCAAAAGTTGCAAGCATTGCCAAAGATGAGATCATTAACCGAGACAAAGATCAACTAGTATATAGTGCACTATGGTTCAGCAGCAGTTGTTACCTAACGCTTAAAAAATAAAAAAGGAATGGAAAACACGATATCGTAACTTACAAAATCCCTTAAACAAACTAATATAAGAAATAAACTCGCTTACTCTTTAGCCAAGCTAAACATTTCAAACAGTTTCGTAATCAACATATCGACTTGTTTCTCAACTACCTGTCTCTGATGATCTCTTAGCTAGATGTTGAAAAGGTTTCAGTAGTCCCCAACCCCATGTAGTGTTTCAGAAGGATTGGAGGGAACTGCTGACCATTGAGTGGAGCTTCTTCCAATCCAGTGACTCCATGTTTGGGGAAACAGCAAAACCAACCGCAACTGCAACCAGGATTACAAGAGCTCCACCTTTCAAGCAGATTGAGCCACGGTTAACTTTACCCAGGATCACCTTGCAATACTTGTCTGCGTCCTTAAAGGATGCCTGGTTGTCAACATCCACAGCCCCAGATAGAACCTGTTCATTCTGTAGGCAGAAGGATTAGGGCTGATACTCAATATAATCAAATATGTCAAGAAGATTTTCGTCATGAGGATATTGTATTTCTTAACCTAAGACATGATTAGAATCTAGATTTTAACCAACTAGTTATAATCTCAAAGGATATGTCCGGTTGTTACCATCAGCCTTAAGCTCTTAAGTGTCCCTCTCAGAGCATCAGGAGGGGAGAGTTTGGCCAAGTATTCTTTCCAATCTTCAGACAGTCTACGAAGAACAACAACACTTGCGTCTACATTATCCAAGTGAAGTTTTTCCTGAATTCCATGGGTTAAATGTCATATAAACAAGGGTTAAGCAACCAATTGCTTGTAAAGATTTGAAAAAATACTTTTATCACAAATCAGCAAAAGTGATAGGAACAGCTCACCCATAGCTTGAAGCATTCAGGATTCTGAATCAAACACCAAATGAATTTATCAGCAGCTTCTTTGCTCAAGTCAGGATTATCTGCAGTAGAGTTATGGTAAGGATCGGGCAGCAGCAATACGATCTTGAATGCTTTATTTCTTTTTTTAAAGAGGTGAAATAATTGAAGTTGAGGGGGGAAACACCCTACATCAAGACTTACTTTCCTGCATTGCTTTAACAGAAGAAGGCAAAAGCTGCAGTGATGCCTGCTTGGTAGTTTTAGTCCCTGGGGATCCTGCAAGTGCTAACTCCTTGAGTGTAGGATATATGGCTAAAAACCTTTCAGTAGCCTGCACAGGACAATAGCCATCCAGAAAATATGAACCAATCTTAAATTTCATGGGAGTTAGAAACCAACACCGTGTAAACACTCATAAACACCAGACCTTGATTTGAGTAGAAGGAAAGGCAGCTCTCATCAGCAAATCAAGTGCAGAAGGTGGCACTAGGCGCTCCCCTTTCCTAACAGCACCATTCAGTAAAATAGAACGTGCTTTGGGCCCTGACAAAATTCTGCAATAAAATGAATGAGAAGATTAGACTCACAAGCATTGGACACAGGCATATCAGTCTTCCTTTGTGGTCAAACCTCTCAACTAGCTGTAACGCCAAGTCCCTAGATTGTGTGTTGACATTTGCTTTTCCGGATATTAAGGGTAATAGGTGTTGCACCCATGCATTCATCCCAGCTACTAGGTCGCCATGAGAAGCCTATTTGGTTAGAATTTTCTCATCAATACAACATGAAGGATTTGCTTCTTTAGATCAAATATTTCAAAGAGAAATGCAAACAATATGATACCTGTCCAACAACCCATACAAGTATTGGGAACTTTTCATGTCCTTGATATTTGTTGTTATCCCTCAGTATTGGCAAAATGTTAATTAGAACATCAGGCTTCCGGCGCAGTACCATTGCTAGGACTACAAATATTGCAACCTGCAGGTGTATGTAATGTTAATATCAAGTGGTATCTTCGGGAAATATGCAGTAATTGTACAAAAAAGATGTGAAGTATTGGTAACATGAACATGATCAATAGTTCAAATCGAAATATATGGCTTATTTACAACTTGATACCCTCAACTATTCCTGTTTTTCAACTTGAAACTCTAAAACTTTTTTACTCAACAACTTATACCATCAACTATTAAATATTTCTAACTTCATACCCTAAAACATTAAAGAAACCAAACTACCCCTGCCCTCCCCTCCCCCCTGCCCACCCCCACCCTCCCTGCTGCCCCGCCCCGCTCTCTCCCGGGCTCTTTTCTGAAGACTTCCTCCTCCACAGCCAGCTCTGGCAATCCATCCCCCACTTCTTGACAAATTAAAGTGCCTCACTGATGTCTAAATATTGTTTCCAAATCCACGGATCATCACCATCCAATGCCCAATCCACCAAATCTCTTCAAAAAATCTAACAAAAGGAAGCAAAAGATTTGTCATAACCACCCAAAGATCCTAACTTTTCCCATCACCAAAAAACACCACAAAACCCAAAAAGAGATGACCTACCACCGAAAACTCCAAAATAATGAAAAACCAAGAGATGCCCATCACTTGAAACCCCAAAGTAGAGGTGCCCACCATCTCAAAATCCAATCTTGGGATGACCCATCGAAGGCCCCATGTGCAGCCGGGGGTGGGGGCAGCAGGGGCGGGGGCGGCGGCAGTGTTCTAAATGGCGGTTGAGGCAGCCGCCTAGGCGGTCTCTCTCCACACCGCTTTTGCGGTAGGCAGTGGAGTAGGCAGCCAACGGAGATTTGGCGGCATAGGCAGAGGTGAGGCGGTGTAGGCGGGTGCCTAAGCGGAGCAAATACCTAACAAGATATTTTGACCAAAAGATTTTGCAAGCATTATGGACCTATGGTTCACTTTTACAAAATTCAAACTTCACAAATCTTCGTTCTACAACTAAGTTATGCATGGAACACCCTTAAAATATACATATTATGCACACACAAAAATGGTAAAATAGTAAAAAAATTGACCAAAATGTATCAACCGCCTAGGCGGCGCCTAGGCGGTAGGCGGACTCTCTCCGCCTCGCAACAGCCTACTGTCGTTTAGAACCTTGGGCGACAGGAGGTGGGGGGTAGGGGTCCGGGGGTGGGCAGCCGGAGGGTGGCCGGAGGGGAGAGGGGTTGTGGTGGGGGGGAGAGTAGTTTTAAGCTTTGAACATGGGTATTTTTGTCCAATTTTTTTTCAGGGTATCAAGTTGTACCAAAATAAAGTATCAAATTGAAAAACTGAAATAGTCGAGGGTATCAAGTTGCAATCAAGCCTATTATTTATGCAAGTGCATTAAATTAACAACTCAGTATTTGAATTCGTTAACAGTTATGTTATTCCCTAATAAGTAATAACATCTCAGAATTCCACATTGTGTAGGTCCTATTGACATGAGTGCGCCTACAAAATTCAAAAGAGTGAGGTATGTGCTCCCTATTTGACAGAAGATCATATTATATGTAAGAAACACAGTTACAAACTATCTAGCACTATGTTATTGAAGGTGTCCGCATAAGTGTTTAGGATACTGTGTAGCCTTGACGCAGTAGGAGCCACCGCGACCCGCATTGACTCAATTGTGACCTGACCCATGCCAATTTCTATCTAAATTTTGAATTTGGAACCTGATCATGGGATTGTCATTCCTAAACTTCCTAAACTCTTTGGCTTAATGTGTCATTGAGATGAATACAATTCCTAATAGCAAATTGCATCATCTTGCCTCTTCGTCTACTCTTTATAAGTCTAGGGAACTTGGAGGGTGCTCCTTGGTTACATGAACTTAAAGTGCATATCCAAAAGGTAAGTCTACCTACCTACCTACCTGCCAATTGGCCGCCTAGATCCTATGGCATGACCCCCTCATGCTCAAAGTTACCTTTGCTAAGCACTTCGCACCAACAAAGAGGGTTGATGTCAGTATGACTTTGACAGCCGGTCATGAGAACTTTGTCAAATCTTTCAGGGATCTTTCTTATGATAGCCAAGCCCATTCAGATTGGAGAAGACTTGGAAGATGATGATGTTGATGATGATGAATTTGGTACGTGGACTAGACCCACTAACTTAAAGATAAAAATATCATTAATAAATTTAATACTGATATTAAAGAAGAAATGAACAATAGTCTTTGCCCTCTCGATTCTCCTCCCTTGTGTCTGCCCTAACCAATCGAATATCATCTCCATTTTTGACGTCTACTCTACTGTCCAACGCCAACACATAAGTCTCTTTATTTCTCTTAATATCTATCTCCTTTTTTATATCTCGTTCACTCACTAGCTTCTTTTTGTTGTTTCTTCCACATAAAGTAGTGATGTTCTAAACATTCGTTTGTTGCTTAACACACATTCCATTGACCGTTGGAAGTTTTAAACCGGTATAAGCAGTATGCACAAGAAATTTCACATGTGATGCTTATGGTTTTTATGTTATACATTCGTCATACCAATTTGGAGGGTCCCTGACTCCATAACGAAAGTCTCAGTCATAAACCATAAGCTTACCTCAACTTAAATATGCATGCCCCTATTTTAATCTTAAGCCCCCCAGGCCTTTCAGTGCACAGTGCCTTGCGCTCGGTGCCTTGCAGTGCCTTAATAAGCCTGTCTTGCACAAACACAAATAAAATGCAACACAATAATGACATGGCGACAAATAATTTACCGCGCCCTAGCATATTTTGGAGTGCCTAATTCATGTCCAACACCACACAGAAAGGCAGTAATTTTGGAGTGTACATGGCTTATTAGATAACAAACAATTAGAAAGTCTTTTATTAAAACTTCTAATAAGAACAAATGAGGAACATTGATATGGAAATTGTCGAACAATGCATCTGACATGACTGACAAGTTTTAATGTACATAACCAATCTCCGGAAGGGTGAAACCATAACATTGATAATAATGTAAAGGGCAAAGGATAAAAGAAGAAAAATAAGAACGGTACAAATATAAGTTTAGGCTGCTATTAGTCATTATCAGTAGCAAACTTCCTAGATGTATCTAAATTTTTGTCTCAGTTACGGCAGGTATCCATCTAATTCCTCTATAGAAAACTTATATTGAATATTTTGTGTGTTTCCAAGTACCTTTAATGTTTGACAACCTATCCCAAGCATGGTTCGCACAATCGCACTATCCGTATCAAAACCGATTTCGGACCTTTCCTATGAGTATCAGTTGCAGGGTATCCGGATCGAGTATCGGGGTTCTTCGTTTCAAAGTATTTTAAAAAGCTAGAAAAATATTTGATACATCTGGACATAATTTTATATATATTCCTTGTTTCTCCGTAGTTCAACTGGAATGATATTCAACAACATTGTGGAATCGTCACCTGCAAAAGATATTATTACTTATTTACTTGACTTTAAGAAAAAGTACAACCACAAAAAATAAAGGTTGTAAAAGGCTCTAGGCGCTAGGAGGGCGCCTAGGCGGCCGCAGATCAAAAAAATATCCAAAAAATCTATTGAAAATTGCAAAAAAAAATCCATAAAATCCAAAAATATGCATAGTCGAGGTGCCGAGGCAGACCTCGGGCCCTAGGCGCCTAGATGCCGCCTAGGCGGCCACCTAGATGGCTGCCTAGGTCGATTTTTAGAACACTGCAAAAAATAAGTTCGAATAGAATGATATTAAGATGGATGAATGTTGTGAATTCATAGAATATAACTTCAGCAAATGGTAATGGTTAACAGTTTGTCGATAAGGAATCTTCTGGACATACTGTAACATGATGATCTTCAGCCGAACAGAACCATTGTGTCGACACTATTTTTCCATTCTTTTGTTCAATTTCCCCCTACTAAATTGACCAGGAAAGAGAGTCGCATTAGTATCGGCCATCATCTTTAGGCGTCGGTTCAGAACATGCCAAAACCGTGCCCGATATGTATTGGTATCGGCTGATACAGCAAACTATGGTCGCAAGGACACGAATACGACAGAATATGGAAATGAGAAGTGGAAATCCTGAAGGACAGTATGTCTGAGTTTAAGGAAGTGATCGCTTGTCAATGACATGAGGAAATATTATCGAACAGGTATGTCTACATGTATTGCAGCAATCCAGGAAAGAGAAAATTGACGCCGGGGCTGTAATTTGATGAAACAAGGAGATATGAGCAGATCAGGGAGCATAAAGGAAGAAAATTTAGAGAAAAGACCATATAAAAGTTATACAGAAACAAGAATAAACAAACTTCCAAGATGCCTTCCTTTTTTAACTCAAAACCTTCTGGAATAAAAAATGAAGTCGATGTATTCGGTTTCAGCACCAAAATCACCATAAGTTCATATCTGGCCTTCGAAAATAACCCCAATGCAAATAGGAGTCAACCCTCTCCAATATCCTTAAAAGATGAGTTCAAATATTTTCAAATATGTTTCTTACAAGTCTAAATATTAACTTGATCGAGCATGCCAAATAAGTTGCCCTTCCATCTATGGCAGAAATGAGAGAGAGATCAAAAGATGACTAAATTCATATACTTTATTCCATCTTTGACTTTTTCACGCCCTAAAGACTATAAATGAGTATATATATATATATATATATATATATATATATATATATATATATATATATTTAACAGAAGTCCAGATGAAGGCATCCGAAAAATATGTCCTGTGAATAAAATAACTTGTAGATCTTGCTTTATTGCTACTTGAAATAATGCACCAAGACCATAGTGGATCCAAACCAACACCAAATTATAATAATTAATTGAGTAAATCACTCAATAAAACAACAAATTGATTTCAATTGAATCATGGTTGCAGTTTGCGTCAGAGTTCACAATATAGAGCTAGACTAGATAGATTTCTCTGAAACACCTTGCATGATATGCATATCTCCGCCAAGAAACCACTACTACAGTAGCTAAGAGTTGAAGTTATTTATTTATAAGGGAATGGACAACAACAGGCCTCAAAGCAGAGGAGGTGAAAAATCTTCCTTAAGTTTGATAAACTTTTAGACACAAGTTAGTGCCTAGCAGCTCGGATAGTAATGCTAACAGCACGTGTTATTAATGAAGAAAAAGGTACATAGGCCTGAATGATACCTGTGCCTTTGACGGAGACTGTTGAACAGGTTTCTTTGAGCCTTTAGCAGCTGTTTGTTGACTTGCTAAGTCAGCTAGAATACAATCCAAACACCACAAAACAAAATTGCCAAGAGATTCAGAAGATTTTTTAGCAATCCAATCGACTGATGTCTTATAAACTGGATCGGAAATATGGCAGAGTGGAACCTGTTTCAAACAAAATGGATCAGATTTCAGTACGAGAAATCATTAAAGCTATCAGGTTATAGTGATCTTCAAATATCAGAAATACAATCCTTGAACGAAGTGTTCAGTACCATACTACCCTACCATCAGCAAACAAACAAAGTTGTCAAAATCATTATTAGATTACCAAATGCCCACACAGTTAGTAAGCAACTGAAGGAAACTATTACAATGAAAAAAAATCAACAAAGAAAGCACTACAAGTGATTGCTATGCTCATAAGACGGTTATTGCGAGTATGTGAGACAAGGACCTAATCAAATGGAAGCATTCTTCTTTACAAAATTCCAACCAAAGGTTCTGTTTGTCTAATTATATTTTAATTTGTATCAAATGGAAAAGTAAACCTGATATTCTCAAAATTTTCCCAAACATAAATTAATTGTTCCCAACATGCAGCCACTTTCACCAATAAAACCATTACATCAGAACATACTTGTAAGAAAATTAATCCACAGTTATATCAAAATTCACACAAAAAAATATCACCAATTTTCATCAACAGGATAATTACAATCAAAGATTCCAATTGTGAAAATCTTATTCGCATGTACATTTATAAAGAAACTAAAACTATTTTTCCCTCAAATGTCCTCCAAACACAAACAAAGTATTCCCAATGTGAGAATATTATCCATCAAAAAAACTAAATTCACAACAGAATCACAGTTTTAAGAAAATAAACTCAAATAATGAGAATCAAAATTCACACAAAATATGCCCAATCTTGGACCTGGTAGAAGAGATAAAAAACCTTGTCTAATCATATTCTAGCATATCTCCCACAAAGAACCTAGACTTTTTTTTGGTCCAAATATTACCCTGACATAAACTAATCGTTCACAATCACATTTTCCATTAACAAACTTAGACTTGCATCAGATCATAATTGTACAAAATGATTTCATATAATAATTGAAGGGTCTTTAAAAGCAAAATAACAATTACCTAAAAACATTTTTTTTTCCTAAAAGAATAACCTTTGCGACTATAATCTATAACACATTTTGCTCATGTAACTTGGACACAAGATAGGAAGTATGGGATTTAGATGACAGTTCTTTAAAGTGAAATCTGAGTAGAACGATGTCCATTTGAATTTTGTCCTATTGGTTTATTGAAGTCCCAGGTTTGCGAGTAGGTTTTTTTGTATTAAAGTTGGCATTAATGGGTTTAGACCAAAGGGAAAAATGTTAAACAGGCTGATAGTAATGAAAGAAATACACTTCTAGTTACTTCCCACTACTCCAGAACCCAATGGGCAGACATCAGTTCGCCAGACAAAACGACAGAGAGCCCACGTGGATCAAATGAAGTGGATGGAAGAAGGGCCAATAATCAATACTTTTATCCCAGTTCCATGAACCAAATGCACCCTATATTGATCACAAGATCAGAAAGTGACACAAAATGCTGACATTTGCTTACATTACATAAATTATATAACCTATAAGCAAGATCGCCAATCGAGCCTCGTAGAGATGATAGACAGCACTCAGATCAAAGAGATCATAATCTCTACACTAAAATATAAAATCATAAATGAGAAACAAAATTAGCATGAAAACTCAAAACGTAGTATAAAATGAGTTGGTCATCATGATTTAATAATGTTATAAACACCCAACAGCAATATCCGAATAACTTCTGTCCCTAAAAAGCTAAAGCACTGATGAAGATGATAATTTCAATGTGACAAAAAGTTTGCATAACAAGTCAGAATATTGTAAGAAGGGTCATTCATCCAAGCTGTTAAATAATATTTGCTCTAAAAATCAAAATATACTTTTTCCAAATAAGAAATAAAGAAATGCAGGTCAAATTCCAAGCTGATTAAAAAAATGAGAACGAGAAGATCACAATTTCTGTAAGCAAGATCACAATTCCAAGCTGACAAATAAATTGTGCATGCAAATAATTTCCCCTGCATAAATGTGATCAAGACACAATTCCAAGATAATAAGCAACAAGAAAACAATTGCAAGATAAAAGGGTGCCTCATTGTCACGAGGCTCCCGCTTATGCATGCAGGGCCCGGGAGGGTCAAGATGTGTGGAGCCTAACCCCCATATGTATGGAGAGCATGTAGACTCTGTTTCCCTGACTGGAAACAACACCCTCCAGGATATAAACAGCACAAGCCTTAACAAAACTTATCGTCGGGCCAGATGACGTATTTTTTACATATATTTTAGGCACCATCATAGTTTGACCATGAGGCAACAAATTTTTAACAAGAAGCACATAGGTTCCGCAGACACAGACAGAGAGTTACTTTTCTGTTGCAAATTGTTATATCCAACAACAATAAAGCATTTATCCCAAATTTCTTGGATGCAAATTGTTATATAAATAAGATAATTAAACTCTGAACTGAAGGAGCATAAACGATCTTCTAAAACCAAGGTAACGATTACACATCCAAGCCAAACCCAGTGGATGCACAAGAAAATTTCAAGCGACATCAAATTTCCAAAATGAACAAGTTGAACGAACTGCTCATATTGAATGCAGCTTGATCCATCAATTTGGTAATTTAGCTCACAGTGGCATGAACCATACTCATTTTTCAATTCCAAAATGAACAAGTTGAAAAACCTGAAGCTGCTCATAGTGCATGCAGCTCAGTCATTCTACGGTTAAGATTGCACATCGAAGCCAAGCACAGTGCAAGTGACGAGAAATGTTTCTCTAAAAGAGTCGAGCCGAGTTAAATATAATAATTCCAATCAGAACCAGGAATCAATGTTTTTTACACAATAGGCAAAACGGGTCGAACGAACTAAAAAATGACATAAATAACATTCGAGCTAGCAATCCCACAAGAAATTGCATCCAGGAAACAAACTACTCCAATAATATCATAAAAATGATTTTACACTGAGATGCATCCAATTGAGAAAACTAACGACATCGCATGTGCAGGTCGCATGTGCAGGTAAGGACGTTAGGTAATTACAACAAACATTTATATCGGAAGAGCACAAGTTTGCATTCCTGATTCCTTATGTCAAAGACCACAATCGCAAATAATCACAAGTTTGCGAATAAAATGCAAATTCATATCCATAATATAGCTTCAAAAAATACCCTCCAGAAATACATTCCTCCACAACATAATCAACAGCAGAATTCTACGAAAATTATGACATGCAGACGATATCAGCAAACAACTTCCTTAAGAACTACAACTCTACTCAACAAAATCACAAAGATTCCACCTTTAACGGCAATGATCGCAAATATTCAGTCACAGATCGCATGCAGATTATTCTATCAACAATATAAGTATTACTAGCAAAAACTACGAATTATTCTATTGGAAATATATAGAACTCACATCGATGATCTTCGACACAGTAGATTCCTTGAACAACTTCGCCCACGGGAACTGCGACGGCCCAACCGCCGCGAACGCCCTCCCGAAGTAGTCCGCGAACCTCATCAGCTCAATATCCTGTTGCGATTCATAAGAACCCTAACCAAAACAAACAGAAAGAGGAGGGGGAAAAAGTCAAACTTCGAAGAAGATTCGAAAAATTCCACCAGATCCAAAATTCTCACAGCGATTTCGAGGAGGAAGGCCGCGAGATCGTCCGCGTCGATCTTGGCCGCGGCCTCGGCGACGGTGATCTTCGGCTTCTTCTCCTTCGGCTTCTTCGGCTTCTCCGCTCCCGCCGCATCGGCGCCCGCTCCGAGTGTCTCGTCCTCGTCGTCGTCGTCGGATCTGGAGGCCGCGGCGGCGGGGGTGGCGTACGACTCGGCGGCAGCGGCCGCGGCGGCCTCTATGGCGCGGCGGCGCTCCTCGGCCTTGATCTCGAGGGAGTCGAAGACGTGGGAGGTCCCGTTGGCGGCGGGGCCCGCGGGGTGGTGGGCGGGTTGCGGTGGTTGCGCCCGGCGGTGGCGCTTGGGGTAGGTGACCTTCTGCCAGCCGTGGGAGGAGGCGGAGGCGGAGGGGTCGTCGGCGGTGGCGATGGTAGGGTCCATTTATTGATTTTTTTTTTTTTTTTAGAGAGAGAGAGAGAGATGGAGAAGCAACCGAGGAAGAATTTATATATGGGAAGAATGGGGGCAGAAAGGGGCGGCTTCCACTTTGGACGGGTGTTTACATTCCAGAAAGGGAGACAAGTTTGGTGAGGAGACGGGTATAAATGTAATTTACATCAGAAAAATCTTGATTTGTTATTTTTTCAGGTGGTTGTTTTTAGAAAGATATTATCCTTATATTTGTTAATCTATTAGGTTACTATAATCTATCTTAACAAAAACAATTATACTGTTTGGCACGCGCGCGTGCAGTCGAGGACGTCGGAGAGGGATGGTCGGAGCGGTAGGAGAGAAGTGAGGAGACGTCGGCGGTCTCCGGAGCAAGATGGGGAGAAGAGGAAGTCTGTGACGACGAAGGAGGGTGGTTGTGGCGGCAGCACTGGCGTCCTCGGTCGCGCGCGTGCACAGCCTTTGCACGCGCACATGCTAAACAGAATTTTTGTAGCAAAAATTGTCATAACCACAATTATAGTGTACAAGTACCGTATTGCACATACGTAAAAAAAATATAAAAATAATTTTAATTTAATTTATTATAGAAAACGGTTATCATGTAGAATCGAACTCAATCAGTTAGGAAGAATGTCTTCAATCTTAACCATATAATTTAATGGTATCTGACGATAGCTAGATAATATTATATAGTTAACCAGTTAGTTTGAATTTATTTATTTTTAAGTTTTAATTACGTCAGGAAATATACGACTTAACAATTTATTTTGAATCGTTTTCAAGCCTAGGAGAAGATAAAGGTTTCATTAAAAAAAAATTTCTTTAACTCTAATGCTTATTTCTATTTTTGGATTTCTATCTCATGTATTAGAAGGCTTCTATGTGTAAGTGATTTTTTTTGGGTATAGAAATCCAACTATAAAAAAAAAATGTCTATGCTATATTTATTTATATCACATTTGTCATTTTAACAACAACTATATGTGCCAATTATATTTATTCATATAAAAATTCAACTATATAAAAAAGTTATATTATTTATTTCATTTTTTCACTCTAAAGTCTAAACTTGTAATTATGTACCAAAGAGAAGCAAACATGCTATGAGAAATTATTTCTTTTTGGTTACATACATCTTACTTTTAGGTTAATTATAAGGGCACAGCCTTTTTTACTCGGGGCTAGCCAGAATTAGGACTAGCCAGGCTTTGAGGAACTTTTACTCGGACTGTCCAAAATTTTCATTCAGGGGGCTGTTCAAACCCCACAGCCCCCCCCCCCCCCCCCCCCCCCCCCCCAAAACCCGAAAATCAATCTCATTTAAAATTTTCCCTCTCACTCTTCACAAACCCTATTTTCCCTCCTCCTTCTTCTTCTTCTTCTCCACAATTTCCCACTCCTCTCTCTCCATTTGTTTTACGCAATTGTCAGGGTAAGGATTTCGATCCTCATCTCCACCATTTCCTTTGTCTTCACCATTTTCCAACGATCTCTCCCTACGATGGGACGCAAACGTTGCTTTCAATCAAGGTAAGAAACCTAATACTTAAAGTTGTCAATTACCCCCCCCCCCCAAATCCTATTAATTTAGTTCGAACAACCCCAGTCAGTTCCTCTCGAGTCGACGACGACTGCCCATGTTTCTGGCAGTCCTATGTACTGTTAGGACTGCCAGAAAGAGAGGCAGTCCAGTTGTACAGCAAGTATTACACAGGACTGTCGTACTTTGTGGCAGTCCTTTATGCATAAAGGACTGCCACTAAGTGCGGCAGTCCTGTGTAATACTTGTTGTACAACTGGACTGCCTCTCTTTCTGGCAGTCCTATATACTGTTAGGACTGCCATAAAGATAGGTAGTCCACTTGTACAGCAAGTATAACACAGGACTGCCGCACTTTGTGGCAGTCCTTTATGCATAAAGGACTGCCACAAAGTGCGGCAGTCCTGTGTTATACTTGTTGTACAAGTGGACTGCCGCCCATTCTGGCAGTCCTATGTACTGTTAGGACTGCCATAAAGAGAGGCAGTCCACTTATACAGTAAGTATAACACTGGACTGCCGCACTTTGTGGCAGTCCTCTATGCATAAAGGAATGCCACAAAGTACGGCAGTCATGTATTATACTTGTTGTACAAGTGGACTGCCTCTCTTTCTGGCAGTCCTAACAGTACATAGGACTGCCAGAAAGAGCGGCAGTCCTGAATTGGGAGTCTTGTTTGATGTTTGCTAAGTATTAATCGATTGATATTAAATATTCGTAGTCACGACTCGACTCCGAAGACGAAGGACGTTGACGTCGAGGGTGAACCTTCGGCACGGTTTGTAGTGGTCGTGCCGTAATGCTTCACCTTATTCGTCCATGCTAAGACGAAATCTTCTTTAAATGGATCAACCCATGTGTCTTTGATATAAGATATAAATGGCTTGTTGCTACTTTCCCACTTCTCTTTGAACTCCAACCACACTTTATCAAAAGCGTCTACAGTACTTGCTCGCCAAACAAGGCCCCAATCTTCGTAGAATTCTGTGAAGCGGTCAATATCAAGTTTGCCGTCTACTTTTTCAAACCGGCTCTTGCATTGTGCTTGAATATTTCGATTAATATGCCATGTACATAGTAGTCTACGAGCATGAGAAAATACGATATCTATAGCATTCATCAATGCATATTCTCGATCTGTGACAAAAACATACGGCTCTTTGTGTCCAGTGTAAAGTGTCTTCAATTTGTTCAATGCCCATGTATAGTCATCTACTGTTTCATTCTTCAAGAAACAAAATGCAACTGAAAATGATTTACCCGTTGACGTGAAGCCGACAATGTGGAAGAGTGGCATCTTGAATTTGTTAGTCTTATACGTGCAATCAGCCACCAAGACATCGGCAAAGGACCGTGCCAAATGCGTACACTCCGGATGCGCCCAAAACATAGAGGTAGTTTCATTGGACGGCGGATGTCTTCTATGGTACTCCACATAGTGATTGTCGGCAAGTAACTTCAAAACTTGTTGCATCGCCATTCTTCCTCTTAGGGTATTTGTCCTCGATCTCGAGAGTGCATTGTAGATTGTCCTGATTGTTGACTTGTTCTGTTCATTCTTCTGGCGCACCGCGGAATAAATTTGCTTCGGGCCAACTCCGGAGCAGGACAATTCTTCAACTAACTTCTTCTCCTGTTCGTTCAACCTTCCGGCATAGGGATGACCGGTAAGTGTCTCCGCCACCGCATGATTGTGCATCCCATTTCTGACATCAACTGTCCACTTTCTATCATTTCTTGAGACAAGCACAATCTTGAAAGGATAACCGCACTTTCTGGACCCTACCGCCTTCTCCGGGACTTTTTTTCGGACACATTCTTCTTTCCTTCGATGAAGCCTAAATGTCCCACCTCTTTCGCATCCAAGATCAGCAGTTTTACGACACGACGGGCCTCGTAATGACCTTGAAATGACAATGACTATGTTTACTTGCCTTTCAACTTGTCTGCACCATTCTAATGCTTCTTCATAAGATTCAAATGCGACATCTGTTGAGAATATATTACTCAAGTCAATGGAAATAGGTGGTAGGCCCTACATTTAATTTCAAAAAAAAAAAATGCCAATCACAATTACAGCCAAAATTACAATATCAACAACTTCAAGACTGTCAAGAAAAATTGCCCTTCCTTCAGGACTGTACAACAGGACTGTCAGACATTCTGGCAGTCCATCGTGTTTTATAGACTGCCAGAAAGTCTGGCAGTCCTGTCTTACAGTAGTTCTACACATATACTGTCGATTTTTGTGGCAGTCCTTCTTGTTTTATAGACTGTCAGAAAGTCTGGCAGTCCTATTTAACACTAGTTCTACACATAGACTGCCGAGTTATGTGGCAGTCATGCGTGTTTTATGGACTGCCGGAATGTCTGGCAGTCCAACTCTACAGTATTTCTACATATGGACTGCCGCATAATCTGGCAGTCCTCGTTACTTCTTGGACTGTCATTTTTTGCGGCAGACCTATTTTACACTAGTTGTACAAATAGACTGCCGCGTAACATGGCAGTCCTTCGTGTTCTATGGACTGCCAGAAATTCTGGCAGTCCTGTTGTACAGTCGAATGCGTAGCAGTCGGTCGAAAATTTACCGAGAGTTCTTCGGGTGTTTTGTCGTGTTGTTCGGAAGATCCGGGTTCCTCGATTGATAGACGTGATGATCCACTTTCTTCCATAATTTCTACATTGGGACAAAATATAATATTACTTCAAAAAAAAAAACCTCAGAAATTTTGTCGTTTAGCGGACGTCATCGTACCGAATATTCTAAGAATCTTCTTTGGAGAATCTTCTAGGGTTTGGAGAAAGGTGGGGTTGAAAAAAGTGTGTGGACCAGACCTAGGGTTTGGAGAAGAAAGAGGGAGAGAGAATGGAAAGTGAGGAAGAAAAGAAAAAAATATAAGAGTTAACTTTTATACCTACCACTTGGATAGTCCTGAGTAATTTTTTCAGTGGCAAACTTGTAAATAATAGAAAACAGTCACTTGACTAGTCCCGAGTAAAAAAGGCTGTGCCCTTATAATTTACCTACTTTTACGAGTTATCTATAACTAATGCGAATTCTGATGTACTGGTTGGTAAGCCTTTTAAACTTTTTTATACGAAGTTTAAGCTAATTTTTCTTCTCCGAGTATTCTCCTATTCTGTGAGTATCTGAAAAAACTTTACCGAAATTATTTTTCCAAGTTCTTTTAGCACCTAACAGCGATTAACATCAGATATATAGCACCTGTTGGCGGTGTGTGTATTTGAGTTCACACACATGAGCAAGAGCTCAACTTCCTGAGTTCACACTCTAGCAAAAAACTCTAATTACTTCCCAATTCAATGAGTAATGCTACAGTTACAACCAAATGCTTACAACCTTCTTACAACTTTCACTCATTGCTGACATGTGGGCCGGCCCACATGTCAGCACATGGATGAGTGGTTGTAAAAGGGTTGTAAGAATTTGGTAGTAGACTTAGCATTATTGCAATTCAATATAGCCCCACATCGGCTGGGTCATAGATCTCATTGTGTATATATTATTTTACTCTCCTTCGCTTCTTTGAAGTCTTGTGTGGGTGTCCTATGAGCCACATGTGTGTGCCTCCGTTGCTGCCTATTGTGGTGCCGCATAGTGGCGCGCGTATGTGTCACGTGCCCATATTTGCGGGCTTCAAATGTCATTTCAATTTTTTCGGATTCTCAGACTAAGACCCATTTTGCTCTTCTTTTTCGACCGTTTGTGAATCATAAATATTTGAACGTTGGACAATAAAATACCTATTGGTTTCCTACAATAATCAAAAACGTTACAACACGTCTTTTATGTGTGCCATTATTCAGCCATCCGTTACCCTCTATTATACATATAAATTGAACATTTTTCTCATCTCTTCTACACAGAAAAAAAAAAAATCTCTCAAAATTACTTTCTTGCCGAATTTCTTCATGTTCTTCACCTTTTCGCTCTGGACATAGTTAAGTCAGGGTCAATCTTTCTGAGTTGTGCGCGACGACGGGATACCGGCCGGGAGAACGAAAATTTTACCACTAGGATCAACATTCGGAAAAGTCTACACTTGGACGCGGATTAACTCTTTGAACAGTGCTACGTAAGCGACTTCTCCGGAGACCGATAAATTTTAATTTTAATTGACTTTGTTTGCAAACTTCAAAACGGGAAAAGAAAATTATTTCTAACAGCACCACATAGACATAAATGGCTCAAAGTCGCTACTAAAATAAATAATTTATAATCACAGCTTGTTTACATTTACACAGCTTGCATGCATATAGATGAATCGGACTCAAATTATGAGTTATGGTATCCATGAATCAACACAGTTTAACAAACATGAATGCTAATATTACAAACGTTATGATAATCTTGAAATTTTGTTTTTCTTTGATCTCTTACGCATAGCTGCACATCCCATACTTGCAGAAGTCACCTTTCTTGCACCTGTTCCTGCAGCTCCCGCAGTTCTGGGCATCGAACATCACGTTCACGCACCTACCCCGACAGCACTCCTCGCCATACCTGCACTTCCTTCCGCACATCCCACAGTTGAGGTTGTCGGTCACGACGTTCACGCAATGCTTCTTGCAGCAGTCGGGCCCGGGGCTTCCCTTGGCTCGACACACTCTAGGGAACTTGTCACATGTCATGGAGGAGGCTCTAGGATTGTACTGGCCAAGCAAACGGCTCAACCCCCGGAGCGACGATAGTTCATCTTCCCCGACGGCCGGCGGAGTAATCTCTTCTTCTTCGTTGCCTGTATTTGCAGCAAAGGCATGAGTAGTGGTGATCACCTGCAGAGCCATGGACAATGCCAAGATGAGGATTAGTAGAGCAATCCTTGCCATTGTTCCGACGACGCGGAGGGAAAACTTCAAAGAGTTCTAAATGAGAAGGAGAAGAGAGAAGTGAGGATTGTTGTTGGGAGAAAGAAGGAGAGAGGGGGTGGGTATATATAGCCGATCGGGAGGGTGTTTGTTTAAAGACCATACAATTAATTTCTTGTCAGAGTTCAATTTGTTCAAGTAACAAAGAAGTTAGGCTTCTCAATGGAATTGCATGGACTCTCAGCAGCACGTAATCATCTGTACATATCATGCATGCAGTCCAAAGTCGAAGCATATATATGATATGTATGTATGTATTCATGAGTCAAACAAACTTGGCTAAGTTAGGCAGGAAGAAAACTGAAGACTGTCCCTAGTTATGTGCATAGAGGCTCACACAGTGTGGGAAAGATTGAACGCCAGTTCTGCAAGTGGGTGTTTTAAGTATGGAAAATGCTAAACAGTTCGCGGTCTGTGTCTGTCGGCTGTAACCGCTGGCTGAGGTATCACATTCCAATTTGTCCCCCCATTCACATGGGCTCCATCCACTGGTGTCCTGCCAATTAAAAGTAGTCATGTGGACTGCGGGCCAAAACGAGGGCCACGTACTGTCGTTTAAGTATTGCTCCAGCAATGCATGGATGCATGCACATATCTCTACATGGTGCTGTTGTAACCTATACTTGTTGACATACATTCACCCAAGAAATCACATCTTCCAGACTCGTAGAGGATCTTGAAGTTAGGTCCTACTCCAACCTGTGACAGCCCAGCCGTGTTTATTTCAATTTGTAGCAGTAGAGTGGGAAATTTGACGTACAAGGTGCAAGAAGGGTAACTTCTGCAGGTTTGGGATGTGCAACTATGCTTGAAAATTAAGATTCAGTTTCAAGGAAAAAATTAAGTTCATTTAGATACTGATTATAAACTTTAAGAGATGTAACGTCAGCAACCTGGCATTCATAATTTGTTCAATTCGGGATTGTTGGAAAATATAGGCTCTACTTTGTTTTGTCCATATGACTCCATAATTTGACTATACAATAAAATGTAAGCAAGTTGTGCATGTACGTACCTTAAGAAATAATTAGATGGCTCTCTAGTACATGTTATGTACATCAACATATTATTTTAAGGAGGGTATGTGCATTTATATGGAAATTGATCAACGCCAAGTTAACTAGCTACAAAATACATGCACATGCAATTCAACATTCAAAAGTTAGGCCTGCGAATGGAAGTGTGTGGACTTTGACACAATACTATTTGCTCTATTTTCCCCAATAATAATACATGTTTAAGCCAGTTGTATCCACATTCTTGTCCAAGTGCTCGACAATGTCGTCGCAATTTTGGCATCTTTGCCTGCAGTAACACTATTCTTGTATTCTTTTCGTGTGTATATTTGACACTACTGCACCAAGTAGAGGGTTTGACACGTACTGCACCTACGTTTTCACAAAATTACACCTTAAAAAATTCACACCGTTCCTGGGTCAAACCGTGAAAATTACATGTAGTAGGAAGATCAAAAGCTAAAAATAGCGGTATTTGCTAGCAACAACATAATAGGAACAGTCAATCAATATAGATTGCCCCGAAATCTGATTGAAATCCAATATAGCACCTATGAGTACATAAAAAATGTATCAAACTTTCTAATTGGTGAAAGAATGTGGATACAAGATTACCCTGATGATCAATTGTTTGAAGATGAACTTTCTGCTATTCTTGCATCTATGACCTAATGCTTCTTTGGTTATACCATGACAAAAGAACACACATACACACACACACACACACATATATATATATATATATATAGAGAGAGAGAGAGAGAGAGAGTGAGTGTGTGATGTATATCCTTGTAAATTTCCAGGTTTTGGTCTTATGTAACCAAATCGATTATAACTCCTTGCTTCCAACCACAACTTGTACAGAATTAAGATTACAAACTGACTCTATGAAACAGAAAGCTTGCAACAATGATTGCTAGAAACAAATCAAAGCAATTAAAACTCTTTACAATCACAATTGCTACAAAAGAATGAACGGAACTCGATAGAGAAGAAAGCTCGATGGAGTGACGAAGATCGTCGCTGCTTAAAGCAAGGTCAATCATTTCCGTCGATCCGCTCCCAGAAACAAGCAATTTCAAAACAAAAACTTAATTCTAGAACGCTCATTGTCACGCTTGTTGTGGATGTCGGATTGGACGAACTGTAGGAACAAATGGCTCTTCGTGGATATGTTGCGGCTGCCACTAACTCTCATCTCGTAGTGATATATATTTTCTCTCACTCTAAGGAGAAGAGAATATATATAGGGGAGGCACAAGCCAAATCCTAATCAGCCGTCATCCACTTAATTCAGAGATAATTTCCATGGATAAGAGACGGTTACTAACTATTAGCTCCAAATTCCAAAAGACGAGCGGTAGTCAGAACAGAAAATCCACTTAAATAGCCATGCAGTGATAGAAACTTTTAGAGAGTAACAAGCTATGATGTTGTTATTGGAGACTTTCAATTTGATAATTTGAGATATCTTAAAGTAAAAATGTTAAACTGAACAACAAGAGATGAGAGAGAGAGCTAGCAAGAGTATGCAAGAGCCAAGCCTACTTCAAATGTTCTGTGTGTTATTCATTAGGATAGAGTGCTTTATATAGTACATGTACTTAACTAAGAAAGCAAGAAATAAGGAAAGAAAAAGGAGACTTGTGGTTACAAGCAAACAAAGGAGCCAGAGCTCGATCCAAAAGAATTGGTCATCCAACGTTCACTTGAACGTTGGTTTGAATCATTATCCAACACTCCCCCTTGATTCAAAGTCTACAACACCAAGGACATCTCTGAATTTGACGAACTTTTCATAGGATAATGCTTTAGTGAAGCCATCGGCGATTTGATCATTTGTCGAGCAGTACTTCAGCTCAACGACTTCTTTGTAACAGCTTCGCGTATGAAATGGTGACGAAGCTCAATGTGTTTTTTCCTGCCATGGAAGGACGGATTCTTTGCCATACAGATTGTTGCCTTGTTGTCGCAATAGACAGGAGTTGGAGATGTCTGCCTCTCGAACAGATCTTCCATGATTCTTCTCATCCATGTGGCTTGGCAGACAGTTGAAGTAGCAGCAACGTATTCAGCTTCAGAAGAAGATAGTGCAACGCTTTCTTGCTTCTTTGACATCCATGAGACCGCACCCGAACCAAGGTTGAAAATGAATCCACTTGTACTCTTCCGATCTTCTAGGGAACCTGCCCAATCACTGTCAGTAAAACCAATTAAATTAAAAATGGAGGAAGGATAATAGCAAATTCCGTAGTTCTTGGTAGTGTGAATGTAGCGGAGAATGCGTTTTGCTGCTCCAAGATGATGTTTAGAAGGTTTGTGCATGAACCTTGATATTAAACTTACTACAAAAATAATATCAGGACGGGAATGAGTTAAGAACATTAATCCTCCAACAAGCATTCTAAAATATTTTTCATCAGCTTTTTCTGTTCCATCTTCTAAACTAACTTCTCATTTGAATTCATTGGAGTAGAACACCCTTTACAATTTTTCATCTGAAATTTATTAAGCAAATTATAGGCATACCTCTCTTGAGATACAAAAATACCACTTGTTGTTTGTTGGACCTGAAGGCCAAGGAAATATTGCAATAATCCTAGATCTGACATTTCAAACTCATTCATCATAATTGTTCTAAATTCCTCAATAAGCGATGAGGAAGAACCCGTGTATATTATGTCATCCACATAAACACAAACAATAAGTATTTTATCATTACCTTGTGTCTTCACGTATAATGTAGGCTCATTATCACTTCTGTGAATCCGTGTTTATGAAAATAAGAGTCAAGTCGATTATACCAGGCTCGTGGTGCTTGTTTCAGTCCATACAACGCCTTTTTTAATTTGTAGACTTTATTCTCCTTACCTTTGATCACAAAACCCTGTGGTTGATCAACATAAACATCCTCGTTCAAATAAACATTTAAAAAAGCAGATTTAACGTCAAATTGAAAAATATCCCACCTTTTATGAGCTGCTAGAGCTATAATTAGTCTAACTATTTCTAATCGAACAACAGGTGAAAAAGATTCATAAAAATCAATACCATATACCTGCGCATACCCTTTAGCAACTAAACGTGCTTTATACCTTTTTACGTTACCTTCTCCGTCATATTTCACCTTGTACACCCATTTGACCCCGATTGTGTCTTTTCAATGGGGCAAATCTGTCAGTTCCCATGTTTGGTTCTTTTCAATTGCTGTAATTTCTTCTTTTATAGAATTTTCCCATTCTTCTTTTCCATGTTCTTCTTCGTAGCAAATTGGTTCTGCAACCATTAAAGCAAATTGACAAGAAACATAAATTTTTGATAAGGATCTGACCTTTCTTGAAGGACTTTCTTCATCAGAAGCTGAAGGACTTCTGTTTACAGGATAAGAACTAGCTGGTGTTGCCGATGAAGATGTGACCGGTGATGAACTAGCTGGTGTTGCCGATAAAGATGTGACCAGTGAAGCAGTTCTATTTGTAGGAGAAGCACTTGATGGAGATGTTGATGTAGATGCAGTCGATGTTGAAGATGTTGGTTGGGTCATAACCTCTTCATTTGGAGGATGTGGTATAAATTCTTGATCACCAGTCTTTTGAACCTGTTTACTATCACTCCATCTCCAACTAGCATTTTCATCAAAAATTACATCTCTACTAATAACTAACTACTTGGTTATTAGATTATATAATCGATATGCTTTTGATTCATTACTATAACCAAGAAGAATGCATTTCTCACTTTTATCATCTAACTTTCTACGAATTTGAGGATGAACAAATTGTAGCACCCAGTTTTCTGAAATTAGGGTATTTTTGAAAATTTATTATTTTTATTATTAATTAATAGTATTTTAGTCATGATATGATTTTTGGTGATTATTAGTGTAATTAAACCCATTTTCTAAGTCATGACTTATGACTTTGTGACTCTACTAGTATAACCCAAGTGTAAACCCTAGAGATTTCATAACCTAGAGACTAACCATGATCATGTGAGCCTAGCCATAGGTTTAGAACTTCAATTAGGACTTTTTAGCCTAAAGGGTATTTTGGTAATTTTCTAGAAATTATTTAGAATTATTTGGATTTATATATTTTTATTATTATTTAATTGTTGATTAGTGTCATGTTAGTCCCTAACCTAGTTTAGCACTAATCTAGAGGTTAGCAACTAACCTAGAAGACTAATATTAGATATTAGCTTTATGTATAAATATCTAGTTAGATAAATATCTAGATATTCCTTTTTTTAGATATTTAGAACCTAAATATCTAACCCCTTAGTCAAAGACTTAGAGGCTAAGTTTGCAAGGTGGTAGGATACCCTCCCCTACCCCCATGGCAGCCAAGGGCACCCCCTACACTACCCCCCTTCCTATATAATCCCATTAATTTCATTCATGATAAATTTACATGAAATTTATACCTAGAAATTCCATTTCCTACACAAGACCACAACTTGATCAATTTTGATCCAAATCACCTCTAGTTTCTTGCATTGGACTCCCCTACACTAGAGGGTACTA
Organism: Iris pallida; assembly: GCA_029216955.1. Lineage (NCBI taxonomy): Eukaryota > Viridiplantae > Streptophyta > Magnoliopsida > Asparagales > Iridaceae > Iris > Iris pallida. The sequence continues at coordinate 3,286,653 of JANAVB010000400.1, read as the reverse complement.
GTTAGGGCCTGCTATTGAGGATTTGAGGGGCTTTGGGCATCACCAAGTGGAAGGACACCCCCCCCCCCTCTTTTATTGATTTCCATTGGAAATACACAAATAGGTAAATGCCCTCAAACCATGTTAATTTTGTGTTTTCTCTTCATATTTGCATGCATCTAGGTACTAGGGAACTGTAGGTCAAGTTTAGTGAAAAATAGGATTGGTTTGGTGTCCGTATCGGACACGTATCCTAAGCTAGAATTCATTGTTTGGTGAAATGCCATAAAGAACTTGTTTTTATTAAAATGTAGAACAAAGTATATTTTCTGGTAGCCCTAGACTAGTAGAACACAACCCTAACCTACTGGACACAAAACTGTGTCGTGTCCGTGTCCAACACGAACACGAACCCACTGTACGAGACTCTCGTACATGCCCTGCGACCCTACCCCTCGTACTCACTGCACAGTGCACTAGGACACGAGATTTTTGACATGGACACGGGGGCAATGTCTGCGAACATGCCCCCAAAGTTTGGTGTCGTGTCGTGTCGTGTCGAGTGACAAATCTCACTCGTACTGGACACGCGCTGTCAGCGCACACGCGCACGGGGGCAACTTCGCGCATATCGTGTCGCACGGACACGACACTTTGGCACCTCGTACTGACACGAGAGTGTAGCCCTATGTGTGGCGTACACGAGGACACGAGCACGGGATGCGTCGTGTCCTGTGTCGCGAGCACGAGGCGTGTGCATCTCTGTACGACGCAGTGAAAATCGCACGTATCAGTCGAGTTTCCTCGACTGATACGGATCTCGTGTCGACGTTGTAGGACACGTGGACACGTAACAGAGTGTCCATCGTGTAGCCCTATATGTGGGCTACACGTGTGTGTGACCACGAGACGTATCGTGTCTCGTAGTGTGTCCACGAGACACGTGAACACGTGCACGACGCTGTACACTGTGTTGTGTATCCTAGTTTACCCGTGTGGTGTTTTCGTGTGTTTTGACACATGAAACCGTGTCGTGGTGTCGTGTCAGACACTAGGGTATGTGTGGGGTGTCAATTACCAACCTAGAGTTTCGAGCCATAGCTTGGTTTCGTGTGAGAAATTGGGATTACCTAGTTATCGAGTAAACAGTGCAATATTTCCTGATTTTGGGATTATTTCCCAGTTTTTCAAATCGAGATTCAAATCGATTTTGAGTATGATTTATACATATACATGTGTATTTTCAGTGTATATATATGTAGTATATATGTATGTGAGTGTGTGGGTGAGTTTTTAGGTTGTGTACATGTATATACTTAGGTATATACATGTATGTGTATATTAGGTGTGTGTGTGTATTGTGTGTGTGTGTTGGGGTTGTTTCCTGTTCTCAGAAAACTGAGAACAGCCCCCCCATTCCTGTTATCTATGTCTCTCTCTCACTATCCCTCTCTCTTTCAGTCTCTCTCTCTCACTCTATGTCTCTCTCTCACTCTGTCTCTATCTCACTTTCCTCTCTCTATATATATGTTTATATATATAGGTTTAGTCTATATATATATATATATATATATATATATATATATATATAACACTACATATATATATATATATATATATATATATATATATATATATATATATGTAGTGTTATATATATATATATATATATATAAATATATATATATATATATATATATATATATATAACACTATACAACAACCACATAGGCCTATAGCCTATGTAGTGTTATATATATATATATATATATATATATATATATATATATATATATATATATATATATATATATATATATATATATATATATATATATATATATATATATATGGGGTATTGGTATATAGATAGGCTATATGTATAGTTAGGCTATATATATATATTTAGCCTATATATTGATAATATATATAGATATGTTAAGTTGCATGAATATATATGTATCATATATAGTTGGGTATATATATGGTATTATATATAGATGTATATGCCAGTGCCCTAGATATGCTAGCCTATGGCTTGGGGCTAACCCTAATGACCTAAAACACTACTAGTTGACCCTTGTTGACTAAGGGTTGACCAAGTCAACTATAGGTCAAACCTTGACCTAATTGACCTAGAATTGACTAGGTCTAACCAAAAATGACTAGTTTAACTAGTCTGACCAAGATTGACCTAATTACCTTGTTGACTAGTCTTTGTTTGACCAAAACCTTAGTTAGTCTAAGTTTGACCTAGACTTAACCTAGCTTGATCATGCTGGCTAGTATTTGACTAGTTTGACCTAGTTTGACTTTTAGAGTTGACCAAGAGTTGACTTTTGACCAGATTGACCTAGAATCATGTAGTATGTATTGTATACTCTAATTTTACCATTGTAGATATATTGTGACCTGTTTTACTCTAAATAGGACTCTGTGACACCAGTTCGGACATCTATTCATATTAGTCATACAGGGTGACAGACGAGTACATTCTCTGATCTTTTCATACTTGTTAGGACTTATATTCTTGCTCTAGAATACCTTACATGATGTTGTCACGTCATTATCACGGATTGGTACTATATGAATCTTGTCATGCGATGTTATCTCCTTCGGGGTGCATCAGATACAGTTGTCATGTGCTTTTTACGAACATCTTGTATTTCATGTACACCGCTTTCATGTATACTCTTGTGCAATCTTGTACTCTCATGATCACGTGAGCAAATATGATAAAAACCTCTTGTATAAGGTAACGTAACTTGACTGGATCCTTGTGTATTGATTGGGGAGGGGGAGTAGGAAATGGTTATGTGATCAAATCCCATATTGTACAAATTCTTGTGAAATCTTGTAAAATCTTGTATATGTCCTAAACCCGTTTATATAACCATCTCATGCTCTAAATCACAGGTTACCTACAGTTCTTACTTATCGTATATATAGATATTTCCAGTTATCAAATCTCTCTCATTTTTATATATATTCCTTACAGTCCATGTATCTTACTCTATGCATGCTTTACATTTCCCAACATGATATGAACTGCGTGAGATGTATTGTGCTCGTTCCTGTCCTGACTGGACCTTGTTGAAAATATTACAGATGATGATGGTGACTGCCCCACCTTCTATGGAACACATGAGGGTGACCTTCAGGAGCCTGAGGAGCATCTAGCTCAGTAGAGGGTGCCTAGTCTAGTCTAGTCTAGTGTTTACAGTTTTCATTTTGTATCGGACTGTTCCGATTGTTAGTTGTGACTTAGTTATATTTCAGGTCTTGTACTTATTTGTATTGGACATCTACTTTGTGTGGTGTGATAACTCTATATATATTCAGTTCTTCCTTTCATCTGATTCCATATCATGTTCTATCTTATCTTTTCTAGACTTGTGTTTGAGATATAGAGTTGAGATGTTATGTTATACCTCCATGCGGAGATGACAGGTTATATATATATTGTTATTAGATGTTAGATGTTATAGATGACCTATACAGCGTTCTACTGCCGATACTGCGGCGTAGGCTGGACGTACCCACGTTCTCGTGCCCCTAATCAGGGTGCGGGTCGTGACACAAATGCATAAGCAATGCAACCAAATACCTTGAGATGGCTTGCTCCTGGTTTCCTTCCAAACCAAGCTTCATATGGTGTCATCTTTTGTACAACTTTTGTTGGCGAGCGATTTAGTAAATATACCGAAGTTGCCACAGCTTTTGCCCAATAATCATTGGGAAGGTTCTTTTCTTTCAGCATGCTTTGAGCCATCTCCACAATGGTTCTATTCTTTCTCTCAGCCACTCCATTTTGTTCAGGTGTGTACTTCACCGTAAGCTGCCTGAATATACCATTTTTCTTACAAAAAATGTTAAAGTCGTTTGATAAGAATTCTCCTCCTCTATCAGTTCTGAGGATCTTTATAGCATTTCTACTTTGCTTTTCAGCAAAAGCCTTGAACTCCTGAAACTTAGAAAATGCTTCAGACTTTTTTGACAAAAAATATACCCAACTCATTCGAGAAAAATCATCAGTTAAGAGTAAAAAATATATATTCTTATTCAATGATAAAGTCTGCATTGGACCACAAATGTCAGCATGAATAAGTTCTAGAGGCTTATTAGATCTCCATGACTTTACAACAGGAAAAGAATACGATGTTGTTTTCCATAAACACAACCTTCACAAACAGTATCAACGCATTCAATTCCTTGTAAGCCCAGAACCATTTGTTTCTGACTTAACAACTTTAAGCCATTGAAATGTAAATGTCCATAACGTAAATGCCATAATTGGGACTCATTCTTCATATTAGAAACTAAAGCATAATTATTAAGACATGAAATTTCAAGAGAAAATATTTTATTTTCAGCCATATGAATCTTTAACGTGGGCCTATCAGAATTTTTAGACGTAATAAAGCATGTATCATTTTTGAAGGTAATTGAATAACCCTTTGCAATCAACTGACCCACACTTATCAAATTATGAGCAAGACTAGGAATATAAAAGACATCATGGATTACCTTTTCCATACCTGACTTTGTTTTTACTGCAACTGTACCTTTTCCTTCAATTTGCATGACTGTATTATTTTCTAGCCTAACTTCTGTCTTCACAGATTCATTCAAATCATAAAAAAGCTTTTTGTCTCCTGTCATATGGTTACTACAACCACTATCTAAAAACCAAACATTACTTCTAATTTTTTCAGAATTAGAACAAGTCATAAAAAGATTAGTATCTTCTTTACCTTCATCTCCGCTCTTCTCTGCGTAATTCACTTGTTGCTTACCTTTGGCAAAGCAATATGCCTCAGTGTGCCCAAATTTTTTACAAAAATAGCATTGTTTTCCCTTATTGCTTTGGTGTTGGTTACCTCCATCATTGTAGCCGCCTCTTTGATTGTTCCAGTCAGATCGTGAAAGATTACCTCTATCATTGTGGCCGCCTCTTTGATTGTTCCAGTCAGGTCATCCTTGATTGCCTCTATCGTTGGCGTCTCCTCTTTGATTGTTCCAATCAATTCTTCCTCTGCCTCTACCTCTGCTATGTCCACGATAGCCACCTCTTCCAAATCCTCTTCCTTGATGTGTTATTATATTTTCAACTCTTGTCTGAAATGCACTTTCAACATTCTTTTCATTTGTCCTGTTTAGTCTTTGTTCATGAGTTAGAAGAGAATTTGTTAGTGCGCTAAAAGAATATGTAGATAAATCTTTGGATTCCTCTATTGCAGCTACTACATGGTCAAATTTAGGAACAAGAGTTCTTAAAACTTTTTCTACTACCTTTTTATCGTCAAACTCTTCACCAAGAGTTCTTAATTGATTAACAATATTTGCAGCTTTGGTACAATAGTCATCAATTGTGTCAGCATCCTTCATACAGAGATTTTCAAAATCACTTCTAAGAGTTTGTAATTTGACAGATTTTACCTTGCCATCACCTTCATATTGTTGTTTCAAAATTTTCCATGCATCAGTTGACTTCTCAGCATTTGCAATTCTTGGAAAGATGGAGTCATTTACCGCTTGTTGTAATATGAGTAGTGCCTTCGCATCCTTTTTACGAATATCCCCCATTTCAGCCGTCCTATCCGTCTCTGCATAGCCATTCTCAACAAGTTCCCAAAGATCTTGTGAAATAAAAAGTGTCCTCATTTTGATTCTCCAAAAACTATAGTTTTCACCACTAAAAATAGGAATCAAAGTTTGTGAGAGATTGAGACCATTTCCAATATTCATTTTTTTACGTAAAAAATAAATCAAAACCAACAAAAAAATTAACAAAAAATAAATGTACCTTTTTTTACCAAAAATAACAAAACAAACTTACTAGCACTCTTACTTCAAAAACTTCAAAATGCAACGGTAGCAATCTTCTACGATGAAAATTTGCTCCCAGCTTCAACACGAACCCAAGCTTTGATACCAAAATGTTAAACTGAACAACAAGAGATGAGAGAGAGAGCTAGCAAGAGTATGCAAGAGCCAAGCCTACTTCAAATGTTCTGTGTGTTATTCATTAGGATAGAGTGCTTTATATAGTACATGTATTTAACTAAGAAAGCAAGAAATAAGGAAAGAAAAAAAGGAGACTTGTGGTTACAAGCAAACAAAGGAGCCAGAGCTCCAAAAGAATTGGTCATCCAACGTTCACTTGAATGTTGGTTTGAATCATTATCCAATAAAAAAATGACTAAGATAAATTTGGAATAAATCTACAGGTGATTAAGAGATTCAAGGCAGAAATTTAGATTCATGGGTACTATCTAATTAATTTGATAAAAGTAGAGATAATAGAGGAATAATTTGAATAGTGGGTTTTGAATTATCAAGAACATTGGTTTCTTGGAGTAAAGGTTGGAGATTTTTAATCTTTTAGATACTGTTTGGGAAGGGAGAAAAATTGGAAGAAAAAAAAAGTTGAGGGAAAAGTAAGATAAAAATTAAAAGTGATGATGTTTGGAAAGGAGGGAAGAAAATGGGGGAGAGAAATTTGAGAGGAAAAAGTAGGAAAGAAAATGGCTGAGCTTCAAGAATATGATATAGAGTAAGAAATTTTAGCCTTAACTCCAATCATATTCCTTGATTGTGCTCTTCTAAAAATTTATTGTTTGATAATCTGAATTTTGGATTCTGCCACATGATTGTTTACCAACATTTCTTGTCGCACAGAAGTCTACACGGAAGCTCATGCTCACCAGGCTCCTAGAATTCGTGCGGACGAGCGATGAAGGGCACATTTACGCGCAAAAGGATCATCCCGGGCCGATGCGTAGGTGCGAAACGCATTAATAAAGTGTTCACCATCGTTCGTGTCCGAGTCGCTAAGAAAAATCTCCAAAAATAACTGCCAAAAATCAAGAATGTTTCTAGGATGTCTTTATCCTTGTCCTCTAAAAGAATATCCTACCACCCCAACCACGTGGACTACCATTTTACATTTGCACAAGTCAACAAAAGAATCATATTATATTAAAATACTAGTGGATAACCTGTGCCATAACGGCACGGACACGAATCCGGCCGTCTCGACGTAGCCGTGCAGGCAACGGGCCAGCGCCAGGGAGTTTCGGACGGTGATGCGGCCTCCGAACCCGGCCTTGTAGGCGTGCAGGCACCAAACCAGTGCCAGGGACCCGATCCCTGTAGTGTCCTATTCCTAACGGTTCACTATGTAAGGCTTGTGGCTTGGCTAACTCGGTCGGAACCGAGTATTGGGGAAACTTACCGTCGGCATCGAATCGATCACGGACAAGTGCATAAGAACCTTTCCAACTAATGGATCGGTTTCTCTTGAAATGCGTCCAAGAGTTTTCTCTGGATACTTTGCTGCTGGTTTTGTTGCTTGGTTTAGATGGATACTTTTCTGAATGATTTTCGATGATTTGATTCTTGTCCGTTTTCATCGATTCGCATAGCATTCATTCTTGAGAATTCTGAGAGAAGAGAACACTAAGAGATGGATTATTAACCAGACTTTTGGTGCCAATGCAGACTAACGGGTGACGGAAGGCTAAGCGTGCAAGTGTTCCTCTCTCTCTCGACGATTCTCTAATTTAGTGAGTGTGGCTCTCTGTGGTGGTATTGTCCCTCTCGCTATTCCTTTATGCCAACTAAATAATTGTCTTGCAACATCCGTTGATCGATATCAAGATGCTAATGCCACAAGTTAATACCACTAAGATGCTAGAGATAGAACATTGAAATGAATTGATTACACTACAATGAACTGAACATTGAAATGATTGAATTGATGCCAAGAATGATGGTTATGAAATGCTAAGAATGATAATGTTGCCTATTACTTCAAATATTCTATGCACACTGTGTATATCGAGTCGGACACACATTCGCCTGACCATGGACAACTTGTATACAAGGATTGAGCAATAATTTCCTCGAACGGTACGGGGGCACCGGTACCGATTCGGCCTAGGAGGAAATAATGAAGTACTTTGGGGAACATGAGTAATACGAGGCATCATAGAGGCTAGCTCCCTACTGTGTTGTCATCTCATTATCTTGAAGTCCCAAATGCAAATGAATGAATAAAAAGAGTCCATATGGTTTAACAACACCAGTGGTCACATCATGGGGATGTATGCTAATCAATGTCTTATGCAGGGACGGTAAGTATATTATTATTATCCTGTATCTTATGCAGGAAAGCTGGATTCGGCCAATGGTAAAGTAAACATGGTTTTATGAACTACCATGTCATTTGAATTGTGATTTACTCTAAATGTTGCATGTCCCTTATAAGTTTATATCTTTAAAATGCTTGTCATTAATAAAATGTTGGTTTAGCTGAGTGGGCCAACGGGGCTCACCAGCGTATTGTTATAATGTGCTGACCCCTCCTCCACAGGTACTGGAGAAGGCTCGGGCGCACATCGCAACTAAAGCTTTCTGAACTGCTGTTTCCTTTCAAGTTGTTTTTCCCTAAAGACGCACAAAGTATTGCGGAGATTTCAAAGATAGCTGCTTATATTTTAAAGTACTAAAGGGGCATGATGTATGGAACGGGAAATTATTTCATGGCAGCCTATCAGTTGTATTTTTTTTCATGAATCAATGTAGCCGAAAAGGCATTTTAAATATTATCAAAAAAAGTTGTATTCTGACTACAATCATCAATGAAATGAATATTTTTCTTCCTATTCTGCTTACTCAATGTTTCCGCAATTGTGGCTTATTTTATTTTTTAAATGTGATGAAATGATATAAATGTGCATGTTCTAGCCTTGTACAAGTGCAACTCCAGACTTGTATGGCATCACGCCTTAGCGAGGACGATCGATTCGGCGTGAATCGAAGCAAAGCGAGCGATTCCCCGAATCGGGACGTGACAAGTTGGTATCAAAGCACGGTTTCACTTCCTCGGATTTCAAAAATAAATGTTACAAAAAGGAAGTCTTGATGCAAATTTTCTCGATTGATGGTGTCGATAGCGCTGGCATGAAATAATGTTCCATACAATAAGCCCATAAATATTTTATGAGTGCTAATAGAATTATTTCTTTGTTGTAGAATGACCAAGGGTGATAGCGCAAAGACGAATTCATCGTCTGACCGATTGAGAAACTGATTAAACAAATGGAGGCTCAGAGGAAGCAGAGCGAAGCTCAACATCGCGCGCTTCAAGAGCAGCTTCAGTATCAGTTTCAGGAGCAGCTGGATGCTCAACAAAAACAAGTGGATAGTCTAACTCAGACTGTCACCAAGCTGACGGCCTATTCCAATGTTTCTGCAAAGGCCGCAGCAACCGAGACCATAGAAGTGCCGGCAGAGAAATCTGAGACGCCGACACGGAAGAGGACGAGCTTCAAGTTCTCTGAATTTAAAAGTTGCGACCCGCCTGAGTTTAATGGGAAAGAGGAGCCAGATGAGGTGATGGGCTTCTTAAACACACTGGAGGGCTATTTCCGAATGTTAGAGATTCAGGGCAGTAAGAGAGTGGAGTGTACCACTGTACAACTTCGTCTCAAGGCCCAGGAGTGGTGGATTTTGCAGAGACAGGCACTTTGTGGAAATAGTCAGGATATAAAGATGTCTTGGGAGGCCTTCAAGCAGGCTTTCATTACTTAATTCATTCCACCCGCTGTCCGATAACAAAAAGAGAATGAGTTCATTGCACTTCGACAAGGCAGTATGTCAGTGCATGACTACGAGATAGAGTTTTTGAAGAGAGTCGCATTCGCTGGGTACATGGTACCGAATGACGACGCCAAGCGAGGAAGATTTGTACAAGGCTTGAATGAGGGCCTAGAGCGGGATGTGCTAACTCGAAAATATACGTCTTACCGGGAGGCGTACGAGACAGCTCTCGAGATGGAGAGATTTCATAAGCCGGCAAGTCGTGAGACAATGAAGAGCAACCAAGGGCTCAATAATCAGAAACGACCTTGGTCTGCTAGCAGGAACGATGCACCTAAGCGTCACAATACTGGAGACAATAGGGGGCCTCAACATATAGAACGTTGTAAATCATGCAACCGTTGGGGACATCGATCTGAGGATTGTCGGGTGAAGTGTTTCAAATGTGGCGAACAGGGCCATAAGGAAGCTGACTGCAGAAATAGAGGAGGGAATCAGTATCCTCCTCATGGGCATAACAATAATCAGTATCGTGGGCATAACAACAACCACAACCGGGGACAATATAACAACCAGCATCGTGGTGAAGCGTCACCAGCCCTACCGGCTCCAGCTGGGAATGCACCGAATCAACAAGGTGGGCAAGCATGGGTTTATGCCTTGACCCAGGCAGAGGCCCAGACCGCGGAGAATGTTATAACATGTACGTTGCTATATAAAGGCACACCTGCAAGAGTACTTTTTGATTCTGGCGCTACTCATTGCTTTATCTCTTCTGATTTTGCAACAAAAAATAAATTTTGTATGACTCAACTAAAGACAGCTTTATGTGTTAGCACTCCTTCGAGAGTAGATATGCCTACAACTTTGATTTGCAGGGACGACTACATTAAAATTGGAGGCAAGACTTTATCTCTGGATGCAATTGTACTCGACATCAAAGAGTACGATATCATCTTGGGAATGGACTGGCTCAGCGCCTGTCATGCAACGATTGACTGTGCAGATAAGAGAGTTGTGTTTCGCCTAACCGGAGAAACAGAGTTCTCTTACTCGTGCAGCTCGGCGTTCCAAGGACCTATGGTAATATCGGCAGTTACAGCAAGGCACATGTTGTACTCAGGGTGTGAAGGGTTCCTTGCTTCTATTTTTGACACTCAAATGAAGGGTGTAGATTCGAATCAGACTGAGATTGTGGCAGAGTTCCCCGATGTGTTTCCGGACGAGATACCTGGGATGCCGTCGGATTGAGAAATTGAATTCACAATTGATACATTTCCGGATACTCGTCCGATATCTAAGGCGCCATACAGGATAGCTCCGATAGAATTGAAGGAACTAAAGGTACAGCTACAAGAATTACTAGACCGGGGATACATTCGCCCAAGTGTATCTCCATGGGAAGCTCTAGCTGTTTGTAAAGAAGAAGGATAGAACGATGCGGCTGTGCATCGATTACAGAGAACTAAACAAAGCAACCATCCGTAACAAGTATCCCTTGCCAAGAATAGATGATCTGTTCGATCAGCTACAAGGGGCGACCGTATTTTCAAAAAATCGATCTTCGTTCAGGATACCATCAGTTGAAGATCAGACCCGAAGATGTTCCTAAGTCAGCATTCCGTACGAGATACGGACACTATGAGTTTTTGGTTATGCCATTCGGCTTGACTAATGCTCCAGCAGCCTTTATGGATTTAATGAATAGAGTGTTTCGACCATTCTTAGACAAGTTTGTTGTTGTGTTCATCGATGACATCTTGATCTACTCAAAGGACAGGGAGACTCATGTCGAGCACTTGAGAGAAGTACTTCAAACGCTGCGGGACAACCAGCTCTATGCAAAACTAAGCAAGTACGAGTTTTGGATGAACAGCGTGTCGTTCCTAGGACATGTTGTTTCGGCAGAAGGTGTTGTCGTTGACCCAAAGAAGATTGAGGCAGTTGTGGACTGGAAGCAGTCTGCATCAGCTAGTGAGATACGGAGTTTCCTTGGTTTAGCCGGGTACTACCATAGATTTGTGAAAGACTTCTCGAGAATCGCGTCGCCTTTGACTCGCCTAACCCAGAAGGGAGTCGTATTTAAGTGGACCGACGACTGTGAGAGTAGTTTCCAAGAACTCAAGCAGCAGCTCGTCACGGCTCCAATTTTAGCACTTCCAGAAGGCTCTGAGGGATTTCAAATCTACAGTGACGCGTCGGGACTTGGTTTCGGATGTGTTCTTATGCAACATGGGAAGACAATATCTTATGCTTCGAGACAACTCAAACAGCATGAGAAGAATTATCCAACACATGATTTGGAACTGGCGACGATCGTGTTCGCGTTGAAATTGTGGCGACACTATCTCTATGGTGTGTCCTGCGAGATCTTCACGGATCATAAGAGCCTAAAATACATATTCACGCAGAAGGAATTGAATTTGAGGCAGCGGCGTTGGTTAGAATTGATCAAAGATTATGACTTGACAATCTCTTACACGCCGGGTAAAGGGAATGTAGTAGCTGATGCCTTGAGTCGGAAATTTGTTGGATCACTAGCGATAGCAAAAGAGGTACTACGGGATCTTGAAGAGATGGGCATCGAATTCAGGATCCGTCCGCAGAATGTACAGTTGGCTCAATTGCAGCTTGAGCCGAGTCTCCAGGGAAGGATTAAATTTGCTCAGAAGGATGACCCGTTTCTGCAGCAGATACGCGAGTTGATTCTAGCAGGAAAGGCGTCGGACTTTACCGTTGAAGATGACAGTATTCGTGTCAAGGGGAGATTGTGCGTCCCTAAGGATGAGAGTATCAGGAAGGAAATACTGACCGAGGCTCATTTCGCAAAGTATTTCTTGCATCCGGGAAGCACAAAAATGTATAAAGATCTGCGCACCACATTTTGGTGGCATGGCATAAAGAAGGATGGGGCATTATTCGTGTCACAATGCTTGGATTGTCAGCATGTGAAGGCCGAACACCAACGGCCAGGCGGAGAACTACAAAATTTGGCTATTCCACTGTGGAAGTGGGATAATATCGGTATAGATTTTATAGTTGGCTTGCCAAGAACTCAGAAGGAAAATGATGCGATTTGGGTTATCGTGGATAGATTAACCAAGTCGGCACATTTTATTCCAATAAAAGTTACATGGGGAGTAGAACGGTTGGCTCAGATCTACATAAATGAAATTGTTCGATTACATGGGGTGCCAGCTTCTATAGTATCGGATAGAGACGGAAGATTCTTGTCGCAATTTTGGATAAGTCTGCACTCGGCAATGGGCACAAAGTTGAACTTCGGTACGGCTTACCGTCCGCAGACTAATGGTCAGACAGAGAGAGTAAATCAGATTCTAGAAGATATGTTGAGATTGTGCGTGTTCGATTCGAAGACAAATTGGGACACACATCTCGTATTAGCAGAATTTGCCTATAACAACAGTTATCAGGCAAGTATCCAAATGGTCCCGTACGAAGCCTTGTATGGACGGAAATGTCGATCACCGATATGCTGGGATGAAGTAGGTGAACGACAAGTGTTTGGACCGGAACTCGTGGAGCAGGCCGTCGAGAAAGTTCGCTTAATTCGAAAAAGACTTATAGTGGCTCAAAGTCGACAAAAGAGTTATGCAGACGTACATCGACGACCTTTGGAATTCACAGCAGGCGATCATGTCTTCTTGAAGGTCACACCCATGCGAGGTGTGATGCGGTTTGGGATGAAAGGAAAGCTAAGCCCGAGATTCCTTGGACCCTTCGAGATTTTGGAGAAGGTAGCCTCAGTGGCTTATCGACTTGCACTACCTCCGACTCTAGCTGATGTGCATGATGTCTTCCATGTATCTCAATTGCGGAAGTACGTGCATGATCCAAGCCATGTAGTGAATTTCGATCAGCTACAGCTGAGCGCTGACCTATCCTACACTGAAGAGCCTGTCCAAATTTTGGACAGGAAAGAGAAAGTTTTGCGGAATCGGACAGTATCCCTGGTCAACGTACTGTGGCGGAACCATGCTGTAGAGGAGTCGACGTGGGAGTTAGAAGAGGAGATGCGAGTGAAGTACCCCTCGCTGTTTGATAATTTTGAGGTAGGACCTTTGCTTTAAGTTTCGAGGACGAAACTTTTTCTTAGTGGTATATTATGTAGTGTCCCGTTCCTAACGGTTCACTATGTAAGACTTGTGGCTTGGCTAATTCGATCAGAACCGAGTATTGGGAAAACTTACCGCCGGCATCGAATCGATCACGGACAAGTGCATAAGAACCTTTCCAACTAATGGATCGGTTTCTCTTGAAATGCGTCCAAGAGTTTTCTCTGGATGTTTTGCTGCTGGTTTTGTTGCTTGGTTTAGATGGATGCTTTTCTGAATGATTTTCGATGATTTGATTCTTCCCCGTTTTCATCGATTCGCATAGCATTCATTCTTGAGAATTTTGAGAGAAGAGAACACTAAGAGATAGATTATTAACCAGACTTTTGGTGCCAATACAGACTAACGGGTGACGGAAGGCTAAGCGTGCAAGTGTTCCTCTCTCTCTCTCTCGACGATTCTCTAATTTGGTGAATGTGGATCTCTGTGGTGGTATTGTCCCTCTCGCTATTCCTTCATGCCAACTAAATAATTGTCTTGCAACATCCATTGATCGATATCAAGATGCTAATGCCACAAGTCAATACCACTAAGATGCTAGAGATAGAACATTGAAATGAATTGATTACACTGCAATGAACTGAATATTGAAATGATTGAATTGATGCCTAGAATGATGGTTATGAAATGCTAAGAATGATCATGTTGTCTATTACTTCAAATATTCTATGCACACTGTGTATATCGAGTCGGACACACATTCGCCTGACCATGGATAACTTGTATACAAGGATTGAGCAATAATTTCCTCGAACGGTACAGGGGCACCGGTACCGATTCGGCCTAGGAGGAAATAATGAAGTGCTTTAGGGAACATGAGTAATGCGAGGCATCATAGAGGCTAGCTCCCTACTGTAATGCCTATAGTTCGTATTACGTATCTTGGTATACGTGTACGTACTCTTGACTCGTATTGCATATTTTTCCTGTATGGTTATTTTGGCATGTCATTGGTTATGGCTTAGCTTGGTTCGGCTTAGCTTGGTTTGGTTTGCTTTTGGGTTCATTATGAACCAAAAGAAAACCCCCACCTACCACCACCACCCTCATTTATATTTCCACCTAACTCTCTCTCTCTCTTCATTTATTCTTCTCCTTCACTTCTTCTTCTCCACCATTTACTCTTCCACCTACCAGGAAAGAGAGCTAGGCAAGTGCAAACTTGTTTCATGATGGATCTCAAGTTTTATTGTTCCATTCTTTTCCTTACTTGATTCTAAGACTCTTTAGAACTTGGCCTTTTTTATTTTGATGGATAATTTCTTGTAGATCTAAGTTTATAACTTTTCGGTTTTCTTGGTTTTGATCTCTAAAACTTGGTTATTTTCGAAAACTAATGGTTCTATGTTGTAGAGAATTCAATTTCATACGGTTTTGGCTTTTGTTTCGTTTGATTTTGACTTCGGATGAGGAAGTTATGGCCAAAAGCATTTTGGTCAAACTTCTAT
Source organism: Iris pallida (assembly GCA_029216955.1). Lineage (NCBI taxonomy): Eukaryota > Viridiplantae > Streptophyta > Magnoliopsida > Asparagales > Iridaceae > Iris > Iris pallida. Next base: position 3,271,484 of record JANAVB010000400.1, on the reverse strand, counting down.
GTTCATCTGCAGCATGAGGCACATATCGCAGTTGGCCGCATATGATGTCGCTGTTGAACCGTATGAGCCGCATGTCGCAGTTGGCCGCATATGATGTCGCTGTTGAACCGCATGAGCCGCATGTCGCAGTTGGCCGCATATGATGTCGCTATCGAGCCGCATGAGCCGCATGTCGCAGTTGGCCGCATAGCATGTCGCAGTTGAGCCGCATAGCATGTCGCAGTTGGCCGCATAGCATGTCGCAGTTGAGCCGTATGAGCCGCATGTCGCAGTTGGCCGCATAGCATGTCGCAGTTGAGCCGTATGAGCCGCATGTCGCAGTTGGCCGCATAGCATGTCGCAGTTGAGCCGCATAGGCCGCATGTCGCAGTTGGCCGCATATGGTGTCGCAGAATAGGTCGCATAATGCATATTTTGACTATTTCTAACTGTTATATGTCCTAATTGACCAAATTGTGGCTCGAATTTCTCCCAACTCCCAACGTGGAAGTTGTAGATCTTTTTCTTGGCATCAAGAATATGTCACTAGTTATTTTATGTAAGTTTCTCTCATTCATAATATTGTAAGGATAGAACACGATAATGGCCCGCTGTGGCACACTCTTGACAAGCAAACTGACATGATATATCTCGGCATGCTGTTACGACAGCTAGCCAGACATGACAAGTATGAAAGACTTGGACACCGTGGGCGATTGTATTTGTACAAATAAACTAGTACTGTCTTGCATCATGTCTAGGATGGGGACCCCTGAGTACCACGGTCAGGGGTACCTACTGAAATCGACTAAGGCTAATTAACTAGAATGATTCATTAGACATAAAGAGATTCCCAGCTACAGGCAATCCCGTTATTTGGGCGCATTCAGTGGACTTGTAGCCTACCAACGAGTAGGGCACATTTCCAGCACACAGTCATGTGTTGCATTCTTCCTAAACGGACATTCGACCTGGATAACCGGATGGTCTGCAGGGCTTATGGCTGTTGGGATAATCTCATTGCATCTTACTAGTAATTAGGCTTGTGATAACCCTAGTTAGTTAAAAGTATCAAGCCGTACTCTTGATTGGCCGTGATTGATTGGATGGAGTTTATTCCAGCTTAGTCTTATTCTGATTCTGTACAAGATTGTGACATGACATGATTATTGATGCTTGCCTTAACAATAACGATCAGGGGACCAGTCCTGTTCAGGCGAAGGGTTACAACCCCGGTCCTTGTTTGGTTTAAGGGTTGTAACCTGGCTCCCGGAGCAGTTCTGTGTTCTTTCTTCATTTATTGTCTTAATGCAATCCCATGCCATGTTCGTCATGTTTTACCTTACTTTAATACCATGATTAATTATGCTGGCCTTAGCAATAAAGATCAGGGGTCCAGTTCTGTTCAGGCGAAGGGTTACAACCCCGGTCCTTTTTGGTTTAAGGGTTGTAACCTGGCTCCCGGAGCAGTTCTGTGTCCTCTCTTCGTTTATTGTCTTCACTGTACAAATAGTATTTGAGACGGGTTTCTATTCAGGTGAAGGGCTGCAACCTCGGTCCTTGTTTGGTTTAAGGGTTGCAGTCTGGCTACTTGAATGGTTTCCTCGTACTCAATTTATTATTGTTATTCCTATTATTATCAATTTCTCTTATCAGTTATCTTTAATATTCTATTGTGATATGCTGGTTTTAGTTTCTAAGTGAAGCCTCCTTTGTGGCACTTGCTCTTTCTGGGGTCTGACCCAGCTGGTTTTGTGTGGCCAGATATCGGAGCAGCACCAGAGGATCCACCTGTCTTCCAGCCCGATGGTGACCACCAGGCGTAACCAGGGCAACGAATGGATTTCTTTTGTCCTTCCACTCTATTTGTAAAATTATTCTTTTGAGGCGTTTAGCCGGCGAGCACGTGTTAGCTCGTATTGCACCTTTATTTACTGTCTGCCTACGGGCTTTAACATGATTGACAAATCCTAGGGTTGATCATGTATTGACTAAAACGCTTGCTAGTCCTGACATTTTGTACGACTAGCTTCATGATCATCCAATATGTAATGTATGGGACGTCTTACTATTGTATATTGATGCTCTAATATCTTGTGACTGTTACTACTTGCTTGTGATTGAGACAATAGATTTGTTCTTGACCATAGGAGACTGATGGATTGTAGTTAAATCCTCATATATCTAGACAGCCGTGACCGTATAGTGACGTGGATTCCATTTCATTATACGTAGCTGGCTATGTCTGCCCCAGCTCTCCAGTATTTTGGTTCTGGAGCGTGACATGGTTTTAGTGGTGGCCCATGCAGGTCTTGTAATTCAAGATATATGAGGGTTTACCGAATAGATGTCTCAATCAGTATTCGTCCTTGATCTCTGCTCGTATCTTATGAATCCCTGTAATCATGACCTGATCACATGCTTGTATCGTTGATCTATCCTGGTCCTTCCTTATTGTTCCCGATGTCGTCTTCTTCAGCGGCATTGTTCCTGGACCTGTCGATCAGCAAGGCGGAGCACTTCCCGCGGACCAGCAACAACCTGGAGATCAAGCCCAGCATTCAGGAGTAGCCTCCAGAGTTATGCCTACCGAAGGAGAACCACCAGTTCAGCCCGTCCAGCCTGCAGAGCCTGATGATGGCACTTTGGTGGATCTCATCAGGTCCCTATTAGCTTCCCAGGATCGGTGCGGAGATGCCTTGCACCAGACGGTGGCAGATGCTTTGACTAGAGGAGGTCATCAGGGTAATAGCGCGGCCAACAGCTTCAAGCGTTTGAACCCTCCCTTCTTCGATGGCAGTGAAGATGCAATCGCTGCAGATGCATGGCTTCAGGACACAGAGGTGATTCTAGAAGCAGCCAGGACTCCAGAGAACGAGAAGGTGGCCATAGTGCGCCTGCAGTTACTAGATCTTGCCCGCAGCTGGTGGGTAGCGCAGGCCGATGGATTAGTGGCCCCTATTTTATGGGCAGTATTCAGGAAGAGATTCCAGACCAAGTATTTTGATGCTGTAGCTCGGTATGATCTACAGACGAGGTTCACTAATCTGAAGCAGATGGGCAGGACGGTCGATAGATATGCGGCCGAGTTCTCCAGGCTTAGTCGGTTTGCTCCCACCTTGGTGGCGACCGAGTTCGATAGAGCCCAGCAGTTCCAGCAGGGGCTCCATCTAGAGATTTTATTGGCGGTGGAGCAGTTTGAGCATCAGACTTTTGATGCAGTGTTGAGAGCAGCTCGGAGGCATGAATATACCTCCCAGAGGATCGTGGATAGGACCGGAGGTCGAAAGTGATCTCACGGTCAGATGAATCAGTCATCAGCACCAGCCCCGGCAACCAGGGCTTTGACCATTGGAGCTCCGAGGCGGGCGGCCTCAGTGACGTCGGTTCAGCATTCCACCCCGACGCACCCTCAGCAGCAGAAGCAGAAGCAGTCTTCCGCAGTGGGATGTTCACACTACGGGAAGCCAGGGCATGTGGTATCCGAGTGTCATAGAGCACAGGGTTTGTGCTTGGTTTGTGGTGCCCCAGACCACAGGGTTGGGAACTGCCCGAACATGGGGAGTTCATCGGCCTTCTCTAGTCCTTCAGTTAGAGGACCAGCACCAATCCAGCAACAGCAGCTGCAGTACCCGTTCCCGAGGCCATTGCCGACGCAGGCCCAGGCATTCCAGCAGCAGGACCGCAACAGTATGCCCAATCCCAAGCCCTAATCCAGAGCAGGCAGAGGAATTTTCAGCAGAGGGGACCCGCACCCAGAGGACATGGTCAAGTGCTGGCTTTGACCATGGAAGAAGAAGGAATAGCACCAGGTGAGGTGGTGGCAGGTACTACTCTCGTCAACACCTTTCCAGCTTCAGTATTATTTGATTCTGGTGCCTCGCATTCATTTATGTCTGCACGATTCGCGACACGGGTAGGATTGGAGCCCGAGTCATTATCAGTGAGGCTCAATATACTTACTGGTAATGGACTTGTGGGAGTAGATAGAGTGTTTTTCTCGTGTCGGATCGTAGTTAGCGGTAGAGAATTCCTCGCTAGATTGATAGAGTTCCCGATGGCCGATTATGATGTGGTTTTAGGGATGGATTGGTTGAGGGACCAGTATGCTAGGATAGACTGCCACATTGGCAGGGTTATTTTAGCATTCCAGGTGAGCCAGAGTTTTCTTTCTCCCGAGGCGAAGTTGAACCTTCTCCTCCAGTGTTGCGGATGGCAGTAGCAGCAGTGCAGTTGCCTCGGATAGTCGAAGAGTTTCCAGATGTTTTCCCAGAAGAGCTTTTAGGGATGCCGCCAGAGCGAGAGATCGAGTTTACCATCGACCTGATTCCCGGGACAGCCCCAGTGTCAGAGAGAGTCTACAGGATGGCGCCGTCAGAGCTAGAGATATTGTACAAGATGATTGAAGAGCTCAGAACCAAGGGGTTCATTCGTGCTAGTGGATCACCTTGGGGAGCCCCGATACTTCTTGTGAAAAAGAAGGATGGTACGTCCAGATTGTGTGTAGATTATCGTACCTTGAACTCAGTGACAATCAAGAACAGATACCCTCTCCCGAGGATAGATGTAGCTCCCCTTCCCAGAAATTTCGAGATATTTTATTTTTTGATTTAATGGTGATTTTTGGATATTATAAATATTAGTTATTTGAGTATTTATATATAAATGTGTTTGTATATATGAATAAATGTATAGTGTATATATATATAAAATATATATGTATGAATATATATAGTGTGTATTTGTATGTATATATAAATATATTATATTAAGTATGTATTTGTATATATATATAAAGATATATTAATATATGTATTTGTATATATATAAATATATATATTAAGTGTGTATTTGTATATTAATATATATATAAATATATATTAATGCGTGTATTTGTATATATATATAAATATATATCAATGTGTGTATTCGGATGTATATATAAATATATTATATTATATTTGTATGTATAAATGTAGGAATGTAGAAATGTTATTGCCTGGTATACATGTATATATGCATTTTTAAGCCCACTGCAGCAGCAAACAAGCCAGCCCGGCCCGCATTCAACCCAGCTGAGGTCCAAGACCCAGCTCCCACCCAACTAGGCCGAGCCCAGGCCGAGCAGTTGCGAACCAAGCTTAGCTTGGCCGACCCCTGTTGTTCAAACGGTGTATATATAACTAAATATATTCGAGAGAGAGAGAACCGAGAGGAAGTTCGCAACAAACCCTAGCCGCATATAACTCCTCCCTCCTCCCTTTCTTCTTCTGCTTCATACTCTCCTCCACGACACCCTTCTCTCCTCTTACACAGCCACCGACCACGCCTTCATCCTCATGCGCCAAGATCGGACGTCGACAAACCCATCCGCGACATCACGGTTGTGCCGAGGAACATCCTCACGCACTCCTTCCGGTGGCCCTTGCTCGCGCCGGAGTGCGTCGCTCAAGTTGAACCCCTGCCGGCGACCCTTGGCCGTTCAAGGCCATCACCATGACGCTGCCATCCCATCTATGAAGCAGGGGTGGTCGACGCGTGCCAGTTCGCGCCGGCACCTGCAGCTCTACCGACGACCAGTCATCCCTGCGCCGGACCTAGTTGATTACCATGGCTGCTCGCAACCGACTACCCACGTCGAGCAATGGGCAGAACCATCACCCACCCCATGCGGGCCGTCGGCCATGGACCGCTTGCTTTTGGCCGTGCCAAACTCGACGTCTAAGTCTCGTTGATGGGAGACTGTGTCGCTTCATGGAGACGCCGCGTCGAGCAGTATGGGCCGAGCATCACCAGCGACCTCCATGAAAGTTTAGGCACCCAACCTACTGCCATGGTCGTCGGTCAAGACGACCACATGGTCGCTAGTCTATTCACGAAGGAGCAGAAGAGCCCATGCACGAGTTTGAGATTCTTCAACTATCAGATTATATAATCCTATTTGAGGCTGCATACCGAATAATAGCTGGAAGGAGAAGAAAGAACCATGCAAGCATTCCTTTTCGTGAGCATATAGAATCACAACAGCAACACATTAATAGAGTCATGGTAAGCTTCTATATAAGCCCTCCTAACTTTAGAAATTAGTCTACTTTTTAATCTATATACATAAATGAATAACCTAGTCTATAAGTAATTAATTTAGGTTCCAATATGCAAATACTCTAAATAAGTAAATAATTTTAGGATGTCTAAAGACATGCTATTATAATAGTGTGTGCATTAATAATGATTGTCTAAGTCATGCATTGTACCAAAATATTATTTACAAATATTAAGAGTAATCAAATCCATAATAATAATAAATTAATAATACATAACGAACGGATGGTGAAGGCTTCCTGTAGCTAGCCTTTACATAGATGTGCACTTTGTATATAAGACCTTAGGAAATAATCTTTTTGTGTATAAGAAAGAGAATCTTTTCTCTTTAGATATATTTAGCTTTTTAGTTGCACATATTTCAGTGAAACCTCAACTACTTCGTGCACGTTCGTCAGATCGAGACGAAACTTGTGCCAACAGGATCGTATCGTTTTTCTGGTCCTGCATGCCAAGTTTGGTCCAATTCTGAGACAGTTGAAATCGACGTCGTTTTGCGGGCCCCACGGTCCGACTCAACGGGCGACTTTGTGCACGGCCCGCCGGAATCCAACTCTGGACATATGGTTGGGTTCATATCGGAAAACTGGATCCATAAACATGTAGTTTGATGACTTTAGAGACCGTTGACTCTGGCATGCTTTTCGGTGCAAAGCGGGTCCAACGACGGACATCGTTTTGCCCGAAATTACCGTTTTGCCCCTGTGTCCAGAATTGGACGTAAGGACAGGCAATCCTAGCTAATTGGACTATTCTGAGATCATTGGTATTGTTTATTTCAGCTTCCGGGGACTGTTGTACAGGTTTTGACTATTGTGGCATATTGAGTGATTTGGATTATCGGTTTCACCAGCACAGGACCACAGGCGAGTACAGTTTATTGTTTGCATTTCGATATTGATCTTTACTATATTTCATTGATTGGTCATTGGTTATGTGATTTTTATACTCTATTATAAATTGTTGAGTCGGGAATGAGAAGTACCAAGGATGTGTGTTCAGACCGTAGACATTGTAGATATCGTAGACATTGTAGATATCGTAGACATTGTAGATATTGTAGACATTGTAGATCTCGTAGACATTGTTTATTTTTATGCAGTAGACCTCGTAAATATTGTTTAATTTATGCAGTAGATCTCGTAGACATTGTTTATTTTATGCAGTAGACATCGTAGACAGTGCTTATTTTTTGCAGCAGACATCGTAGACAGTGCTTATTTTCTGCAGTAGACATCGTAGACAGTGTTTATATTCTGCAAGTAGATATCGTAGACCGTGCGGTGTAGCACCCCAGACCGATCACATGTCAAAGGTACTTCTAACGGTGGAAAGTATATTGGTCTATTTTTTACTATTGATTTTTCTCACAGTTTTACTGTTATTTTCAAAACTCATGATTAATGCCTAACCCTTGTCTTATAGTCATTTTCTTTATTTGAAATTGCATTCAGTGAATTGTGCTCGTTCCATTCCTGACTGGAAACCAACATTTTCAGGTTAGCCGTGGATTCACTTAGCATGGGAGATACGGGGATACTTGCAGCCAGAAGCCTAGAGACTAGCTAGATAGTTGAGTTGTAGTCATTCTATAATTGTACAAGTTTATGTTTTATGTAAAAGTAAAACTTGTGATCTTTGTAAATTAAATTAATCTTGTGAATGAGTATTATTTGTGATTTTGGATCTTCATGGCCGTGACAGCGTACTACCGCCGACACTGCAGCGTAGGCTGGCTTGGACACATCTCGTATCCGTTAAAAAAAAAAAACGGGTGCGGGTCGTGACAAGTTTTTGTGGTGGCCCATGCAGGTCTGTCTTCGCAAATCTTGCGAACTCGTGGTAGTACTTAAGTTAGCCGTACTATTGCGAGCCTGCGACAAGGAAATGCTCATTCACGAATTAGAAATTAATTTAACTTACGAGAATGACTAGGACTAGGAGTCCCTTATACAAATTTACCGATGGGTAGTCTAGGCCATGCAATGTAGATATGGAGTTATTAATTTTTATAGTTTATGAGATCCCCATAGGTACACTGTTATCTCTTGATATGACGATGTAATCTAATTTGGATAGATTATTCCCTTGACAAGGCAGGGCTTCATAGAATTAATGATCTAACCTTGATAGATTATTTAATTTATTCTCTTGCCTCTTTATCGTCATCATATCTTAGTCTGAAGTGCCCATTTAAAATCCTATTTTGCCGTAAGGGAATAGTTTATAATTCCTGATTCGGTTATTCAAATGAGAATCTCGAGGTAAACTGATCCAAAATTTTCTTCCATGGTTCGAATACACAGAAAAGAGATACTAGAATGTTTGCAGTTCTTTTGTCTTCAGTTTGTTCCTCCCTGTGCAATCTTTTATCTTAAGGGTTGTGACTGATAGGACAAATACTTACACTTTATTTCATAGGCAACTTGTTCGAATTTCTAGAAGCCCATGATTTTTACTGATATAGTTAAAGGAATGTTAGTTAACCCATAATGACAGGACAGCAGCGCACTGTCACCATTTATTTGAATTATGGAGACTATGGATCCACTGCATCCAGCAGCGCACTGACAAGGCACGATCCCTAGAGTTGGAATAGGTTTAAGGAAATGCAGGTTATAGAATATTACTAAACTATAGCTAGTGGTCCTCTCTTGATCGTAATTACCCTTGAGCCAATATTGGTTAGAGTTAAGGAGTATTCAATTTTGTATCACATATGAATCACGAAACCAAGGGTTTACCACAGCCAGAGTATACGGGCAAGGCATAACTCTCGGTGGAATGATTTCAGACGTGATTACAAGTTAAGGATACTATAGAGGATAGGACAGTGCCCTGTGAGTTCCATAAGATCCGAAGCCAATATTGGTGGAAGTTGTAAGTTGGATAGCACGTCTCCCGATCTAGCATTCCGTGGTCCTTGTGACCTATTGACGAGGATATCGATTGACACTAATAGGTTTACCTAGAATATAGAATTTAGAATGTCCATAACCCATTAGTCGACCAAGTCCTTGTGGATCAGAAGATAGTAGGAAGACTGTATAAACAAGAATACCAGGTAAGGTTTGATTCTCACAGAACTCGAACTACTAATGCCTCCTTTCAAAAAAAAATCTTGTATACTTGCAGTTGAGTATTTTGACCAATGTTGCTATCACAGCCTAGTTTTGCAAGCTTACCCTGTTCTCGAGCTTGATTCAAGACATATGTTTATTGGGGACGCCCACTAACTTATTGTCTAATCAGAATCAGTGTATTATGGTCTGATCAACCATGATGCTTTGGTTCACTCTTCGTTTAAATTACACTACGTGGATTGAGATATAGATATCTCTAGGATCTCATTCGCGACTGCTTTGACAATTCCTCTTGAATTATACTTTCGCCTTTAAATCACGAAATTGTATTCAGTGACATCTCCCTTGAACTCTACTGTTTTTGCCTTTCACTGATTTGGAAAGACGGAAATTCATAATCGGTGGATAGATACAGAATATTTTCCATGGCTTCGATAGTTGTACATGCAAGTATAACTACCATTGACCAGCCAAGTGACTAGAACCTTGCCTTAAGTTACTTGTCCTCCCTGCAACCCTAAATCTACTATCATGATCTTCTGGTCATTGAAGTCCGAGGACGATTAGGATCTTTCTCCTGGACCAAATGCCAACCTAGGAGACTACCTATTCTCCAGAAACCATGTTGTGAGCTCAAATCAATTGTTTGAAGCTTGCTTCAACTAGAACCCTTATGAAAATAGTCTGGCAGGTTCGACACCAATAGAAGTTCACGACCCAACCGTTAGAAACCTTTTGCCTTAGAGTTGGTTACCCCGTCGATAACTCTTGTATACCATGGATGTGGATGCCCTCTATCTTATCGACCATGTGTCATTACACACGTACTCGTTTCCCATTTATTGAGGAACGATCTTTGACTTGACTTATATCTACCGTAATTTTATACGTCGTCGGGGTACAAGATCCTGATTTTCGAAATTCTTCTGACCTCATTATTCCTAAGACCATGACCTAGCTTCTAAGGTGGGTAGACTGTAAGCCTTCTAGAATTGTTAGGGTATACAAGAATTACCTACTGATTAGAATAAATTCCATTTAGATGATAATTAGTGCCCATGGACTCACACTTTCCTTTTAGATCATTTTGTGTCCCCGGCCGTGTCATTAATATTCGGAGCCTAATACTAGTCATTACCTTCCAACAAATTTTATATGCAAAATCTAGACAGGTCCACCTTCATCTAGGTATATCATGTCCCACTCAAACCCGTCTCCTTGTACTCTATTTTTGATGTACGACTTTCAGGACAAAAGGACGAGTTATAACCCTTACCATAATACCGGTAAACTTTCCGACTACAATTAGAGACTCAATCTCGACTCAAACCTTTCGACCCAATATATGGTTGTGATCTGCTCGAAGCCCACTATGCACATGTAGCTAGTGTGCCACTCAATGGTGTTTTTTCGTGCAACTTAAACACCAAAGTCACGAAAGGCACATTTTGGGGCTTTAGCATCCTAGCTAACCACCCGACTGGCAACTAGCTCAACCACTTGGGTTGAAATCTATTCTAGGTTACCCTAGCCTAGTGGAAATAGTTCTGTCATTGGGATCTTGTCCAGTCAATATAGATTGAAGTCCAAGGTTCATCCAACCGACGACTGACATCCAATTAGGGAAACCCATTAAGACCCAGTAAAATCCATCCATTTGTACCACCATTTTTGGACTGTAAAACCACACTAGTTGAAATAGGCCATGTACCTATTATGTTGCCTCCCCTCTCGGGATATGAAGTCATTCGTAACCTTTATTCCATCTACCTGGAAGTCGCGATACGATCTTGCGTTGCATGTATATCCCTTGTTTGTGTGTTTAAATAACCACGAAATAGATCACAATCATGATTTCTCAATTCCGTTCTATTATGGAATCTGTTCAGAATTTCGAGAACAGAACTTCTGTACTGCACGGATTGCAAGCCCCTCTAGAAAACGAAGGGTTCTTCGAGTTAACAAGTGACTGGACTACAGTAGCATAATCTAGCAAATAAGTCACTGGTTCATAGACTTCCTATCTGCAGCATTGGATACTCTCTACGCTCTTGAAACTTCATAAATGCTCCGATTATCCTTCCTGACCTTGCTGTCCTTCCTATTCCGGAGCGACAATGGTCATGCTTATTAAAATTTACTAATTTTTCTTAGCTACTTGTGCAAATTGTTGCTTGTTAATTTTTGGGTTGCTGGATAGATAAGGGAGGATTATAGATACCGTAAACAATAGATATCTATTGGTAGAAATTTTAGCAAGTAGTTGGATAATTTCAAAGTTTAGTGACATAGCTTGAGGGAGTAGTGTGACCAAAGGTGGGTAGAAGTCCTCAAGAAATTACAGTTTCAAATGACCATGAGAATAGATTGATAGCAAATGGAAACCGTCTTCTATCATAGCGGATGGACTCTTGCCTTAAATTTCGAGGACGAAATTATTTTTAAGGTGGGTAGATTTGTAGTTCCCCTTCCCAGAAATTTCGAGATATTTTATTTTTTGATTTAATGGTGATTTTTGGATATTATAAATATTAGTAATTTGAGTATTTATATATAAATGTGTTTGTATATATGAATAAATGTATAGTGTATATATATATAAAATATATATGTATGAATATATATAGTGTGTATTTGTATGTATATATAAATATATTATATTAAGTATGTATTTGTATATATATATAAAGATATATTAATATATGTATTTGTATATATATAAATATATATATTAAGTGTGTATTTGTATATTAATATATATATAAATATATATTAATGCGTGTATTTGTATATATATATATAAATATATATCAATGTGTGTATTCGGATGTATATATAAATATATTATATTATATTTGTATGGATAAATGTAGGAATGTAGAAATGTTATTGCCTGGTATACATGTATATATGCATTTTTAAGCCCACTGCAGCAGCAAACAAGCCAGCCCGGCCCGCATTCAACCCAGCTGAGGTCCAAGACCCAGCTCCCACCCAACTAGGCCGAGCCCAGGCCGAGCAGTTGCGAACCAAGCTTAGCTTGGCCGACCCCTGTTGTTCAAACGGTGTATATATAACTAAATATATCCGAGAGAGAGAGAACCGAGAGGAAGTTCGCAACAAACCCTAGCCGCATATAACTCCTCCCTCCTCCCTTTCTTCTTCTGCTTCATACTCTCCTCCACGACACCCTTCTCTCCTCTTACACAGCCACCGGCCACGCCTTCATCCTCGTGCGCCAAGATCGGACGTCGACAAACCCATCCGCGACATCACGGTTGTGCCGAGGAACATCCTCACGCACTCCTTCAGGTGGCCCTTGCTCGTGCCGGAGTGCGTCGCTCAAGTTGAACCCCTGCCGGCGACCCTTGGCCGTTCAAGGCCATCACCACGACGCTGCCATCCCATCTATGAAGCAGGGGTGGTCGACGCGTGCCAGTTCGCGCCGGCACCTGCAGCTCTACCGACGACCAGTCATCCCTGCGCCGGACCTAGTTGATTACCATGGCTGCTTGCAACCGACGACCCACGTCGAGCAATGGGCAGAACCATCACCCACCCCATGCGGGCCGTCGGCCATGGACCGCTTGCTTTTGGCCGTGCCAAACTCGACGTCCAAGTCTCGTTGATGGGAGACTGTGTCGCTTCATGGAGACGCCGCGTCGAGCAGTATGGGCCGAGCATCACCAGCGACCTCCATGAAAGTTTAGGCACCCAACCTACTGCCATGGTCGTCGGTCAAGACGACCACATGGTCGCTAGTCTATTCACGAAGGAGCAGAAGAGCCCATGCACGAGTTTGAGATTCTTCAACTATCAGATTATATAATCCTATTTGAGGCTGCATACCGAATAATAGCTGGAAGGAGAAGAAAGAACCATGCAAGCATTCCTTTTCGTGAGCATATAGAATCACAACAGCAACACATTAATAGAGTCATGGTAAGCATCTATATAAGCCTTCCTAACTTTAGAAATTAGTCTACTTTTTAATCTATATACATAAATGAATAACCTAGTCTATAAGTAATTAATTTAGGTTCCAATATGCAAATACTCTAAATAAGTAAATAATTTTAGGATGTCTAAAGACATGCTATTATAATAGTGTGTGCATTAATAATGATTGTCTAAGTCATGCATTGTACCAAAATATTATTTACAAATATTAAGAGTAATCAAATCCATAATAATAATAAATTAATAATACATAACGAACGGATGGTGAAGGCTTCATGTAGCAAGCCTTTACATAGATGTGCACTTTGTATATAAGACCTTAGGAAATAATCTTTTTGTGTATAAGAAAGAGAATCTTTTCTCTTTAGATATATTTAGCTTTTTAGTTGCACATATTTCAGTGAAACCTCAACTACTTCGTGCACGTTCGTCAGATCGAGACGAAACTTGTGCCAACAGGATCGTATCGTTTTTCTGGTCCTGCATGTCAAGTTTGGTCCAATTCTGAGACAGTTGAAATCGACGTCGTTTTGCGGGCCCCACGGTCCGACTCAACGGGCGACTTTGTGCACGGCCCGCCGAAATCCAACTCTGGACATATGGTTGGGTTCGTATCGGAAAACTGGATCCATAGACATGTAGTTTGATGACTTTAGAGACCGTTGACTCTGGCACGCTTTTCGGTGCAAAGCGGGTCCAACGACGGACATCGTTTTGCTCGAAATTACCGTTTTGCCCCTGTATCCAGAATTGGACGTAAGGACAGGCAATCCTAGCTAATTGGACTATTCTGAGATCATTGGTATTGTTTATTTCAGCTTCCGGGGACTGTTGTACGGGTTTTGACTATTGTGGCATATTGAGTGATTTGGATCATCGGTTTCACCAGCACAGGACCACAGGCGAGTACAATTTATTATTTGCATTTCGATATTGATCTTTACTATATTTCATTGATTGGTCATTGGTTATGTGATTTTTATACTCTATTATAAATTGTTGAGTCGGGAATGAGAAGTACCAAGGATGTGTGATCAGACCGTAGACATTGTAGATATCGTAGACATTGAAGATATCGTAGACATTGTAGATATTGTAGACATTGTAGATCTCATAGACATTGTTTATTTTTATGCAGTAGACCTCGTAAATATTGTTTAATTTATGCAGTAGATCTCGTAGACATTGTTTATTTTATGCAGTAGACATCGTAGACAGTGCTTATTTTCTGCAGTAGACATCGTAGACAGTGCTTATTTTCTGCAGTAGACATCGTAGACAGTGTTTATATTCTGCAAGTAGATATCGTAGATCGTGCGGTGTAGCACCCCAGACCGATCACATGTCAAAGGTACTTCTAACGGTGGAAAGTATATTGGTCTATTTTTTACTATTGATTTTTCTCACAGTTTTACTGTTATTTTCAAAACTCATGATTAATGCCTAACCCTTGTCTTATAGTCATTTTCTTTATTTGAAATTGCATTCAGTGAATTGTGCTCGTTCCATTCCTGTCTGGAAACCAACATTTTCAGGTTAGTCGTGGATTCACTTAGCATGGGAGATACGGGGATACTTGCAGCCAGAAGCCTAGAGACTAGCTAGATAGTTGAGTTGTAGTCATTCTATAATTGTACAAGTTTATGTTTTATGCAAAAGTAAAACTTGTGATCTTTGTAAATTAAATTAATCTTGTGAATGAGTATTATTTGTGATTTTGGATCTTCATGGCCGTGACAGCGTACTACCGCCGACACTGCGGCGTAGGGTGGCTTGGACACGTCTCGTATCCGTTAAAAAAAAATGGGTGCGGGTCGTGACAATAGATGACTTGTTTGATCAACTCAAAGGGGCATCTGTATTTTCGAAGATCGACTTGCGGTCAGGATACCATCAGATCAGAGTCAGAGAGCAGGACATCCCGAAGACAGCTTTCAGATCTAGGTATGGGCATTAGGAGTTCCTTGTGATGCCATTTGGAGCAACCAATGCGCCGGCTGTATTCAAGGACCTCATGAATCGCATCTTCATGCCTTATTTGAATCAGTTCGTGATTGTGTTCCTAGACGACATCCTGGTCTACAGCAAGAGTGAAGCAGAGCATGAGCAGCATCTCCGAGTTGTCCTCCAGATTCTCAGAGAGCACCAGTTATATGCCAAGTTTAGTAAATGCGAGTTCTGGCTCGATCGCATTTCGTACTTGGGTCATATCATCACCCGAGGAGGAGTTGAAGTGGATCCCCAGAAGATCGTGGCCATTGAAACATGGCCGGTACCTAGCACAGTGGCAAAAATTCATAGTTTTCTTGGCTTGGCCGGCTACTACCGGCGATTTATTTCAGACTTTGCTCGAATTTCTGTGACATTGACCCAGTTGACCAGCAAGGATGTACAGTTTGCTTGGACAGCAGAATGCCAGGATTCTTTTAAGAGGTTGAAGCGAGGCTTGATGACGGCTCCTATTCTCACGCTTCTAGATGGAACTGGAGGATTCTCAGTGTATTGTGATGCTTCGGACAGAGGTTTAGGATGTGTTCTGATGCAGCATGGAAAGGTAATAGCTTATGCGTCACGACAACTTCGTGATCATGAGAGGAATTACCCAATCCATGACTTGGAGCTGGCAGCAGTAGAGTTTGTACTTAAGTTGTGGAGGCACTACCTATATGGAGATAGGGTAGAAATTTTTACCGACCATAAGAGCCTGAAGTATGTTTTCACCCAGAAGGATCTCAATATGCGTCAGAGGAGATGGCTAGAGCTGCTTGTGGATTATGATGTCAACCTGCAGTATCACCCAGGGAAGGCCAACGTTGTTGTAGATGCATTGAGCAGGAGAGCCGGAGTTTATTTCTTGACAGCGCAACCAAAGCTGTTGGCCGATCTTCAGAAGATGGGTATAGAAGTTGTCCTCCCTTCCAGTGTGGCATTGATGGCCAGCATGCAAGTTCAGTCCACTATAGTCGAGAGGATCCGGATGGCACAGTCAGCAGATTCCAAGCTTCAGCGACTCAGAGCAGAGTGTGAGGCAGGACGAAGACCAGAGTTATGTATCCATGAAGACGGTACACTTCGACATGGTAAGCGTCTTTGTGTACCCAGTGGAGATATCAGAAAGGAGATCATGGCAGAGGCTCACAGTTCGCAGTATTCCATTCATCCCGGTGGCACGAAGATGTATCGTGATATCCATCAGCACTTTTGGTGGAATGGCATGAAGAGGGAGATAGCCCGGTTTGTCTCTCGTTGTTTAGTCTGCCAATAAGTTAAGGCTGAACATCAGAGACCAGCTGGACTACTTCAACCATTGCCGATTCTCGAGTAGAAATGGGAGCATATAACCATAGATTTTGTGACTGGATTGTCTAGATCCCCGGCTGGCAGAGACGCTATTTAGATTATTATAGACAGACTCACGAAGGTGGCTCACTTTCTCCCGTTCAGAGTTGGTCAGTCGACGGCTCAGCTAGCGGAGATGTATCTCCGGCAGATTGTCAGATTGCACGGTGTACCAGTCAGTATCACTTCAGACAGAGATTCAAGATTTACGTCGCACTTTTGACGTAGCTTGCAAGAAAGTTTGGGAACTCACCTCCAGTTCAGTTCAGCTTATCACCCGCAGACAGATGGCCAGTCGGAACATACGATCCAGACTCTTGAAATATGTTGCGGTCATGTACACTCGACTTCGGTGGCTCGTGGGAAGATCACGTGCACCTGGTAGAGTTCTCGTACAACAACAGTTTCCAGGCCAGTATCCAGATGGCACCGTTCGAGGCACTGTATGGTAGGAAGTGTCGATCTCCGCTAGCCTGGGATGATGTTGGAGAGAGGCAGATGCTTGGTCCGAAAATGATTGCTCAGACCATTGAGGTGGTCAGGAGAGTCAGAGATCATCTTCGAGTTGTCCAAGATCGCCAGCGTCATTGGGCCGATTCTCATCGGCGCCCTCTTGAGTTTTCTGTCGGTGACCATATATTCCTGAGGATTTCGCCTAACCGTGGCGTCATTCGTTTCGGCGTGCGGGGAAAGCTTAGTCCTAGGTATATAGGGCCATTCGACATTCTGGAGCGAGTAGGAGATGTATCCTATCGTCTCGCTCTTCCACGGTCGCTACGTGAGGTGCATGACGTATTCCATGTATCCCAACTGCGACGGTATATCCCGGACTCGAGCCACATCCTGGATCATTCGGAATTGGTTGTCGGTAACAACCTTTCGTATGAGGAGAGGCCCGTGTCTATATTGGACCAAAGAGAGAAGACACTCAAGAACAAGACTATCAAGTTAGTCAGAGTTGCTTGGGGTCATCACTCTTTGGGTGAGTCGACGTGGGAGCGTGAGGATGATATCCGATCGCGATATCCCGACCTGTTTGACTCGTAAGGTATAATGTCTTCCTTATGCCTTATGCTTTCAATTCCTTGCTTGAATAAATGACCGCATGATAGACTGCTTGTTATAGCTTACGATTAGTATAGCTTGTCCTTGTAATTCTAGCCTCTTGATTAAATTTTGAGGACGGAATTCTTTTAAGGTGGGTAGAGTTGTAATGCCTATAGTTCGTATTACGTATCTTGGTATACGTGTACGTACTCTTGACTCGTATTGCATATTTTTCCTGCATGGTTATTTTGGCATGTCATTGGTTATGGCTTAGCTTGGTTCGGCTTAGCTTGGTTTGGTTTGCTTTTGGGTTCATCATGAACCAAAAGAAAACCCCCACCTACCACCACCACCCTCATTTATATTTCCATCTAACTCTCTCTCTCTTCATTTATTCTTCTCCTTCACTTCTTCTTCTCCACCATTTACTCTTCTATCTACCAGGAAAGAGAGCTAGGCAAGTGCAAACTTGCTTCATGATGGATCTCAAGTTTTATTGTTCCATTCTCTTCCTTACTTGATTCTAAGACTCTTTAGAACTTGGCCTTTTTTATTTTGATGGATAATTTCTTGTAGATCTAAGTTTATAACTTTTCGGTTTTCTTGGTTTTGATCTCTAAAACTTGGTTATTTTCGAAAACTAATGGTTCTATGTTGTAGAGAATTCAATTTCATACGGTTTTGGCTTTTGTTTCGCTTGATTTCGACTTCGGATGAGGAAGTTATGGCCAAAAGTATTTTGGTCAAACTTCTATGTTCATCTGCAGCATGAGGCACATGTCGCAGTTGGCCGCATATGATGTCGCTGTTGAGCCGCATGAGGCACATGTCGCAGTTGACCGCATATGATGTCGCTGTTGAGCCGCATGAGGCACATGTCGCAGTTGGCCGCATATGATGTCGCTGTTGAGCCGCATGAGGCACATGTCGCAGTTGGCCGCATATGATGTCGCTGTTGAACCGCATGAGCCGCATGTCACAGTTGGCCGCATATGATGTCGCTGTTCAACCGCATGAGCCGCATGTCGCAGTTGGCCGCATATGATATCGCTGTTGAACCGCATGAGCCGCATGTCACAGTTGGCCGCATATGATGTCGCTGTCGAGCCGCATGAGCCGCATGTCGCAGTTGGCCGCATAGCATGTCGCAGTTGAGTCGTATAGCATGTCGCAGTTGGTCGCATAGCATGTCGCAGTTGAGCCGCATGAGCCGCATGTCGCAGTTGGCCGCATAGCATGTCGCAGTTGAGCCGCATGAGCCGCATGTCGCAGTTGGCCGCATAGCATGTCGCAGTTGAGCCGCATAAGCCGCATGTCGCAGTTGGCCGCATAGTATATCGCAGTTGAGCCGTATAGGCCGCATGTCGCAGTTGGCCGCATATGGTGTCGCAAAATAGGCCGCATAATGCATATTTTGACTATTTCTAACTGTTATATGTCCTAATTGACCAAATTGTGGCTCGAATTTCTCCCAACTCCCAACGTGGAAGTTGTAGATCTTTTTCTTGGCATCAAGAATATGTCACTAGTTATTTTATGCAAGTTTCTCTTATTCATAATATTGTAAGGATAGAACACGATAATGGTCCGCTGTGGCATACTCTTGACAAGCAAACTGACATGATATATCTCGGCATGCTGTTACGACAGCTAGCCAGACATGACAAGTATGAAAGACTTGGACACCGTGGACGATTGTGTTTGTACAAATAAACTAGTACTGTCTTGCATCATGTCTAGGATGGGGACCCCTGAGTACCACGGTCAGGGGTACCTACTGAAATCGACTAAGGCTAATTAACTAGAATGATTCATTAGTCATGAAGAGATTTCCAGCTACAGACAATCCCGTTATTTGGGCGCATTCAGTGGACTTGTAGCCTACCGACGAGTAGGACACATTTCCAGCACACAGTCATGTGTTGCATTCTTCCTAAACGGACATTCGACCTGGATAACCGGATGGTCTGCAGGGCTTGTGGCTGTTGGGATAATCTCATTGCATCTTACTAGTAACTAGGCTTGTGATAACCCTAGTTAGTTAAAAGTATCAAGCCGTACTCTTGATTGGCCGTGATTGATTGGATGGAGTTTATTCCAGCTTAGTCTTATTCTGATTCTGTACAAGATTGTGACATGACATGATTATTGATGCTTGCCTTAACAATAACGATCAGGGGACCAATCCTGTTCAGGCTAAGGGTTACAACCCCGGTACTTGTTTGGTTTAAGGGTTGTAACCTGGCTCCCGGAGCAGTTCTGTGATCTCTCTTCGTTTATTGTCTTAATGCAATCCCATGCCATGTTCGTCATGTTTTACCTTACTTTAATACCATGATTAATTATGCTGGCCTTAGCAATAAAGATCAGGGGTCCAGTTCTGTTCAGGCGAAGGGTTACAACCCCGGTCCTTGTTTGGTTTAAGGATTGTAACCTGGCTCCCGGAGCAGTTCTGTGTCCTCTCTTCGTTTATTGTCTTCACTGTACCAATAGTATTTGAGACGGGTTTCTATTCAGGTGAAGGGCTGCAACCTCGGTCCTTGTTTGGTTTAAGGGTTGCAGTCTGGCTACTTGAATGGTTTCCTCGTACTCAATTTATTATTGTTATTCCTATTATTATCAATTTCTCTTATTAGTTATCTTTAATATTCTATTGTGATATGCTGGTTTTAGTTCCTAAGTGAAGCCTTCTTTGTGGCACTTGCTCTTTCTGGGGTCTGACCCAGCTGGTTTTGTGTGACCAGATATCGGAGCAGCACCAGAGGATCCACCTGTCTTCCAGCCCGATGGTGACCACCAGGCGTAACCAGGGCAACGAGTGGGTTTCTTTTGTCCTTCTACTCTATTTGTAAAATTATTCTTTTGAGGCGTTTAGCCGGCGAGCACGTGTTAGCTCGTATTGTACCTTTATTTACTGTCTGCCTACGGGCTTTAACATGATTAACAAATCCTAGGGTTGATCATGTACTGACTAAAACGCTTGCTAGTCCTAATATTTTGTACGACTAGCTTCATGATCATCCAATATGTAATGTATGGGACGCCTTACTATTGTATATTGATGCTCTAATATCTTGTGACTGTTACTACTTGCTTGTGATTGAGACAATAGGTTTGTTCTTGACCATAGGAGACTGATGGATTGTAGTTAAACCCTCATATATCTAGACAGCTGTGACCGTATAGTGACGTGGATTCCATTTCATTATACGTAGCTGGCTATGTCTGCTCCAGCTCTCCAGTATTTTGGTTCTGGGGCGTGACACCTACTGTGTTGTCATCTCATTATCTTGAAGTCCCAAATGCAAATGAATGAATGAAAAGAGTCCATATGGTTTAACAACACCAGTGGTCACATCGTGGGGAAGTATGCTAATCAATGTCTTATGCAGGGGCGGTAAGTATATTATTATCATCCTGTATCTTATGCAGGAAAGCTGGATTCGGCCAATGGTAAATTAAATATAGTTTTATGAACTACCATGTCATTTGAATTGTGATTTACTCTAAATGTTGCATGTCCCTTATAAGTTCATATCTTTAAAATGCTTGTCATTAATAAAATGTTGGTTTAGCTGAGTAGGCCAACGGGGCCCACCAGCGCATTGTTATAATGTGATGACCCCTCCTCCACAGGTACTGGAGAAGGCTCGGGCGCACATCGCAACTAAAGCTTTCTGAACTGCTGTTTTCTTTCAAGTTGTTTTTCCCTAAAGACGCACAAAGTATTGCGAAAATTTCAAAGATAGCTGCTTATATTTTAAAGTACTAAAGGGGCATGATGTATGGAACGGGAAATTATTTCATGGCAGCCTATCAGTTGTATTTCTTTTCATGAATCAATGTAGCCGAAAAGGCATTTCAAATATTATCGAGAAAAGTTGTATTCTGACTACAATCATCAATGAAATGAATATTTTTCTTCCTATTCCGCTTACTCAATGTTTCCGCAATTGTGGTTTATTTTATTTTTTAAATGTGATGAAATGATATAAATGTGCATGTTCTAGCCTTGTACAAGTGCAACTCCAGACTTGTACGGCATCACGCCTTAGCGAGGACGATCGATTCAGCGTGAATCGAAGCAAAGCGAGCGATTCCCCGAATCGGGGCGTGACAATCCCGACGGAGGCGGACACGACAAAGACCACGGTAGCGGCGTTCGGGACGGCGTGAGGCCTCATGGAGGCGAAGACGCGCAGGGCCGTCGCGGGGCGTCCGAGGACGGTGAGGCCCGAGACGGCGGCAGTCCAGGTGACGACGTCCCTGTGCGGCATTCCGTCGAACACCTGCAGGACGTGGTTGTCACTCTCGAATTTTGTTATACGTATTTTGGTATACGTACACGTATCTCGGACCCGTATTTCGACTTGTCCTGACTGGCTAAGTCTTGGGTTTTTGCATTGGCATGGGTTAGTCAGCATTTCATGGTTCGTGTGGTTTATCTTGGTTTTGGCATGCATTGGGTTCAGTTGGGTTCGGCTTGGTTTGGCTCGGTTTGGGTTAGCATGCAAACCCCTACCTACCACCATCTCCCATTTATTAACCCAACAACCCTTCTCTCTGCTCATTCATTTCTCATTAACTCTTCTTCTTCTTCATTTTTCCACCGAACAGCTATAGTAGGCAAGTGCATCTTGCTTTCACTTGAGAACCCATTTTGATGGTTCCAATGGCTTCTTAGCATGATTCTAAACCACGTCAGAGCTTGTAGATTTTCATTTTGGTGCATGGATTTTCGTAGATCTAGATTTTAGTATTTTTCGGATCTTTATGGTTTTAATCTTCTAAACTTGGTTGTTTCCGAAGATTGAGAGTTCCAGGTAGTAGGAATTTCAATTTTTACGCAAATTTAACTTTTGAATGGTTGTATTTCATCAAGTCTTGGCCGAGATAGGGCTTCTTGAGTCATGGAGACCCATAGCTGCTTGTCTCGGCCTTGGGGAGAAGACGAGCCCTTTACGCACACGTTTTACGTGCCAACGTAGTGTTCTCCTTTGTGCCCACGTTATTTCGTGCCAGCGTAGTATTTTCTTCTGCGCACACGCATTTGCGTGCCAGCGTAATCTCTTCTATGCCGGGTTCATCCGAGCTCTACGCAGGGGCAGACTCTCGCTCGCGTAGAGTCTCGCTCAAGTTCTCGCGCGCGTAGAGTCTCGCTCGAGTTCTCATGCGCGTAGAGTGCTTGCTCGCGTAGAGCGTTCTGTCCTTGTTCTTGCCCGCGTAAAGCTATGTTTACGCTCGGGGCTCCTTGGCCTAGCGTATTTTGGCTAGCGTAAAGGCCTTGAGCCCCTAAACGCACCCGATTGTCCTTCTATGCTTGCACTTTGGTCATAAACTTGATAATCATAAAATTGGTTAATTGTACATGGCACGGTATGACAAATATGACAGGACATGACAAGACATGATATGACAAGTAAGTACGATGGAAACTATTGAAGGCTGTTGCGACGGCTAGCATGACATGACAAGAATGAATGGACTGGACACCGTAGATGATTGTGTTTGTACCAATGAACCAGTATTGTCTTGCATCATGTCTAGGGCAGGGACCCCTGAGTACCACGGTCAGGGGTACCTATTGAAACTGATTAAGGCTAATAACTAGAATAAACCAGTAGTCATGAAGAGATTTTCCATCTACATGCAATCCCGTTAACTGGGTGCCCCATCATGAAATTTGGAACAATCTTATTGCATCTTGCTAGTAACTAGACCTGTGATAACCCTAGTTAGTTAAAGTATCAAGCCGTACGCATTGCTTAGCCGTGATTGATTGGATGGAGTCCAGCCCAGTATAGTCTTATCCTGATCCTGTACAAGATTGTTACATGTCCTGATTGCTTGTGCTTTACTTTATAGATAAATTATGGGAAACCAAGTTCTGTTCAGATGAAGGGTTACAACTCCGGTCCTTGTTTGGTTTAAGGGTTGTAACTTGGTTATCTGAATAGTCCCATGGTTATCTTATCGTATATCATCATAATTTTTTATATCTCCAGTTTTTATTATATAATTATATTTTGTGCTAATTGCTGGTTTTTAGTTCTTAAGTGAAGTCTCCTTGTGGCACTTGCTCTTTCTGGAATCTGACCCAGCTGGTTTTGCATGACCAGATACCGGAGCAGCTCCAGAGGACCTTCCAGCCACATGGTGACCACCAGACGTAACCCTGACAACGAGTGGGTTTTATTTTGCCCTCCCACTATATTGTAAAAATGTCACGTCCCAGTACCGAAATACAGAGACGGACTAGGCCAGCTACTCCATATGAGGTACGTAATGTCATACGGCGATCGTGGCTGTCGAGAGACTAGGGGGTACATGCTACAATCAAGTCTCCTTGGGTATTCCAGGTTCTAGGTCTCAATCAATTAAGTCAAATCAGTAATTAAATGAACATTAAAGATAAAGCAGTAAGGCGTCCCTGACGCTTCATCAAAATGATCATGAGAGACTAGCTTTATAATTTAGCTATCTCAGAGAGTTAGGAGTACAAAATTATACACAGCTGCAGTCTGTTTAATTACAATTATGTACTGACACAAAATATCAAGTAATCCGGCTAACAGGCGCCGGTGGCTAAACGCCGCAAAGTATAAGCAGGAGTGGTGGAGAAGAAACCCACTCGAGTCCCCGAACCGCCATGCTCCTAGTATGCACCATGGATGTCAGGGAGGAAGATCGTGTCCTCTGGCTCTGCTATGAGATTTGGCCAAACAAAACCAGCGGGGTCAGCCCCGAATAGCAAGTACCGCCAAAGGGGCACAAGAGTTAAGATTAAAAACCCAACTAATAGAATGACTGATAATAGTAATACTTATGCTACTATTATAGGGTAGCGCAACATCCTCGAACCCATATGGCACCCTTACAACCAAACAAGGACAAAAAGTGCCGCATGGAGTCGGGACGTGTCGTACTCTATAACTTTCACATAAGTTAAAAAGGTATAAATAATGAAATCTCCTGATCATGACTTCGGTCGATAGCCTATCGCAGCACAATAACCAACCCAACAATCAAACAAGAACATGGGTTGGATCATGTACCATGATAGACCATGTTCCTCAGTCATTCACAGAAGTAGCACTTCACAACCAGAATAAGTCTTCCGTTCATAACTTTGGTCCACAGCCTGTCATAGTACGATAACCAACCCAACAATCAAACAAGAACATGGGTTAAATCACGTACCACAACAGTCCGCTTCCCTCGGTTATTCGCGGAAGGTAATAGGATACAAGCAAGTCGTTTTCACGGCCAGTCAAGTCTACGAGTTTCTAGTGGGACGAGGTTATCCTCGCGTCATGTTATTAGAAAATCCTCAGATCGTATCTTTCCAGCAAGGCTAGCCAACCCAGGGGTTCGCGTAGACAGGTGTTATTGAGCACAGGTCCCTCGTAAGGCCACCTTGCCAAAACATGTAATACATAGCAGGAATTAATCGGATACAGTCATCCACTCATTGCGGATGACACAGTATTCGTGGAGACCAGTCGGCGCGTCAAGACAATATCTCAAGGCGGCTGGTGTAACACGATCTCGGGATTCTGCCCTCCCCATGCATCTAGTATATTTAGTTGCCTAGTTTAACCCAAGGTGAAATCTTGGACTCTCATGCTGTGGCCTGCATGATTATCCTCCTAAAGTCGTACTTTAGTACGAGTACCCCAAAGAGGATCTATGTCAATCAGTATGTCAACATGTACTACCCCCCTTAGTATAATGCATCATTGCAAATACGCCACGTGGAGTTACGAGTCATTTGTCGAGCATGAACAAGAACTGGGACATTCAGGTACATGTATCGGGTAGGAACACTTTGTTCTCCGGGGTCACATTAGTGCTCATATCATGCTCGGGACAAAAGGCGTAAGGATATAAAATGGGCATATAATATCTGATAAAATATCAAAAGCGTACGCACAAAAGCACGCACACTCAAGGGGAGCTAAGTGCGTGAAAGTCACGCAGACTCACTCACGACAGCGTGCGTGAAAAGTCACGCAAGCTCAAGGGAGACAGCGTGAAAAGTCACGCAAGCTCAAGGGAAGAGCTGCGTGAAAAGTCACGCAAGCTCAAGGAAGACAGCGTGAAAAGTTACGCAAGCTCAAGGGAAGAACTGCGTGAAAAGTCACGCAGACTTAAGGAGAGAGCTGCGTGAAAAGTCACGCAGACTCAAGGAGAGACACGCTTCCAACAGGAAGCGTGCTCAAACAGGAGCACACTGCTCACTGTCTCCTCCAGACAGCAAGAACACCATGGTTAATCCCCAAACTTCAAAACATCACAACTTGGCCATCCGAGCTCCAAATCCGGATTTCTAAAGTTTCATCTTGGGTGAAATGGAATTCTCTTCCACATAGAAGCATCAAAACCCATAAAACCCCAAAAAAAATAGATCAAGACCAAGGAAAACCGAAAATGATTAAAACTTAGATCTACAAAAATTAAAGCTTCAAAATAAAAATTTTCAAGTTCTAAACTAGTATAGATTGAGGAGAAGAACATGTTTTGGCAAATAGTTTTGTAAGAATCATTAACAAAATTATGGATCCTTCTCTTGAGCAAGTTGGTACTTGCCTTGGTTGGTGGAGGAAGTAAATGAGAAGAAGTAAATGAGAGGAGAGAGAAGGAGATGAGTTATTATATAGAATCTTGAACCCATGGGTTCATGATGAACCATTGTTCATGATGAACCATTGGTGAACCAAGAATAGGTTACCCAAATGAGCCAAAACTGTAGGCCCAAATGCAGAAAATAAATTAAGAAATAATATTTTGTCGAATATTTTTAGGAAATGTATGAAGAAATACTACATAATAAAAATCGCATAAATACAAGGTAAATATAATTTATCGGTTTACGTATTAAAATACGTATTCCAGGATCGGGGAGTGACATCTCTACCCTTCTTAGAAAAATTTTGTCCTCGGAATTCCAGCCAAGACAGGATAGTGAAATCGGGGCAAGCAAGGCACAATCATATACAAGTTAACTATCATAGCAGTTATTATCATACATCACAAAGTGCAAAACAAGCAGGTGCAGATAAGCATGGAATCGTGTCAATAAGGTGCATAAATATACCTTATTAGTCAAACAAATGCGGATACAGAGATCTGATCTCGTCCTCGCGCTCCCAGGTTGACTCTCCCGAAGAGTGATGGTTCCAAGAAACATGGACAAGGCTTATCGTCCGATTCTTGAGTACCTTCTCTCGCCGGTCCAAAATAGATACGGGTTGTTCCTCGTAAGTTAGGTCGGTACCAACGACTAACTCAGAATGATCGAGGACATGACTCGGATCCGGGACATACCCACGTAATTGGGACACATGAAATACATCATGTATGCCAGTTAACGAAGGCGGAAGGGCAAGTCGATAAGCCACATCGCCGATCCGAGCGTGAATCTTAAAAGGACCAACGTATCTTGGACTAAGCTTTTTTCGGGTTCCAAATCTGATGATACCCCGAGTAGGCGAAATCCGCAGAAACACTTGGTCGCCAACTCTAAACTCTAGAGGCCTACGATGCTGATCTGCCCAATGACGATGTCGGTCATGTGCAACTCGAAGGCGCTCTCTGACCAACTTAACTATCTCCACAGTCTGCGTGATCATCTCTGGCCCCAACAACTTCCGTTCTCCGACGTTGTCCCATGCCAAAGGGGACCTGCACTTCCTTCCGTACAATGCTTCGAACGGGGCCATCTGAATGCTAGCCTGATAGCTGTTGTTATAGGAGAACTCTACTAGATGAAGGTGATCCTCCCAAGATCTGCCAAAATCTAAGGTACACGCCCGTAGCATATCTTCTAATGTCTGAATGGTTCTTTCTGATTGCCCGTCGGTTTGTGGATGATAAGAAGTACTGAATCTTAACTTGGTTCCCAAACTTTGGTGCAAGCTCCGCCAAAAATGGGAAGTAAACCGCGTATCCCGATCTGATACTATACTAACTGGAACACCGTGCTGCCTTACTATCTGCTTCATGTACATTTCTGCTAGCTGTTCAGTAGTCTGTCCAACTCGGAAGGGAAGGAAATGAGGAACCTTCGTGAGTCGATCTACTATTACCCAGACTGCATTCTTGCCAGCCGGGGATCTAGGTAAATCGGTCACAAAATCCATCGTGATGTGCTCCCATTTCCATTCTGGGATAGGAAGCGGCTGTAGCAATCCTGCTGGTCTCTGCTGCTCGGCTTTCACCTGCTGACATACTAGACACTTGGATACAAATCTCGCTATCTCTCTTTTCATGCCATTCCACCAAAAGTACTGCCTGATATCTCGATACATCTTCGTTCCTCCTGGATGAATGGAGTAAATAGAGCTATGAGCTTCGGACATAACTTCTTGCCGAAGGTATCCACTCGGTACACAGAGTCTGTTTCCAAACCTGAGCGTACCATCTTCATGAATCACTAACTCCTTCCTACGGCCTGATTCACACTCTGACCGCAACTTCTGAATCTGTGGATCTCCTGCTTGTGCTGCCCTTATCCTCTCTACTAAGGTTGACTGAATCTGCATACTGGTCATTCTTCCTATATCCCTTGGCAAAACTACTTCGATTTCCATACTCTAAAGGTCTTCTAGAATATGCTTCTGCGAGGTCAAGATAAAGGCACTGTCTCTCCTACTCAGTGCATCTGCAACTATATTCGCCTTGCCTGGATGATACTGAAGATCTAAATCAAAATCCTTCAGCAGTTCTAACCATCTTCTTTGCCTCATGTTCAAATCTCGCTGCGTGAATACGTATTTCAAACTCTTATGATCAGTATAGATCTCTACCCGATCCCCGTATAAATAATGCCTCCACAACTTGAGTGAAAATACCACAGCTGCTAACTCCAAGTCGTGAGTCGGGTAATTCTTCTCATGGTCTCGAAGCTGCCGAGACGCATATGCTATCACTTTTCCGTGCTGCATCAATACACATCCTAGACCCTTCCCTGATGCGTCATAATATACTGTAAAGCCTTCCGCTCCTACTGGAAGCGTCAAGATCGGGACTGAGATCAATCTCTTCTTCAATTCTTCAAATGATGCCTGACAGCTAGCTGACCAAATAAACTCTACGTCCTTGTGCGTCAAACGCGTTAAGGGCGCAGAGATCCTGGCAAAGTCCGCCACGAACCTTCTGTAGTAACCAGTTAATCCTAAGAAACTTCGCACTTCTGCAACCGTTCTCGGGACTGGCCAATGCTCTACGGCCTCAATCTTCTTCGGATCCACTGACACTCCTGCCCCAGAAATTACATGCCCCAGGAACGAAATGTGATCTAACCAGAATTCACACTTGTCGAGCTTCGCATAAAGTTGATGCTCCCTCAATGTCTGTAAGACAGTCCTAAGATGTTTCTCATGCTCCTCTTCACTGCTGGAATAGACAAGAATGTCATCTATGAACACCACCACAAATTTATCCAAATACGGCAGAAAGATGCGGTTCATTAAATCCATGAATACTGCAGGGGCGTTGGTTAGTCCAAAGGGCATTACTAAAAACTCATAATGCCCATATCTAGATCTGAATGCTGTCTTCGGTATGTCTTGCTCCCGGACTCTTACTTGATAGTATCCTGACCGAAGATCGATCTTGGAAAAGACGCTGGCCTTGCTCAACTGGTCAAACAGGTCATCAATCCTTGGTAGTGGGTACTTATTCTTTACTGTTACTGCATTCAGCTTGCGGTAGTCTATGCACATCCTTGTCGACCCATCCTTCTTGGGAACTAGAATCACTGGCGCGGCCCAGGGCGATTTACTGTCTCGGATGAATCCCTTAGACTTCAACTCTTCTTCATGTTGATACAACTTATCCTGCTCTGACGGCGACATTCTGTAAACTCTATCTGCAATAGGCCTCGTTCCAGGGTTCAACTCAATGCTAAATTCTACCTCTCTGACTGGGGGTATCCCTGGGAGCTCATCAGGGAAGACGTCGAGAAAATCTTCGACCACTCTCGGAATCCGTCCTGGCTCTGACACTGCTGCTGAGATGACGCCTCCGGCCTGATTCTTCAAGGTTCGAGTAAAGATGAACTGCTCCATCCCAGGAATGCTGAATATGACCCTACCTCCACTACAATCAATTGTCGCATGACTGTCTCTCAACCAGTCCATGCCAAGAACAACATCAAAATTCCCCACAGGGAATTCAATCAATGATGCGGGCAGTAAATGCCTACACACCTCCACCGGACATGAAAAGCGCACTCTGCTAACTTCTACGAGCCCATTGCCGGTGAGTATATCCATCCTCTCCGGCAATGCCTCAAACTCTAATCCAATCCGTGTAGCATATTGTGCAGAGATGAATGAATGAGTAGCACCTGAATCAAATAATGCTACAGCGGGAAATGAGGTGACGAGAATTTTACCTGCCACCACGTCACTAGACGCTAGAGCCTCTCCCGAGGATAATGTGAGAGCCTGTCCTTGGCCCCGCTGAGCTCCTTGTTGCGGCCTTCCTCGACCATGTTGTTGCTGCCTCTGAGGGCCTTCGGCTTCCTGTGCCTGGCGGAACATCTGAGCCTGCGTTGGCAGACGCTGGGCTAGGGGCCTTACTGCTAATACTGGCCCTCCACTCAGGGTTGCCACTGGAGCTGGCAATGCTGGAAACTGCTGAGCTGGCCCTCCTGGCCTCTGCATCATAGGACAAGTGGAAATACGGTGGTCTGCACGACCACACCTCAAACATAAGCCATTCGCTGACCGACACACCTCCCTCATGTGCCCTGACTTCCCACAGAAGGTACAGCCCTGGGGTGCTCCCTGACGCTGCTGCTGGTTCCTCGGCTACTGATGTCGAACTGGCGCAGTATTAGTTGACACAGCCGTCCTCCGCGGCGCTCCTGCATCATGAATACGTACACCGGGTGCTGGTGCCGATGTTCGCTGCATTGCTCCTCCTCCAACCTGGGAATGAGATCTCTTCTGACCTCCTATCCTCGATGCCAACCTCTGCTGGGTAAGCTCGTGCCTCCGAGCGGCCGTCAAAACAGCGTCAAACGTCTGGTAGTCGTGTCCTTCCACAAGCTGTAATAGTTCCAAATGAAGTCCCTGCTGGAACCTCATAGCTTTCTCTGGCTCCGTTGCCACCATTGCTGGTGCGAAACGGCACAATCTGCAGAACTCTGCTGCATACCCATCTACGGTCTTGCCTGCTTGCTTGAGACTGATAAACTTCTGCTGGAGCTCATATCGAGCTACTACGCCAAAATACTTGGCCTTGAATCTGTCACTGAAGGTGGTCCAACGAACAGGGCGTCTTATACCAACTTCTTCTGAGGCCCACCAGTCGCGGGCAAGATCCTGAAGTACTAATTTGACTTGATCAACCTTCTCATCATCTGGAACCTTGGCTGCCACAAGAATGGCTTCAATGTCTTGAATCCATGCATCCGCAGTGATGGCATCCTCCGTGCCATCAAAATACCTCGGGTTCAAGCGACGGAACCTTCCTGATGCTCCCGAGTCAACCCCGGCACTCCTCTCAAGAGCTAACTGAATCCCCTGGTTCAGCAACACGTTCTGCTCCTGCTGCCGAGTCTGTTGCTGTTGGTGAGTGACAAAAATCCCTCGGACGAACTCCAGGAGTGCTACTGCATCTGGTACTGTCGTCGCTGCTGGTGCTGCAGGAGTTCCGATAACCTGTGGCTGCACTGCCTCTGGTCCCACTTCTGCTCGTGCCTGCACTGGAGAAGGTTCTCTCCCCTGTTGCTGCCCAGTCGAGCCATGCTCTTGCTGCTCTTCCTCATGGGCCTCACCCGCTACTGAGAATGAAGCACCCCTATAGAGAAAGATATAAGATTATCAAGTCCGAATGAGGAAGATTTCGAGGATGCAAGTCAGGTTAGAGATCAAGGCAAGGACAGAGAATTCGAAACAGAATTTCAAGGGGAACAAGTTTTGATTGAGACTCCTAATAATTTGCAATACCCCACAAGTCTGAAAATCAGACCTGCATGGGCCACCACTAAAACCTTGTCACGCCCCAGTACCGAAATACGGAGACGGACTAGGCCAGCTACTCCATATGAGGTACATAATGTCATACGGCGATCGTGGCTATCGAGAGACTAGGAGGTACATGCTACAATCAAGTCTCCTATGGTCCCACAGAGTTCTAGGTCTCAATCAATTAAGTCAAATCAGCAATTAAATGAACATTAAAGATAAAGCAGTAAGGCGTCCCTGACGCTTCATCAAAATGATCATGAGAGACTAGCTTTATAATTTAGCTATCTCAGAGAGTCAGGAGTACAAAATTATACACAGCTGCAGTCTGTTTAATTACAATTATGTACTGACACAAAATATCAAGTAATCCGGCTAACAGGCGCCGGTGGCTAAACGCCGCAAAGTATAAGCAGGAGTGGTGGAGAAGAAACCCACTCGAGTCCCCGAACCGCCATGCTCCTAGTATGCACCATGGATGTCAGGGAGGAAGATCGTGTCCTCTGGCTCTGCTACGAGATCTGGCCAAACAAAACCAGCGGGGTCAGCCCCGAATAGCAAGTACCGCCAAAGGGGCACAAGAGTTAAGATTAAAAACCCAGCTAATAGAATGACTGATAATAGTAATACTTATGCTACTATTATAGGGTAGCGCAACATCCTCGAACCCATATGGCACCCTTACAACCAAATAAGGACAAAAGGTGCCGCATAGAGTCGGGACGTGTCGTACTCTATAACTTTCACATAAGTTAAAAAGGTATAAACAATGAAATCTCCTGATCGTGACTTCGGTCGATAGCCTATCGCAGCACAATAACCAACCCAACAATCAAACATGAACAAGGGTTGGATCATGTACCATAATAGACCATGTTCCTCAGTTATTCACAGAAGTAGCACTTCACAACCAGAATAAGTCTTCCGTTCATAACTTCGGTCCACAGCATGTCAAAGTACGATAACCAACCCAACAATCAAACAAGAACATGGGTTGGATCACGTACCACAACAGTCCGCTTCCCTCGGTTATTCGCGGAAGGTAATAGGATACAAGCAAGTCGTTTTCACGGCCAATCAAGTCTACGAGTTTCTAGTGGGACGAGGTTATCCTCGTGTCATGTTATTAGAAAATCCTCAGATCGTATCTTTCCAGCAAGGCTAGCCAACCCAGGGGTTCGCGTAGACAGGTGTTATTGAGCACAGGTCCCTCGTAAGGCCACATTGCCAAAACATGTAATACATAGCAGAAATTAATCGGATACAGTCATCCACTCGTTGCGGATGACACAGTATCCGTGGAGACCAGCCGGCGCGTCAAGACAATATCTCAAGGCGGCTGGTGTAACACGATCTCGGGATTCTGCCCTCCCCATGCATCTAGTATATTTAGTTGCCTAGTTTAACCCAAGGTGAAATCTTGGACTCTCATGCTGTGGCCTGCATGATTATCCTCCTAAAGTCGTACTTTAGTACGAGTACCCCAAAGAGGATCTATGTCAATCAGTATGTCAACATGTACTACCCTCCTTAGTGTAATGCATCATTGCAAATATGCCACGTGGAGTTACGAGTCATTTGTCAAGCATGAACAAGAACTGGAACATTCAGGTACATGTATCGGGTAGGAACACTTTGTTCTCCGGGGTCACATTAGTGCTCATATCATGCTCGGGACAAAAGGCGTAAGGATATAAAATGGGCATATAATATCTGATAAAATATCAAAAGCGTACGCACAAAAGCACGCACGCTCAAGGGGAGCTACGTGCGTGAAAGTCACGCAGACTCACTCACGACAGCGTACGTGAAAAGTCACGCAAGCTCAAGGGAGACAGCGTGAAAAGTCACGCAAGCTCAAGGGAAGAGCTGCGTGAAAAGTCACACAAGCTCAAGGGAGACAGCGTGAAAAGTCACGCAAGCTCAAGGGAAGAGCTGCGTGAAAAGTCACGCAAGCTCAAGGGGAAGAGCTGCGTGAAAAGTCACGCAAGCTCAAGGAGAGAGCTGCGTGAAAAGTCACGCAGACTCAAGGAGAGAGCTGCGTGAAAAGTCACGCAGACTCAAGGAGAGAGCTGCGTGAAAAGTCACGCAGACTCAAAGAGAGAGAGCTGCGTGAAAAGTCACGCAGACTCAAGGAGAGACACGCTTCCAACAGGAAGCGTGCTCGAACAGGAGCACACTGCTCACTGTCTCCTCCAGACAGCAAGAACACCATGGTTAATCCTCAAACTTCAAAACATCACAACTTGGTCATCCGAGCTCCAAATTCGGATTTCCAAAGTTCCATCTTGGGTGAAATAGAATTCTCTTCCACATAGAAGCATCAAAACCCACAAAACCCCAACGAAAATAGATCAAGACCAAGGAAAACCGAAAATGATTAAAACTTAGATCTACAAAAATCAAAGCTTCAAAATGAAAATTTTCAAGTTCTAAACTAGTATAGATTGAGGAGAAGAACATGTTTTGGCAAATAGTTTTGTAAGAATCATTAACAAAATTATGGATCCTTCTCTTGAGCAAGTTGGTACTTGCCTTGGTTGGTGGAGGAAGTAAATGAGAAGAAGTAAATGAGAGGAGAGAGAAGGAGATGAGTTATTATATAGAATCTTGAACCCATGGGTTCTTGATGAACCAAAGGGTTCATGATGAACCATTGGTGAACCAAGAATAGGTTACCCAAATGAGCCAAAACTGTAGGCCCAAATGCAGAAAATAAATTAGGAAATAATATTTTGTCGAATATTTTTAGGAAATGCATGAAGAAATACTGCATAATAAAAATCGCATAAATACAAGGTAAATACCATTTATCGGTTGACGTATTAAAATACGTATTCCAGGATCGGGGAGTGACAAAAAATATTCTTTTGTGGCGTTTAGCCGACGAGCACGTGTTAGCTCGATTGCACTTTACTTACTGTCTGCCTACGGGCTGTAACATGATTGACAAATCCTATGGTTGATCATGTATGACTGAAACCCCTGCTAGTCTTCATATTTTGTATGACTAGCTTCATGATCATCCAAATATGTAATGTATGGGACGTTTTATTATTGTATATTTGGTGCTCTGACATCTTGTAACTGCTACTATTTGCTTGAGATTGAGACAATAGGCTTGTTCATGACCATAAGAGACTGGTGGCTTGTAGTTAAACCCTCATGTATCTAGACAGCCGTGACCGTATAGCGAGGTGGGTTGCACTTTAATATACGTAGCTGGCTGCGTCCGTCCTCGCTTTCCAGTATTCTGGTTCTGGGACGTGACAGTGGTCGGCGGAGCCGCGTCGGGAGTAGGCGGCGAGCAGGACGGTCTGCACGAAGGGGTCGGACAGAAATCTGAGGAGGAGGGCGTATGCGTGGAGCGACCTGGCGGCGGCGGCGGTGGTGGTGTTGAGCAAGGAAGAGAAGGTGTGGGAGTCGGGAGGGACACGGCGGCGGAGCATTTGGAAGTAGATGGAGAGTGGGTCGACGGAGATGGCGATGACGGTGTTGAAGGAGAAAGGGTTGGGGTTGGTCATGGCAGAGAAGAGGGAGGCGGTGAAGGAAGGATCGGCGTCAGCGGCGCGGTGGAGGAGGCTGCTTGCGACGAAAGGGTTGCGGAAGAGGCCGACGACGACGGCGTGGACGAGGATGGAGCGGAGACGGCGGAGGGGAGGGGCGGTGCAAGAGGAGCTGGAGGCGGGGGTGCCGTTGGAACAACCGGTTGCTCCGCACCCAACATGGGACCTACTCCTCTTTTATAGAGAGGGGGACAATTTAGTCCTTTCATCATCGTTGAACCAAAGCACATGGGTCGGACCAGAAACCCACTGTACTTTATATTATAGACATATTTTGGGTAGTCATGGAATTGTTATTTAGAATTCAAGGAAAAAAAAAAAAACCAACAACGACCTCTAGCTCATGACTATCTTGTCAACAATTTGCAACAACATAATGATTGACATCAGGTTGACCTTGACAATTCTCTCTTCTTTTTTTGGGATGTTAATGGCATGCCATAGACAACTTATTATGAAAGGAAAAGGTTTGTTTTTTTGGGGGGAGGTTAATCGCATGCCATAGACAACTCATTCTGAAGCGTGAAGGTTTGGATGATGATGAAAGATCAAAATAAACTTCCTGGTATCAAGTTTCAGCCTTGTGACTTGCAAATTACCTTTTCAAAAGCATATTTTAGCAGCAGGTTACGAAAACTTTCACAATTCGTTTTTATTTTAGTTTTCTTCAATTCTTTTCTTTTTTTAGCTTAATCGCAGCCCATAAGCGTATCTGACTGGGTTGTCATGGCCCGTGTTTAATTAGCAAGCATTGCTACCTCGAGAGGAAGTCAATTGCTAATTATAATTTAGTATTTGGTCCATAGTTGTAACTTGTAACCTTTGTACTGTAAATTTATTAATCTATTGCCAATGAAATTTTGCTGGGATTTTGGAGATCCCATTCGCTATTCTCAATTTTTTTTTTTTTTAATCTCAACCACAGTTGTACTTAGGGTCACCCCTGGGATAAGTCAGATAAGTCATCGAGCTTGAGCAACCTCCTTTACCCCTAATAGAGTCTTCATCTCTCCACCAATAGAGCCTTTTGCGGTCAACCAACTCCTCCATATCCTCGTTGTTGTCAGAACCGCAGACAATTGGCTTCTCAGCGTTTGTCAAATATTATTGGTCTTATTTTCTCTGGCCACAACATTGTTTGTTGCAATTTTGTGACATCTTTTCTGGAGTCGTGGTGCAAGGGACAACCAACATGAGCTACGAATAGGACAACCCAATCCGTCGGACCGGCCCTAGCTGTCGGTCACATTACAAATTCTGCACAAATTTGGTGCTACGTACGTTTGTTAACTGGTCGATAAATTCAAACTGATGAGTCATCCATCACCTGTGTGAAGCAGTATCACTAGATGTTTCCATTTGGTGCTACGTTTGTTGAGTCTCCTGGATTCTAGTTTAAGGTACTGTGATCAGCTAGCAAGCCCAACCTGACAAGTGTCTAACAAAACTACAAGGATCTATCGATCCCATCCATCCATACGCGAGAAATGTTCGAGTTCCTTCTCCTTCTCTTCCTTGTCATTGTCCTTAGTTCTTCGTTCCATTCATGGACCTCCACCATTCTGACACGTTACATACGTAAGTGGCGGTTTATATAATTTTCTGGAAGTTCGGAAGTACTGCTGAAAATCTGTCTACGTGTACTACTTACTCGTACACTCCGGCCTAAGTATACAGGACCGGTCCACGAAATTGGGTTAGCCCTTGTGCTTTATCGTGAGTGACTCGATCATGAAGGATCATTCGTGATCCCGACCTCTTATGAACCTGGGAGTCATCCGAGCCACTCGGGATGTTCCTGTAAGCATATGGTGACGTACGTTCCAGTAGAGGAGTCAAATGGAGATGGATATTTAGTGGAAGGAAATATCTAGAGATTGTTGTGGAGTAGATTTATTGAGCCGCACAGCTGCTGTTCACAAGAAAGTAGAGATTGCAAGGAAAAGAAGTGCGTGCGGCACTCTTGCAGCTGACAACGACTCTTCACGATTAAACAGAGCGACAGATTGGCCATGTTTCACTTGGTAGACGTCACCAAGCAGAATATGAATGAAACAACTTGTGGTCATGGACACAGTAAGGCCCAAGGGACATCGACCACTCGTCAACGATCTTTGCTGTTTGCATCGATCGCTCCGCTACAATCTCTAACTGTTTAATTCATCTATATATAAATCTAAGAGTTACGTTAATCCGAAAAAATTGAGCGAGCAATTGTGTGTTTCTGCAGATAAATTCATGCACTAAGTACTGTTGATTTTTCCGAAGGTCCATGGTTAGATCGATATTGCAGCTCCACCTGGTCATGGTGTGCACCAGTTGAAGTTTGATGACACGATCAGAACGCAGAGCCGACAGGTTACAAAACACCAAGTTACTGTTGGAGTGGGTGGGGTTCCCAACCTATGTGGAGAAGGTCCCGGAGTGCGACGAGCGCCGTCCGATGTCGGCGAAGCTCGGGAAGTAGGCGACGAAGTTGCTGCTGTTGCTGCTGGAGCTGCTGGAAGCAGGGGATCCGAGTTCGGCCCGAACTCGGTCCCAGGCCGAGTTCTGGCCGAACTCGGTCTGGCGCTTCCAGAATGTTGGCGTGAGGTTCTGTTTGCTCGACACAGAGTTCTGGCCGAACTCTGTGTCGTCGGGGGCTGAAGCGAATTTCTGGATGAGTTTTCATCATTGGATCTAATCCAACGGTCCAGATTGGTTGCGGGATTAGGGAGTTATATTGAGATTTCTCAACCCTAATTCAGAATTGTGCAACGCATTGGGCAACACAAGTTTGAGAGAGGAAGGAGGCAAGAGTGCCATTACAACTTCGGAGAAGAAGACGGAGGATTGAAGGTCACTGTTCGAAGGAGATCGTGTTCGGGTAATCTCTACTCGTCGTTCTCGCTCTTCGTAGCCTTGTAATCATTGTTCTTATCTCTGAGTGTTGTGGGGATCCAATTTGGATCGGGAGGAGTTTGTAGAGGGTGTAATTCTTCTATTCCATTAGTGGAGGCTTCTCAGGGTTGGACTCCGATCGTCCCGTGGTTTTTTTCTCGCAAGGGTTTTCACGTCAAAAATTCTCTGTGTCTGCGTGGATTATTTTTTGTGTGATTGTTTTTGGGTTCGTGCGTTGTATTGCTCGGTCCTCTCGCAGGTACTCTCCGGTTTGGGGAAAGGTTTCCGCGTTTCTTTCCCAACAGAGTGGTATCAGAGCTAGGTTCAAAGGGTGTCAGGAGTTGACAGAGGAACCAGAGAGGAGAGATGGACGCGAAGCCGGTGCGCATGGTGAACCTTAATGGCACAAACTATCATTATTGGCGGAGCAAGATGAAAGATTTGCTATTTGTCAAGAAGCTGCATCTACCCGTATTTGCATCCGAGAGGCCCGGTGATAAATCCGAGGAGGACTGGACATTCGAGCACATACAGGTGTGTGGGTACATAAGGCAGTTTGTTGATGAGAACATGTACAATCACGTTGCCAATATTGAGCACGCGAAGACGTTGTGGGATAAGCTGGAATCCTTGTATGCGAAGAAGACCGGGGTAAACAAGTTGTTCCTGATCCGAACGATGATGGGTCTGCGGTACAAGGATGGGACAACTATTTCGGATCACTTGGGTGAGTTCCAGGGCGTGGTTGACCAGCTATCTTCTATGGGAGTCAAGTTCGACGACGAAGTTCAGGGACTGTGGCTGCTGTGTACTTTGCCAGACTCGTGGGAGACCGTACGAGTATCTATGATCGCTTCTGCTCCAGAGGGCGTGGTCAGTCTGGAGTTTGCCAAGAGCGGGGTGTTGAATGAAGAGATGCGGAGACGTTCTAAGGGCACTTCATCCACATCCCACCACTCAGAGGCATTAGTTTCAGAGAGCCGTGGAAGGGGCAAAAGCAGGGGTCCAGGTGGTGGCAGAGACAAGAGCAGGGGGAAGTCCAAAGGTCGTTACGAGGACTCAGAGTGTTACCATTGCGGTAAGAAGGGCCATATCAAGCGAAATTGTTTCGCTTGGAAGAGAGAGAAGAAGGGCGACAAGGGGAAGCAAGAGGAGAACACTACAGCGGCGGCCTCGGTACATGGAGGCGATGTGATCGTCGTAGGTGATGAGGTCATTACTAACCTCGCCTGCGATGACAATTCTTGGCTGGTGGACTCAGGGGCTTCAGCACATGTATCTCACAATAGGACACTGTTTGCCACTTACACTACAGGCGACTGTGGAGTGTTGAAGATGGGCAACGGAGATGTGTCGAAGGCGGTTGCCGTTGGAGATGTGCATTTGAGAACGAAGACGGGTGCGGTTCTTGTTCTCAAGGATGTTCGTCATGTCCCTGATATCCGTTTCAACCTGGTGTCGGTTGGAAGGTTGGATGACGAGGGATTCTTCAGTCTCTTCGGGAACAGTCAGTGGAAGCTTTCCAGAGGTTCGATGGTGATTGCCAGAGGAAGCAAGAAGTCCGGTCTCTACTATATGGAGGGAAGCGCAGAGGGGGCACAGGAGGTGAACGCAGTCAGTGATGCGTCTACCGAGTTGTGGCACAGGCGGCTCGGCCATATCAGCGAGAAGGGGATGAGCTACTTGGTGAACAGGAAAGTGATTCCGAGGCTCAAGTCTACAAAGTTGGAGAAGTGCACGCACTGTTTAGCTGGAAAGCAAAATAGGGTGTCTTTCCAAAGTCACCCAAGTTCGAGGAAGCCGGCGTTGCTCGAGTTGATTCACTCGGATGTCTGCGGTCCTATGAAGGTAAAATCTCTTGGTGGTGCTTCTTACTTTGTGACTTTTATTGATGACCGTTCCAGGAAGGTTTGGGTCTATGCCTTAAAGACCAAGGATCAGGTGCTGCCTACTTTCAAGGAGTTTCAGGCCTCTGTTGAAAGGGAGACGGGCAAGAAGTTGTTGTGTGTTCGGTCCGACAATGGCGACGAATACATCGGTCCCTTTGATGCGTATTGCAGAGAGCAAGGGATACGACACCAGAAGACTCCGCCAAAGACACCTCAGCTCAATGGTGTAGCGGAGCGCATGAACAGGACACTGATGGAGAGGGTGCGGTGTTTGCTGTCAGAAGCAAACTTGCCGGGCAGTTATTGGGGTGAGGCTCTTCTCACAGCTGCTTATATTATTAATTTGTCTCCTAGTGCTCCTTTGCAGGGTGATGTGCCTGACAAAGTATGGTACGGCAAAGAGCCGTCATACAATCACCTGCGGGCGTTTGGTTGTAAAGCCTTCGTGCATGTACCGAAGGACGAGAGGACCAAACTTGAGCCGAAGACGAGGCGATGCGTCTTTGTCGGCTATGGTCGGGTTGAGTTTGGCTATAGACTCTACGATCCAGTGGAAGGAAAGCTCTACAGAAGCAGGGACGTGGTGTTCGTCGAGGATCAAACCATGACCAACACTCAGGATTCCGAGACGCCTTCTGAGGCTGAGGAATTGCCTGAGTTAGAGTCATTTCGCTTCGAGCAGTTTCCAGAGGACATCGCAGAGGATCCAGTTATGGGGGAGCCAGTACATGGAGTTGCTCCCAACCTTGATCATCAGCCTGCTGATGGTGGTCAGGGTGTCCCTCAGGAGGATGAGCATGCCGGAGAGGTAGTTCCTGAAGGGGCGGAGGCTGTCGGTATACAGCCAGCACCAGTGGCTCCACTGAGAAGGAGTGACAGGGATCGTCGACCATCTACGAGATACTCACCGGATGAGTATGTGCTATTGACTGACGGGAGGGAGCCCGAAAGTTTCGCAGAGGCTATGGAAGACGAACACAGGCAGGAGTGGATGGTGGCTATGCAGGAGGAGATGAGTTCCTTACACACCAATTCCACTTATGATCTGGTGCGGT
The DNA here is from genome assembly GCA_029216955.1 of Iris pallida. Classification (NCBI taxonomy): domain Eukaryota; kingdom Viridiplantae; phylum Streptophyta; class Magnoliopsida; order Asparagales; family Iridaceae; genus Iris; species Iris pallida. Next base: position 3,230,605 of record JANAVB010000400.1, on the reverse strand, counting down.
TGCCAAAGGGCAAGAAGGCTTTGAAGAATCGATGGGTGTTCAGAGTGAAGCAGACGGATGATGCTACTCGCCCTCGATACAAAGCGAGGCTGGTAGTCAAAGGCTACGGTCAGCGGAAAGGCGTGGATTATGATGAGATCTTTTCGCCTTTCGTCAAGCATTCGTCTATTCGGGTGGTGCTAGCATTAGCAGCCAGTTTCGACTTGGAGGTCGAGCAGATGGACGTGAAGACGGCATTCCTCCACGGTGATCTTGAGGAGGAGTTGTACATGGAGCATCCAGAGGGATTCTGTGAGAAGGGCAAGTCACATTTGGTCTGCCGGTTGAGGAAGAGCTTGTATGGTCTGAAGCAGGCTCCGAGGCAGTGGTACAGGAAGTTCGAGTCGTTTATGGGGGAGCATGGTTATGCACGGACGACGTCGGATCATTGTGCATTTGTGAGGTATTTTGCCGATGATGATTTCATCATTTTGTTGCTCTATGAAGATGACATGCTATTAGTGGGTCGGAATGCCACTAGGATAGCGGAGTTGAAGCGCCAGCTGGGCGCGGCCTTCTCTATGAAGGATTTGGGCGCAGCAAAGACTATTCTTGGGATGGAGATCAGCCGAGAGAGAGAGTCCAAGCTGCTACACTTGTCCCAAAAGAAATACATTCACCGGGTACTTCAGCGTTTCGGGATGGACGGGTCGAAGAAAGTGAGTTCCCCCCTCGCGGCTCACTTTAAGCTCACTGAGGAACAGTGTCCATCTACCGAGGACGAAAAGGAAGATATGGAGCGAGTTCCATATGCCTCAGCTGTGGGAAGCCTTATGTATGCTATGGTGTGTACGAGGCCAGATATTGCTCATGCAGTTGGTACGGTTAGCAGGTATCTTTCAAATCCTGGAAGGGTACATTGGAGTGCGGTCAAGTGGATTCTACGATATCTTCAGGGCACTGCTGGTTGGAGACTTTCCTTCGGTGGTGACGAGCCGAAGCTGGTTGGGTATACCGACGCTGATATGGCTGGAGATGTAGACACGAGACGATCGACTTCGGGCTACGTGATGATGTTTGCGGGAGGAGCAGTATCGTGGCAGTCGCGGTTGCAGAAGTGTGTTGTCTTGTCGACGACAGAGGCAGAGTACATTGCGGCGACGGAGGCTTGCAAGGAGCTGTTGTGGATGAAGAAGCTGCTGCAGGAAATGAGACTGAAGCAAGAGCAGTATACTTTGCTTTGCGACAGTCAGAGTGCTATTCACCTTGTGAAGAATCAGACGTTTCATAGCCGGTCCAAGCACATCGAGACCCGGTATCATTGGATACGGGATGTGGTTGAGAAGAAGGACGCGGAGCTTGAGAAGGTGCATACAGATGACAACGGAGCTGATATGTTCACGAAGATTCTACCAAGGGGGAAGTTTGTGTACTGCAGGCAGGTCGTCGGGATGACGACATCCTCCCCATAGTTGTGAAGGGGGAGATTTGTTGGAGTGGGTGGGGTTCCCAACCTATGTGGAGAAGGCCCCAGAGTGCGACGAGCGCCGTCCGATGTCGGAGAAGCTCGGAAAGTAGGCGACGAAATTGCTGCTGTTGCTGCTGGAGCTGCTGGAAGCAGGGGATCCGAGTTCGGCCTGAACTCGGTCCCAGGCCGAGTTCTGGCCGAACTCGGTCTGGCGCTTCCAGAATGTTGGCGTGAGGTTCTGTTTGCTCGACACAGAGTTCTGGCCGAACTCTGTGTCGTCGGGGGCTGAAGCGGATTTCTGGATGAGTTTTCATCATTGGATCTAATCCAACGGTTCAGGTTGGTTGCGGGATTAGGGAGTTATATTGAGATTTCTCAACCCTAATTCAGAATTGTGCAACGCATTGGACAACACAAGTTTGAGAGAGGAAGGAGGCAAGAGTGCCATTACAACTTCGGAGAAGAAGACGGAGGATTGAAGGTCGCTGTTCGAAGGAGATCGTGTTCGGGTAATCTCTACTCGTCGTTCTCGCTCTTCGTAGCCTTGTAATCATTGTTCTTATCTCTGAGTGTTGTGGGGATCCGATTTGGATCGGGAGAAGTTTGTAGAGGGTGTAATTCTTCTATTCCATTAGTGGAGGCTTCTCAGGGTTGGACTCCGATCGTCCCGTGGTTTTTTTTCTCGCAAGGGTTTTCACGTCAAAAATTCTCTGTGTCTGCGTGGATTGTTTTTTGTGTGATTGTTTTTGGGTTCGTGCGTTGTATTGCTCGGTCCTCTCGCAGGTACTCTCCGGTTTGGGAAAAGGTTTCCGCGTTTCTTTTCCAACAGTTACATATGTACAAAACACCAGTTGAAGTTTAATTCAATTCTCTGGATAACAAGTTCGGTGTCCAATGCTAGACCAGAATGTCTCTTCGGGGACGCCGAAGGCGGAGCCGCAGTCGCCGCGGAGGTCGACTGACTAATGAGATCGAGACAGATTGTAGATTGTAGGTGGATATATGGTTAGGCCATCAAGAAGCTGCATTCCTTCATTGCTTGACCTACCACCACTACTTTTATGTTTAAATGCGGTTAAAAATCCTGAATGTGTGTGTGAGCTATGGTTGGCCAGGGCCTATCTGTGGGGAAAAAAATCATCTGCTTTTGCTGCTGCTGCTGTAACGCTGTAAGCCACATGCTCCCAAGGGATGGATGGATCCTGGGCCATCATGGTTAGGTGAAGTTCTGGTGCTTCTTTTATGGCATAGACTACCAAGTACAATTCAAAAGGTGTGCATCAAATGGAGTAACACCAAATTTATTACCTTTCCTTGGTAAGAAGGAAAGGTTAGTAAACACTGGATATATACTCGAGTCTAGTTTGGGCTAAAACTTTTCCAAAACGTCCATTTGTCACGACGTCCAAAATACAAACCATCTCCCAGTTTGCCATTATCAGCAAGAATTAGCCGTTTAAGTGTGTAATTAGCCGTTCTAAACCAACCAGAAAGCACAACACACAACACAAGAAAGGGGTGAAAACGAAAGCAGTAAGAAGAATTAAACATAATTAGCAACCTTTCATTAGTAAAACGAACACTGTCGACGACAAAGTTACAGTTCATCGAACAACCCGATCTGTAATCTAGCAAGTTCAAATGCCCCGAGATGGTTACTAGATCTCGACTGCCGATACCGCGGCAAAGATCAACTGCACCGGATCGGAGATCTTCTGCAACGTCGGTGCGGTCGTCGAGAGCGTCTGTAACGGCGTCTTCGTTACCAATAATTGCATTGTTGGATATAACAGCGTCTTCGGTACTTCTGCTGGCAAAATTTATAACGGATCCGTCACCGACCACGTGTTCTGTTTCCGGAGCTTCCCGTTCTTTTTCGTCGACGGTCCTGACAGCTAACCAATCTTCGTCCCATGTCCAGTTTGGAGCGCTGCTACTGCTGCCGACCAGCTCGGCAATCATTCGTTGCGGTGCGACGGACGCAGCTTCGTAGTCGTGGTCGTGGTGGTGGTGGTGGTCTAGTTCCTCCTCTTCCAACGATTCCCAGAAGCCGTGGTCGAGAATACTTTTCGGGGAAGTCCAGTTACGTTCCTTTTCCAGATTCTGGAGGAAAGGATGGGCCAGCAGCTGATCTGCAGTCCACCTCTGGTCAGGGTCCCTCCTCAAGCACCTGCCGAGGAAGTCCTTCCCCTCGTCGGACATCCACTCGGGGATCGCCGGCACGTCTCCCGAGAACCCGATCCGGTGCAGGACGGAGATCGCGTCCGCCGTGTCCGGCCACGGGGCGCGTCCGGTGGCCATCTCGACCGCCACGCACCCGACCGCCCACACGTCGGCTGCGGGCCCCTGGCGCTCCCCTCTGGCGACCTCGGGCGCCATGTACATGGGCGTCCCGCCCAGCCGGGACCCGCCCTCGTCGAAGAGCTTCGCGCAGCCGAGGTCCGCGATCTTCGCCTCGCCGTCGGAGCAGATGAGTATGTTCTGGCTCTTGATGTCGCAGTGGACGATCCTTCTGGAATGCAAGTAGGCCAGGCCGGAGAGGACCTCCCGCGCGCGGGACCGAAGCGAGGGCTCCGGGAGGCTGCCGCCGCGCCTGAGGAGCTCGTCGGCGAGGGAGCCGCCGGGAGCGTACTCGAGGAAGAGGTTGTAGTGGCCGGCGGAGAGGTCGTGTCCGAGACAGGACACCACGTGCTTGGAATCGAGAGAGGAGAGGATCGTCTGCTCCCGCTGCAGGACAGAGGAGCGGGCGAGCTCCACGGACTTGACGGCGAAGAGGTCGCCGGAATTGGTGGCGGAGGCGAGGCTGACCGTCGCGGTGGAGCCGCGGCCGAGGACCCGGCCTCTGTTCCATGCACCCATTGCCATACCAATTGAGATTGAGTTTGTGTAGTTGTGATTGTGTAGTTGTGTTTTGGAATGGAGGAGTGGAATTTGTTTATACGTATATATATAGGCTCGAGTTTCTTTACAAAAGTAAAGTAAAATAAATAAATAAATAAATAATAAAAAGGAAAGGGGTGTGATAATAATGAGGGAAAGGGCAGAGTCAGCGTGAGGCGGCCGTCCAGAGCGTTGGGGAGGTATGCTCCACTGTGGTGGATCCACGTGTCGACGTGGGCGAATTGTATACAAACAAGTGGAAATGTGTACGCCTGCTGGCTGTTACCGGTCCGATCCGCTAATGTTTTACTTTCGAATGCCGGTTAGCTGAAATATAGAATATTCGCAGGAGAGATTTCTTGGCTTTGTAGTCATCCTATACAGTGGTCTTCTTCTTTGATTTTTTTTATAAAGCCACATCAAAAGTTGATTAGAACTGTTTAATTTTTTACTTTTATTTATTTACAAGTTTGTCACTGAAAAATTTACTTAAAATTATCCAATTCTTAGGTATAAAAGATTTTTTTACTCTCTTCTCTTTCTTCCCAAGAACAAGAACAACAACAAGAAAAAAGAAAAAGGAGAAAAACTTTCTAAATGACATATAACCAGAGATGGAAGTAGGGCCGGCCCTGTGCAGTTGAAGACTCGAGAGAAAACTTTCAAAATGGACCCTCATATATAATATAAAATATATATATAAAATAAAATTTGTTGTAACCAAGATTTGAACCAATGACCTATTAAATACAAGTCTAACATTGTAACCACTACACTACAATACTTTTTGTTGAAAGAAAGATACATGATACATATTAGTTCTATTATAGATAGTTCCATATTGGTGTCCCCTTTTTTCAGCGGGTCCTAGGCCGTCGTCCGACCTGCCCTGGACCAGGGCCGTCCCTGGAAGGAAGTAAGAATTTAAGAGAGGAGCTCAATCTCAAATTTAAAAAAATAGAAAAATAACTCAAACATAAAATCACGTACTAAAAAATAATATATTTTTCACCTGTCTTACAAAAACAAATCTCAACTGAAAAATAAATTTTAAAAATTATGTAAAGAAATTTAGTTTTCATTTTTTTAGAAAATATCATCATTGTCTTGTTATAAATTTCTATATCATATTGTTTATTTTGATATGCTATATAGTAATTTTGATTTTAAAGGTGCAAAAATATGTAACTTCAATTTTTAGCTGCTATATAGTAACTTGTTGAGAGAAACTCTTTGTTAGTTGGCTACTATATAACATATTTGTTATATAATTTTTAAAAAAAATGAGTGGGGCCAATTGATCTCATTTGACCCTATGTGTGTCCATCTATGCACGTGGCAAAAAGGAGGAACATTGATTATAGTTTTGGTGGGTGAAAAAAATAAATTGTTTTCCTATACGAAGAAGCAATTAGTTTGGTAATGGTACATTTTGGTGGTCTATTACTTAAATTGCAGTTTCACGTATTCTCATTGAATATAATAGCTCTTTCATTAGCTTAAATATGTCTACATACAAATAAATTTTAAAAACCACACACCTTAGGCATGAATTTGAGATTATTTATTGGAGACTAATTGTGTTCTTTTTCTTTTGAAAGAAGACCGAAACTATTTAATAACAAAAATTTATTAAAATAATATAAAATTTAGTTCAAATTTTGGGAACAATTTGTAACAACAATTTTCTATTTGCTGTCAAAAACTATTTTTACTGTCAATTTTTTCGAAAAACAACAGTAATTCCAAACCAAGCTACGGATAGAACTCTCTCCTAAATATCATCCAAACAATAAGATAGAATTTTGAAAGAAAAAAAGAAGAAGCAAAACAACCATTTTGAAAGGGAAAAAAAAAACGTCAGATTTTGGAAGTCTTTTCTATTTTAATTAAAAATGCAAAGCATATAGTAAGACATGTAGATGAATAAAAAATTATTTAATATCATCATATAATATAGCATAATAGCATATTCCATATACTCTTTGCATAATGTACATTTGGACACATGTAGCACTCTTAGTTGATATTTCCTCTCTACCACTCTTCCCTATCCCAATCTTTCTATTTGTTCCCATTCTAATTCTTTCCTCACATTCGGTTACATCTGCCGACCAAATTCACTTTTGTAACACATGGAATGTGATATAGGGAGAGAACAAACCTTCTTTCTTTCGGAAGAAAAGTTGTAACATTGTGTACGCAACAGCCAGCCGGATAGAGTACAAGTCATTTCATTCTTATCCCACCCATGAATTTTTTGGAGGTTCCAAAACCCTTGAAACTATATATATAAAAAAAAATTATAAATTGACAAAATTGGTGCTTATAACAAGGGTTCGGATTAGGATGAGATGAATTATATCTGTTAAGAGCCGGTCCGGAGGGTTGAATTTTTCGAGCCGAAGCTTATTTCGATTGTGTCTTGATCTTTGTTGTGAGCTGATCTTAAAAGGTCACTTGCGACTCCGATCTCTTGTATGTTACATTAGAGTTGAAAGCTTATCCTAAAGAGAGAGAGAGAAAGGGTTGTCGGTCCTGTATCTATGTTTGGTGATCATAGTAATTAGTCCATTTCTTTCTATTAGTCCAAGTGGATGGAGTCTAGTCTACGTGTAGGCCCATAGGTCTTGGGAAAACATTTGTTTATTGTCCAAAATGGCAAGCACGTGTAGATTCAATTCATGTGCTCACCAACCTAGAGAAATCTTCTAGGAATGAATGGACACTACTAAATCGTTTTTTTTTTTTTTTTTTGGGACACTACTAAATCGATTGAGAGTGTGATCTATGACAGGAAGGAAGGCAGATGGGAGGATGGAGAAACGAGGCAGCAGCTGTTGTACCAAATTGGCACGGTTCGGTTGGGTTGGGTTGGGTTGGGTTGGGTTGATGACTGTGACTTGTGACCAGTGCAAACAAAGAATCCAATGTTTGATTATTTTTTGTGCAAGAGATTTTGGTTCTATAGTCTCAAATCTCACTCTCCTATTACTTTCTCTTTATAGAAAATTGGGCTGACAGCATTCAAGTAACTATTTATTGTATGAAGAACTTACAGTTTTTAAATTTTATAAATTGAGCATAAGATCGTACTAAATTAGGACGTAGGTTGATTTATGTCCTAATTTAGAGCATAAATTATTAATATTTTAATTTTAAAATCTTACGCTTAAGCTTGCTAACAGTTACGGACGAAGTAATTTAAACGAGAATTAGCAACTTACGCGCTAAGGTAGGGCGTAATTTTTTTTTTTCTCCAAAAATTGTGCATAAGTTTGGAAAATATTATTATCATCTGAAATATGCTCGTTTTAAATTTAGCAATTGAAATTATTTTTCAGAGCCTCAAACCGTAAAAAATAGTGGTTAGAATTTATTGTACAACGTAAAAGAAAATTTAACTAACTAACACGAACTTACCCCCCAAAAATAGGACGTAAGTTACTAATACCCAAAAATGAGTTAGTTACTGCACGACCTAAGTCAAAATATACATTGGTCGTTGCTATTGGATTTTGTTGTCTAGTGAGATAAATTTGATGCTTTCTGCTTCACTATTTATATGGGTTGTACAAAACAGTAGGTAAAGAAAGGAGGGATGAGAAAATGCTTCTCAAGTGTTACAAACGAAATTAGCAACTTACGTCCTAAAATAGGATGTATGTTTTTTAAAAGAAACTTACGTCCTATAATTTATAAGTTGCTAATCCTTGTTTTAATTGTTTCGTCCGTAACCGTTAACAAGCTTAAGCGTAAGAATTTTTTTTAAAATAAAATATTAATAATTTACGCCCTAAAGTAGAGCGTAAATCAACTTACACCCTAATTTAGGACGATCTTATGCTCAATTTGAATTTTTTACAGACTATATACCTTTTGTACAATAAACAGTAACGTTGAATGTTGTTAGTGCAATTTTCTGTTCTTTTTATATATAAAAAATTTAAGCACTCTACTGTCCTCTAGTTGCCAAATTTTTTTAACATAGTTTGCACTTCCTAATATGTAGTGGGTATACCTGTGTTTCTGATACACTCCTAGTAACACTTATATTATTCAAGGACGAAACCAAAAATTCAAATTTAGGTCGACTGAGGTTGATTGGTGTGAACTAGATGTGTAATCACGTTAAAAAAAATACATATGAAAACACGAAAGAAACAATTTCTTTGGGTGGATGGGGACGAGCGTTCGGTTGGACTATATCGTGGATAGGGTCCAAAGTTGAAGTTATGATTAAATGATAGTAAAAAAAAATTATGCACATTTGTTGTATTTGCGTCCAAAATTAGGTTAGTTATTTAATTATCAAAATTTTATTTCAAACACATAAATAAAATTGTTGCTTTCAAAATATACACATTAATTACAACATATGGATAGAATTGAAGGTATTTACATAATTGTACATTCGATTTTCGGTTTTTGACCGAATCCAAAACCGAAACCGATTTTAAAAAAAATTATAGTATTTCAAAATCGACATGGAACCAAATTTTATTTTACATGGAACTGAATATTTTATTCGGTTCACTTCGATTCAATTTTCGGTCCAAAATTGAATAATGCTCACCCCTAGCCACCGTAGCTACTTAATTCAATTGGTTGATTATTTAAGTTCGCTGAAAGGCAAAGAGAAATTAGTTGTCATATCTGTCTCTTCCATTACTAAACAAATAAAAACAAAAGAAAAAAAAAAGAGAAAGAAAATAAAAGAAAAATCAAAGTCTTAACGGAAGCATGGGAGGACTAAATCGTCTTAGATGTGTGTAAAATTCTCTTTAACAATTGTAAAATAGACGTGGAAAAGTTAGTGTATCGTTTGATTTGATGACAAGTCTCATTCACACCCATGTCACCCATGGCCGTGCTTGAACAAGACAAGTCGCCCACAATTTGACCACAACTTTTAAGTTTGCAAATGCCCTTTGGGTCATCGAACGGAAAGTTCCCAATGTGCACTTGGGGGCGTGCACAAGTCGTCTATCGTGTGTGTGTGTGTGTATTGACCTTTTCTTCTTGTGCGCACATAATATTTGTAAGACTAGACTTGGACCCGTTTGAATCATGTGCTTTCCTTCTTCTTACTCGTTCGTTATAGACTATCCATTGGAAATTAATTATGATTTTTTTTTTCACGGTTTCATACAACGCATATGCTAATTTTAAATTTTCATATCCTCAACCACTTAAGCCTTTTAAATTTATATCTTATAATTTAATATCATATCAATCACTACTTTCAAATATTTTTGAGTCGTATCCTACCTCAATCTGTATTAGTTTTATATTTTGAAAAAAAAAAATTGACCAAATTACTTTCTAAATTTTGATTAGTAATAATTATCAGTATTTCTATTATTCTCTTGTTTCCGAGAAATCACTTATTCAATCATTTCTCTCTCTCTCTCTCTCTCTCTCTCTCTCTCATGATTCCCGTCCTGGTTGAAGGATGGATTCGCATCCTGGTCAATTAGGATATATATAGACTAAAATTCTAATTATCAAAAATATTTCTACATACAACTAATTATCAAAAATAAGAAGTATATATTATAGTTTGTGGGGGTTTAGCTCGTTAGGTACATCAGTAGATTCCTTGGAGATGGATACGATCCGATTTTTTCTTTCGGGTGTGTTTGATTGCAAGGTAGAAAATAGGTTGAAAATAAATTAATTCCATGGAATTATTTTCCTAGAAAAAAAAATTTCATGGAAATTTAAAATTTTGTATGGAAAACTTAATTTGGGTGTTTGATTGTCATTATTTTCCTCGAAAAATGAATATTTTTCATGGAAAATGATATTTTCTTATGGGTTGGACAAGTTTTATTTTCCACCATTTTAGAAGAAAATATGAAAAATGATATTTTTTGGAAAATAATTCTATGGAAAATATAAGCTATCAAACACTATAATTTGTGGAAAATTTGTGATGGAAATATTTTCCATGGAAAAAAAGCCCAATCAAACACAGCCAATGTTATTTGTCAATCCGAAAAAAAAAAGTCACCTCAAAAAAAAAAAAAAATCATATTTGATATTTATTTCTCTTTCATATTAACGACTGGTTAGTATCTTAACCGTCGGTGGATCTCTGGTTGGCTAGTACCAGTGAAAAATATGCTTAATTTAATTAAAATGCACGTTTTAGTCGTGTGAGTGACGTCAGCAAGGGTGGCTTCAAAGGCGCGTCATTGTTCTCTTCTCCGCACGTTTCCTATTCTCTCCTCTTCTCGTGGTGGGTCCAACGAGGAAGAAATGGAGAGAATTAACATTACTATGATAATATCATTTGGACATGAGCTATATGTTTACGTCGCTCCCAACTTCTAGAATTTCGAAAATTCTCTCTTTTTTGTTAAATTTTATTTATGATAAAATATGTTTATATTTTAAATTGTATCGTCAATCGACATAGCTAATTTTAGGATTATTTATCCTTAAGGCCTGGTAATAACAACGAAAATCTACGATTAGATCTTTATATTGTCTTAACTGGATTTCTTTCTAACCGTTGGCCTAGGGGTGTAAACGGGTCGGACGGACACGGACAGTGGACTGTCCGTGTTTGGTCCGAAAATAAAAATGAGTTCGGACGGACGGACACGGACAATCAACTGTTCGAATTCGGGTCGGACGGACACGGACAACCACTGTTCGTTAATTCAATCGGACGGTCCGCGGACAAATTAAATATATTATCAAAAGCTATTATTTTATCAAGATTACTTGATAGTTGCTAAAAAAAATCAAGTTGAAAGAAAATATAATGGAAGGTTATAGAATACAACAAACAATGGTAAAAGGTTAATGAAAATCGAGACCGGACAACAACAAATTGATGCAAAACCAAAATGATATGACATAATTGATGCAAAACCAAAAGGAGTTTCCACTATCGGACGGTCCGCGGACAAATTCGGACCGGACATGGATATGACCGTGTCCGTGTCCGATTTTTAAACGGACAAAAAAATATGTCCAAGTTTTGTTTGTTAATCAATCGGACGGCCCACGGTCGAACCATTTATCGAGCCGGACACGTACGGACAACGGACTACTTTGTCCATTTTACACCCCTACGTTGGCCTGGACTGATCGTTCGAAAATGAGACATAAACGTAAATTTTAAATATTATACGTCACCCTAAGGCTAAATAGAAATATACGTGGATTTTGTAACTTTGATTATTTAGTTTTATCATGGCAAATAAAGAGTAAGACTTACGATATTGTTATCTTAGCAGCCACACAATCCTCCGGGACTTTTGAGTTGTAAGCATTTAGTAATACGACTAGCACGAGGCACATCTGACGATAGATGTCCATGAAACTCACCCATGGGGTCAATACCCTCTCATCAGACTGGAGAGAATGATTGTTGGAGTCTAGCCTGGATTTGATAACAACATATTTCTGTTAGTCCCGGGGGCTTGATCAAAGATGAAAACTAATGCAATCGAGATCTGAGATGTCACACAAAACTTTGTGATGATCAAACTCAAGATCTACGAATAAAACTAAATAGCCAAATTACAATCTGAAGGAGGGAAAAAGAGAAGAGAAGATCTCTCGTTCTTCCTTGCAAACGTGTTGCAATTGGGACAGAACGAGTTACAATAAAACTAGAGAGAGATGAGAAGAAGAACAATGCTGGGGTGTCAAAACACCGTTGCTCAAAGCAAGATTCGCCCCACACGATCTGCTTCCAGGAACCAGCAAGTTGAAGAACTTGTGGAACGCTCGAAGTCACCTCTGTTCTGACTCCTCGGATGGACTTGCAATGGCGGCAGCAACTCTCTCTCTCTTTCTCCTTTTCTGACTTCTATTTTTCGTAGTAGTCACAAAGGAGGCCAGAAGAGAGTATTTATAGAGAGAGGGTGGAAACCCTAGCCGCCTCTTCAGTTATGGAAAGATTGAATCAAATCCCAAAAGATAGCAACGAGATTTAATTCAAATCCCACGAAATTAATTCAAATCCCACAAAGATAGGATCTGAATTAATTCAAATCCCACAAAGATAGGATCTGATTTATTCGCATTGATTCAGCCTTTCCATAATTGATTTGTAATCTGCACAGTCAGCGGATCCCTCCATGCGGCAGCAGCAGCAGCCTGGCCGCATGAGCCTAATGGCCGCATGGACCGCATGAGCCGCATGAGCCGCATGGACCGCATGTGCCGCATGAGCCGCATGGACCGCATGGACCGCATGGACCGCATGTGCCGCATGAGCCGCATGAACCGCATGGACCGCATGATCCGCATGTGCCGCATGTGCCGCATGAGCCGCATGAGCCGCATGAGGCCGCATATGAGCCGCATGCCGCATAAGACCGCATGGCCGCATATGAGCCGCATAAAGACCGTATGACTGCTGACATGCTAAGTGCAAAGTGCGCCAACAAAACGCCACATTACGCCTCATGAGCCCATGAGCCCGAGCCCGAGCCCGAGCCCGAGTCCGAGTCCGAGTCCGAGTCCGAGTCGCTAAGCCCCGTTGGGGCTTAGCTCCAAATGGAATTTAATCCAAGAGAATGACAAAAGCATTAATACTTAATCCTTGGAGCCTTATTCTTACCTCCTAGTAAAATCACCCACATGGTTCCCGCCTTAGGGTCACCACCCCATGTGCATCTCTCAACAACACACCCAAGTATATATGTTGAGATAACTCAGGGTGCTTTTCCAATGTGGGACTAAAATTTTACAAGGCATGTTGAGAGCAAGCTCTCTCCATGTAAATAAAGCACCAACAATCCCCCACATATCACAACATATATATGTGTCCAGGGTTGAGCGTTCCCCACAGTAACTGTCCGTTTTGCATTAGGATAGATGTCGCTGACGACTTGAATCTTCTCGCATGGGTTAAATAACAATGTGATACAAGAATGGACTACGCCTTGAATTCTGCACCACAATTGTAATTCTTTCCACTCACAAAGTGTAGTTACGTGTGCTTCTGGCTGCACATTAAAGGCCCTGTGCCAGCCTGGTTTCAGTGTATAATTTTGGGCGTCTACAAGTTTACCCTCAAGAGACGGCCTGATATCTCTTTTCATACACTATAGGTGAGTTCTGTATTAAAGAGATATGGCATGAAGCCTTGCGCTTCCTTGCGGTGCTACGCCGCTATGACATGGCCTGAAGCCGAGGCATTACCCCTACCTGGGAACCTCATCGTAGTGTCATACTACTGTAGCATGAGGTCACAAGCCTCTTTGTAGTGCCAAACTACCCAGCATGAAGCCTAAGGCTTCCTTGCGGTGTTACGCCGCAACGACATGGCTTGCAATGCCGAGGCTTTACCCCTACCTGGGTACCTCATCGTGGTGTCGTGCCACTGTAACATGGGGCCATCCTCCCCTTTGTAGTGCTGTCTACAACTCTTTAATTACGTCATACAGCATTAGGCTACCTGCCTATTTGCGGTGCTACGCCGCTATGACTTGGCTTGCAAAGCCGAGGCATTACCCCTACCTGGGAACCTCATGGTGGAGTCATCCCACTGTAGCATGGAGTTTCACTCCTTGTAGTGCTGCTCTACCGTGCTTCCTGTAAAGCACACCAGACATTCACTCTGCCTGAGAACTCATTAAGGCGTTTAAGCCAACCTTCCACAGGATCTGTTTTTTCGCAGAAAAATACATAGTAGACAACAGTGGTTATGGGTCCGTATCCCTTCCATGTTCCATAGAACAAGTACCCACCGTTACCTGATAGTTTCCCAGTCAGTGATCCTCCTTTGAACCAAAAGTTAGATGCCTAGTAGATTTCTCTTTGAACTAATAGCATAAAACTTTTATGGTAGGATTACAAAGACATACTATCAGAATGCCTTCAAGCCCATTTTACAAGCTGTGTCATCGACCAACTGGCGCTTGAGGCCCTTTGTGAACGGATCTGCCAGGTTCTCCTGACTCCGAACATCAACCACTGCAATTACACCTCTTTTGATAAGATAGTGTACTGCCCTGTGCTTCAACCGCACAGTCCTCTTCTTCCCATTGAAGAGGTCATTTGATGCCACCGCCGCAGTCGCTTGGTTGTCACAGTATATCGGTATCGCCGGTATCTGAGCCCCAACCACTGGAAGATCATACATGAGCTCCCGAAGCCATTCTGCTTCATCTGCTGCAGTTTCAAGTGCATAGAATTCAGATTCCATGGAGGAACGAGAGAGTATAGTCTGCTTCTTCGACTTCCACGATATAGCAGCTCCACCTAAGGAAAAGACATATCCACCTGTGGATCTCTCGCTTTCCACCTCTGAACACCAGCTAGCATCACTGAAGCCTTCCACTACTGTCGGATATCCGTTGTAGTACAGTGCATATGTCTGAGTCTTCTTGAGATATCTCATTACTCGCTTCACAGCTTTCCAGTGCTCAACCCCTGGGTTGCTTGTGAACCGACTCAGCATTCCCACGGCGAAAGCTATGTCAGGCCTTGTGGCAGTAGTTGCGTACATCAAACTTCCGATAACGCTAGAATACTCCAGCTGCCTGACGCTTTCCCTCGAGTTTGGCTTCAGCTTCTGATCACACCTGTATGGCGTATCGATCCCTGGAAGATCCTTATACCCATAGCGTGTGAGCATCTTCTCAATATAGTGAGATTGTGACAGCGCTACTCCAGTATCTGTCCGGATGATCTTTATGCCCAAGATGACATCTGCATCCCCCAAGTCCTTCATACTGAACTTGGTTGAGAGGAACTTCTTTGTCTCTGTGACACAGCCTATATCCATACCTAGGATTAGCATGTCGTCCACGTACAGACAAACGATGACTCCTCTTCCATCAGCGAACTTTGTGTAAACACATTTGTCCGTCTCGCTGACTCTGTAGCCGTTTGACCTAATAACTTTGTCAAACTTCTCATGCCACATCTTGGGAGCTTGCTTCAAACCATATAATGATTTCACCAACTTGCAGACTTTGTCTTCAAGACCTTTGACGACAAATCCATCTGGCTGTTGCATGTAAATCTCTTCGGTCAGCTCCCCATTCAGGAATGCTGTCTTTACATCCATCTGATGTATCACCAACTTATGTATAGCTGCTAGAGCGATTAACATCCTGATGGTGGTCATCCGAGCTACTGGAGCGTACGTGTCAAAGTAGTCTATCCCCTGTTTCTGAGAAAATCCCTTGGCGACCAGCCTGGCCTTGAACTTGTCAATAGTTCCATCTGCCTTCATCTTCTTCTTGAAGATCCATTTACATCCAATAGGCTTTTCTCCTTCAGGTAGATCTACCAACACCCATGTATTATTGGAGGTGATTGAGTCAAACTCGTCATTCACTGCCTCCTTCCAGAAGATAGCATCTCTGGTCTTCATCGCCTCATCATAGGTAAGCGGATCTGCTTCCACATGATAGGTGACAAAGTCATCTCCGAAATCTTTCGGTCTCCTCGCTCGCTTAGCTGACGGCTCGGCGAGTTCTGGTGCAAGAGTTGTTTCATCAACAACAGCTTCTTCTTGGACTACTGGCTCGTATGAGATTTCAGTCTCATTAGCACCTACATCATTTTCCGGAATGTCCGAAAGAACAATGTTTTTGTCCTTTGCGAACTTGTCTTCAAAGTATTCAGCATCGCGAGATTCGATAATATGATTTGATTCAATATCAAGAAATCTCCGAGCATCACTCTTCTCGGCATACCCCAAGAAGATAGCCTTCGTAGTCCTTGTCCCCAGCTTCTGAATCTTCAGATCTGGAAGCTTCACATACGCCAGACACCCCCACACTCGAATGACATTCAAGTTGGGTCTGACTTTGAACCAGAGTTCATGAGGAGTTACGTCCGAAGTTGCATATGGCACTCTATTCAGAATGAAAGTGGCCGTTAATGCAGCTTCTCCCCAGTAGCATTTTGGAAGACCTGGAGTGAGCAGCATAGAATTCATCATTTCTGTTAATGTTCGGTTCTTCCTCTCTGCTACTCCGTTGGATTGAGGAGAATATGGAGCAGTAGTCTCGCATATGATTCCATGTTCTTTGCAGAACGATGCGAATTCATGAGACCTGTACTCCCCACCTCAATCACTTCTCAACCTCTTCAGTTGTTGTCCAGTCTGCCGTTCAGCTTCGGCCCTGAACTCTCTGAACTTCTCGAAAGCTTCGTCTTTGGACTTGAGCAAGTAGACGAACGCGTATTTTGAGAAGTCGTCGATGAAGGTTATGAAATACTTCATCCCGGCCTTCGTGGAGAAATGTTTGAAGTCACAGATATCGGAGTGCACCAACTCCAGAAGATCTGTGCTTCGATTGACCCGATGAAAGGGTTTTCTTGTGATCTTCCTCTGAGCACACACTTCACACTTCTCCACCTTACCCCCACATTTGGAGATAAGTCCTAGACTAGACATTTTGTTGATTCTTTTAGAATGAACATGTCCCAGTCTATTATGCCATAACTCAAAAGAATAATCAAAAAATGCAACTGCATTAATGTCATCAAACTGGTTGACAAGCTGAATTTTAAACATTCCTTCGGTTTGATAAGCCTTCCCAAAGTATGTTCCCTTCTTGGACATAACCATCTGACCAGCGTTAATGTCCATCCTCAAGCCTGCGTTGCAGAGCAGGCTCCCAGAGATCAGGTTCTTGGTAATTGCAGGAACATACTTCACACCTTGAAGCGTCAGAGTGTTCCCAGAAGTGAGTTTCAGCTCCACAGTTCCAATCCCCAGTACTTCAGCTTGGGCCTGGTTCGCCATGACAACTTTCTCAGATGTCGGCTGGTACGTGACGAACCATTCCTTGTCAGAACAGACATGGCAAGTCGCACCAGTGTCTATCCACCAGTCAGAGTCAACCCCCACAGTTGTGACCTGTCCGATCATAGCAACAATGTTAGAAACCAATGAAACCTTATTAGGCTCACCTTTCTCTGATTGTTTAGGCTTAGATCTGCATTCACTCTTGTAGTGGCCTTTCTTGCCACAATTGTAACAAGTCACGTGGGACTTAGTCTTCTGTTGCTTGAATGAAGGACCCTTCACTTTCAGATTAGTGAAGTCCTTCTTCTTGGGATGAGAAGCCGCCTGCTTCCCCTTGGAATCTCTCGTCTGCACAAGATTGGCTTTAGCCAACTGTTTGGACAGAGTGTCCACCTTCTGTTGAGAACGTATCTCGTCCTCAACATGGATCTCTTGAAGTAGATCTCCCAAGCTAATGTCTAGCTTCTTTCTGTGCATCCTTGCATAGAAGGTACTCCATCCAGCAGGAAGTTTTGAGACGATCCCTCCGACGAAAAACTTGTCGGGAAGGGGCATCTCTTCGTCTTCCAGTTTCTGACGCAGCTTCAGAAATTCCTTCACCTGTGGCAGCATGGACTTTTCGTCCTCAAAGAGCAATTTGTGATATTTTTCAACCACAAATATTTTGCTCCTGTTCTTGTCTTCTTCATACAAATTTTCCACAGACTCCCATATGTCTCTGGCAAGTTCCTTCTTTGAGTAGGATTCTGCCAGGGAGTCCTCCATAGCATTCAGGATGAGAAGTCTGCAGATGCTATTTTCCCTTCTCCACTTGGCCTGGAGTTTGGTAGCCGCGTTGATGGCGGCAGTAGATCCAGTGTCTGGAACAGAGGATTCTTCCTCCAACAGAACATGATCAACGTCTTTCAGTTGAAGAGTTAGGTACACCTTTCTCTTCCAGACTTGATAGTGCTCTCCATCGAACTTTTCCAACTTGCAGAAGTCCGATTGGAGGAGCGAAGCAGTAATGTTTTCCATCTATACGGATCTTGCTTTGAGATTGTTAGTCCCGGGGGCTTGATCAAAGATGAAAACTAATGCAATCGAGATCTGAGATGTCACACAAAACTTTGTGATGATCAAACTCAAGATCTACGAATAAAACTAAATAGCCAAATTACAATCTGAAGGAGGGAAAAAGAGAAGAGAAGATCTCTCGTTCTTCCTTGCAAACGTGTTGCAATTGGGACAGAACGAGTTACAATAAAACTAGAGAGAGATGAGAAGAAGAACAATGCTGGGGTGTCAAAACACCGTTGCTCAAAGCAAGATTTGCCCCACACGATCTGCTTCCAGGAACCAGCAAGTTGAAGAACTTGTGGAACGCTCGAAGTCACCTCTGTTCTGACTCCTCGGATGGACTTGCAATGGCGGCAGCAACTCTCTCTCTCTTTCTCCTTTTCTGACTTCTATTTTTCGTAGTAGTCACAAAGGAGGCCAGAAGAGAGTATTTATAGAGAGAGGGTGGAAACCCTAGCCGCCTCTTCAGTTATGGAAAGATTGAATCAAATCCCAAAAGATAGCAACGAGATTTAATTCAAATTCCACGAAATTAATTCAAATCCCACAAAGATAGGATCTGAATTAATTCAAATCCCACAAAGATAGGATCTGATTTATTCGCATTGATTCAGCCTTTCCATAATTGATTTATAATCTGCACAGTCAGCGGATCCCTCCATGCGGCAGCAGCAGCAGCCTGGCCGCATGAGCCTAATGGCCGCATGGACCGCATGAGCCGCATGGACCGCATGGACCGCATGTGCCGCATGGACCGCATGGACCGCATGATCCGCATGTGCCGCATGAGCCGCATGAGGCCGCATATGAGCCGCATGCCGCATAAGACCGCATGGCCGCATATGAGCCGCATAAAGACCGCATGACTGCTGACGTGCTAAGTGCAAAGTGCGCCAACAAAACGCCACATTACGCCTCATGAACCCATGAGCCCGAGCCCGAGCCCGAGCCCGAGCCCGAGCCCGAGCCCGAGCCCGAGCCCGAGCCCGAGCCCGAGTCCGAGTCCGAGTCGCTAAGCCCCGTTGGGGCTTAGCTCCAAATGGAATTTAATCCAAGAGAATGACAAAAGCATTAATGCTTAATCCTTGGAGCCTTATTCTTACCTCCTAGTAAAATCACCCACATGGTTCCCTCCTTAGGGTCACCACCCCATGTGCATCTCTCAACAACACACCCAAGTATATATGTTGAGATAACTCATGGTGCTTTTCCAATGTGGGACTAAAATTTTACAAGGCATGTTGAGAGCAAGCTCTCTCCATGTAAATAAAGCACCAACAATTTCTGAAATACAAATATAGTTAAGTTTTTATTTAATTAGATTTGGATGTACATAATTGGTGTTGCGCTATTTTATATAAAATATGATTCTTATTTTAAGAAATTCGATTATGATCTAAAATAGGATGCTGATAAAATTTTTTAGGCATAATAGGATTCATATTTTATTCATATTTTAGAAATCCTATTATGATTAGAATATGATTTTCTCATCATATACATATAGGGTGAGGGTGGAGGTACAAAACATAGCATAATGTAAAGATTTGGGGTGCTCATCCACATAAAATCTAAGAGAAAGCTCATAGCATAATGCAAAGATTCGGGGTGCTCATCCACATAAAATCTAAGAGAAAGCTCGTGCTTTGCTCTTATGACTTCGTCATACAAAATAGAAGGAAGAATGAGATATAATCGATGAGTCGTCAACTTCGGTGAGGAAATTGCTACGAGTTGGTGAGTGATCTCAATTATAATCTTCTATTTTTCTTCTTGATAGTGGTGAGGGGTTGAACCTATTAGGGCAAAGGTCTCAACATTAGTTTTTGTTAATCTTGTAATTTTTATCTAAGTTATAAAGGTTGAAATTTGTCCAAGTGATGTAGTCACCGCCATATACTTGACTTTATATGTGCTTGGTGTCCGTTAGACGAGATTTGGTTGATCAGATGGGTTGGAAAACGCTTTAGTACGTCCAAGAAGTGGTATTAGAACCCATGGTTACGGGGCTGGTTTGAGCGGCTCTAATTGGTTCGAGACAGATGGTGCTGAACATTCATGTGTATACAGGAATATACGGGCTCTCTTCTCAAGGTAGAGTAGGAGCATCAACTACACAAATTGGCTTCAAAGGTGGGTTTAACGAGCCCAAGGTGGAGCAAGACGTTGTGGTTGGCACACAATGATGGTGTGGATGAACGTGTCGGTTTGGTTCTGTGGTCGAACGGATCGATATGACAATATATTGGATCTCCTGGGTGCTCGCCTGGCAGGAACGAATAAAAAGGTAGTAAGGAGTGCTAAGATTGTTCGGCTGGCGGAAACGAACAAATGATAGCAGGGATGCTAAGGTTGTTCGGCTAGTGAGAACGGACAAATGTAGCAAGGTGCTAAGGTTATTCGTCTAACAGAAACGAGCTAAGGTGGAGATTGTTGGGTTGTATCTCATTTCCGGTTGAGCTCTCAAATAGAGGGTGACAATGGAGTGTAATTTAGTCCCACATCGGTTAAGAGGTGGGATCATGTGGTGTAGATAATTGAAATTGGTTCAGGCCTTACATGAGAATTCTCTTTTAAGGCATATGAGCCCAATTCAATATTGTACCTCATGGACCAACTCTGGTTCGGGTCACACCGTGTTCCCAGTAGAAACGTTCCCCAACAAATTTGTTGTCATGAGGGTTGTGTGGCTGCCAAGACCATGATAGTTATAAATTACGGTATCACAAGTTTCATTCTCGATTGGTCATGACCAAACTAAATAACCCAAATGACAATTCTCACATATTTTTGTTTAATTTTATATTCTCGTATAATATTCAAATTTTGTATTTATTTCACTATTTTGATCGGTTAGTCTAACTCAACCGTTAGGGTGAAATCAAAACACTCTTTTGGACGATATGAATTTCTAAACGCAAATCTACACATTAGACGAGATCTCAACACTAAATAATCTTTAATTTTATTTAGGTGAGTTTTTTTTTAGGTATAGTTAAAATATTTATACAATCAAATCCAATTGACATCAACCGCTGGAATCTCCTCCAATAATTTGTAAAATATAGGATAGATATTAGGAACACTTTACTAGCTCTATACTATCCAATATTTAAGATTCGTTTAGGATTTAATTTAAACAAAAGTTTGATAAACTAAAGAGATAAATGACATTTAGTGCAGGAAACTTGGCTATGCAAACCATAAAAAAAAAAGGGAAAATTTATGAAATGCCCAAAAATTTAAAAAGTTTTATGAAAAACCCACCCCAAAATAAACTTTCATCGCGTGCCCAGCATTAACTTAAAAATTAAAAAAAGGGCACGGCATGACCCTTTTGCCCTTCTAATTTATTAAGAATATCAACAAACCCAGCAAGTTTTATGAAAAACGGTTCGATTCCAGACTCTTCAAAAAAGTGTCTCTATCGCTCCCTCCTCTTCCATACTCTGTTCTGTTGCGATTTTAGGTCATCTCCTCCAAAAATCTTAGAAATTTCTTACAAGAAATCGCCAGCGAATCTCCATCACAATGTCGCAATCATCAGCAATGGAAGTAGACCAAGTTAGAGAAGAAGGAGAAGAAGTAGTTGGAAAACAACAGAAAGGAGGGAAGAAAGTTAAGAAGGTTGCTCGTAGACGAAATGCTCCAAAAGAAAAAGAAGTGCAAGAAGCAGTAGAAGAACAAGAACACGGAGAACAACAAGAATAAGATCAAGAACAACAAGAAGCAGTAGCAGGGGGAGAAGAAGAAGATCAAGAAGAAGGGAAGAAAAAAGGTAAAACTTTGAGTCTTGTTCATTCTCCGTTTATATTGACGCGGCAAATGAAAATGATCATTCTCCGTCTATAAAATACACGGAGGATGCCCTTTCTGTGTCATTTGAACTAGAACTGGCCATTCTCCGTCTATTTTGAGACGGAGAATGGCATTCTCCGTGTTTAAACACACGGAGAATGGCATTTTCTGTGTTTTTGACCTAAAGAACGAGCATTCTCCGCCTAATATGAGACGGAGAATGACATTCTCCGTCTGTAAAATAGACGGAGAATGACCTTTCTTCTTGCATTAACCTAGAGAAATGAACATTCTCCGTCTCACTGACACGGAGAATGCCATTCTCCGTCTATTTTATAACGGAGAATGACGTTCTCTGTCTATTTTGACGCGGAGAATGGCATTCTCCTTGTAATTTGACCTAGAGAATGAGCATTCTCCGCCTTATTGAGACGGAGAATGTCATTCTCTGGGTCAAAATAAAGGGAGAATGCCATTTCCCGTGTTAAAACAAAACGGAGAATGACATTCTCCGTCTATTTTGAGACGGAGAATGGCATTCTCTCTTTATTTTGATCTAAAGAACGAGCATTCTCCGCCTAATATGAGACGGAGAATGGCATTCTCCGTATTAAAACACGCGGAGAATGGCATTCTCCTTGTAATTTGACCTAGAGAATGAGCATTCTCCGCCTTATTGAGACGGAGAATGTCATTCTCTGGGTCAAAATAAAGGGAGAATGCCATTCCCCGTGTTAAAACAAAACGGAGAATGGTATTCTCTCTTTATTTTGATCTAAAGAACGAGCATTCTCCGCCTAATATGAGACGGAGAATGGCATTCTCCGTATTAAAACACGCGGAGAATGGCATTCTCCTTGTAATTTGACCTAGAGAATGAGCATTCTCCGCCTTATTGAGACGGAGAATGTCATTCTCTGGGTCAAAATAAAGGGAGAATGCCATTCCCCGTGTTAAAACAAAACGGAGAATGACATTCTCCGTCTATTTTGAGACGGAGAATGACATTCTCCGTCGATTTTAAAACGGAGAATGGCATTCTCCCTTTATTTTGATCTAAAGAACGAGCATTCTCCGCCTAATATGAGACGGAGAATGGCATTCTTCGCCTTACTTAGACGGAGAATGCTCATTCTTCGGGACAAAATAAAGGGAGAATGTCATTCTCCTTGTATTTTGACCTAGAGAATGAGCATTCTCCGTCTTTCTGAAGCGGAGAATGAGCATTCTCCGTTTTGCTAACGCGGAGAATGGCATTCTCCGTTTTAAAACACGCGGAGAATGC
The DNA here is from genome assembly GCA_029216955.1 of Iris pallida. NCBI lineage: Eukaryota > Viridiplantae > Streptophyta > Magnoliopsida > Asparagales > Iridaceae > Iris > Iris pallida. Next base: position 3,207,397 of record JANAVB010000400.1, on the reverse strand, counting down.
CATTCCCCGTGTTAATACAAAACGGAGAATGCCATTCTCCGTGTCAAAATAGACGGAGAATGATATTTTCCGTCTATTTTGACACGGAGAATGGCATTCTCCGTTTGAATGCAAAACGGAGAATGCTCATTCTCCGTCTATTTTGACACGGAGAATGACATTCTCCGTCTAATATTAGACGGAGAATGGCTTTCTCTTTATTATAATAAAGAAGAATGTTGACGTAAACCTAATTGTTGTTGTTTTTAGGGAAAAAAACTGTCAGGAACAGAGACGAAAGACTTTTCCGTGCAACATTCACCCCAGTACTCTCTCTCATGGATGAGGTGAAGGAAAAGTTTCGCCATTTGCCTGAAGCAGTTGTCGAAAGCTTGAAGAATGTAGGATTCTACAACTTCGTAGATGTATTCTACAGAACTAAGGTGAAAAAATCAGAACTGTCTAAAGTCACCCAAGGTCTGGAGAAGTTGATGGGGACTTATTTGGAAGAAGATGGAATTGGATATTTCCAATTGAGCAGCAGTGTCAAAGTAGCACCAACTGCTGATGAGATGGCAACCATTTTTGGTCTGCCAATGAATGATGACACTGAAGTTGATGAGAAGTATTTGAAGATCATCACTGAGAAGCAGAAGACCCCCCCACCAGCAGACTCATTCAGCATGTGTACAAAACACTTCACAAGATTGCTGAAAAATTCTAAGGGCAAAAATGCTGAAGTCTCAAACGCAGAAGTTAGGAAAAGGATATTAGAGCTGCTGGGGGGCGAAAATGCAAGTCCCGATGAGGTGGCCAAGTTAATAGTATTCAACTTGTGCCAAACAGCATTCTTCACCAGAATGGTGGGGTCGAACTTGCCATACAAGTTCTTCGCTCTGGTGGAGAGCACAGATGTTATAAAAAGCATCTGTTGGCCTCGGATTATACTGGGGTACGTCATGGACAACATAAAGAGGGCTGTCACAAAATCTGAAGATGGTGATGTTGATATATCGTACAAGAAGATTGAAGGTTGTACGATATACTTCTTGTATTGGTTTGCAGAGCACAGTCGACTGGTAGAGAGGAAGTGCAAACCAACAGTCGCATCTCCGAGATTCTGCACATGGGATGGGAATAAAATCTCGATATTCCTAAAAAATGAATATCAAGGTGCTAAAATGGATTCGGATTTGATATTCAATGATCTTGTTGCATTGAATGTTGATGAACTTGAAGAAGTCCCAGCAGAGCAGCAATATATAGAAGGTGGAGATAATTCTGTTGATGAAGAAGAACCACAAGCTGAAGCTCAAGCACCAGCACCCTCTACAGCTGACAATGTAGACATGTTGCGTGTCTTGCAGGAGAAATCTCAGCTTATTGCTGAGAATGAGCAACTCCAGGAAAGAGTCCAGCAACTAGCGGCAGATGTAGCCCAACAACGTGCTGTGGGGCTCGTTGCTGATGGCTTGGAGAAGGAGTTAGACTCTTTAAGGAATGAGAAATCACTCCTTATTGATTATAATAAGAAACTCCTTAAGCAAGTTGAAGAACAGAAGGCACAGGGGTCGGAACTAGACTCCCTGAGAAAGCAGAAGTCTGAGCTTACTGCTGATAATGAGAAGCTTCGTCAACATGTTGAGGAGCTACTTCTAAAAGGTAAGATTTTATATTTTTTTTCTATTTTAATCTGTAATTACATGTATCTAACAAGGAGAATGACCATTCTCCGTTATAAAATAGACGGAGAATGTCATTCTCCGTATTAAAACACACTTAGAATGACATTCTCCGTCTATTTTGACACGGAGAATGACATTCTCCGCTAGTATTTTGACACGGAAAATGACATTTTCTGTATTTTGACATAGAAATGACCATTCACCGTAAGTTTTGACACGGAGAATGACATTCTCCGTCTAATATTAGATGGAGAATGACATTCTCCGTCTATTTTGACCCGGAGAATGTCATTCTCCGTCTATTTGGAAACGGAGAATGACATTCTCCGTCTATTTTGACACGGAGAATGTCATTCTCCGTCTAAATTGACACGGTGAATGACATTGTTTTTAAAAAGAAGATTATATAATATTGACATCATACCTCTTGTTGTTGTTTGTTTTTATATCAGTGAAAATGACAGAGGATCTGAAAAAAGAGAATGAAAAGCTAACTAATGATAATAACAGACTTCTAGAGGAAGTTGCCTCGTTGAATGACGAAGTCAAGAATAAGAACGATACAATCGTTAACCTTGAAGCAATGGCTAGAGCAATGGAAAGAGGGGATACTCAAGCAGTTCCCCAGAAGCATTACACAAGATCAAATGTACCTGCTGCAGATGAGGATGATTTTACTACATTGCAAAAGAAGAAAACATCCGATGCTACAACAAGTAAGAAGGCAGGTCCTGGTCGGAAAAGAAAAGATCCTTCCAGTCCCAGAAAGAAAGTAGCTCCTGCTGGAAAAAAAAAAGCTCCTTCCAGCCCCGAGAAGGTCGACAATAAAAAGGAGATGTCAGCTCCTGAAGAACTTGAGGAAGAATCTCCTCAAACAGCAAAGCTTGTTAAAGAGGGGAAAATGCTGATGCAATGTCCGAAGCTCAGACTTTGGAACGTTGCAGACGATGAACTGAAGCAAGTATACAGGAGCATCGTATACACAAGAAGGATGTCTCCAACGTAAGTATTCTAAACTTGAACCAATTTCTGTACAATTCATAACGGAGAATGATCATTCTCTATTGGAGTTATTTTTTGTGCAATTTTATCATTAGCCTATATTATTATCATAATCGAAACTAAATTTATGTGCAGTGATTATGTATACATGTACTTTCCAAGTGCTCCAGAAGAATGTAAAATAAGAAGAAGAAACAATGATGTCAGCATGTTGTTAAGTGCTAAAGATTTTCAAGACATAATAAATGAGGCGGATATAGAAGCCGGTGTTATGAACTACCTAATAAAGCTTATGAACGAAGTTCAAGCCGAATTAAGGCAGAACATTCAGTCAAGCTCGCAGGGTGCACAATGTAAATGGTTTGCAATCATGATGCCCCATTCATTGGTAAGAATCGAAACTGAAAAATAAATATTAATGTGTACAGCTACTAATAGTGTTGTAAAAAACTAACTCATGATATTATTTTTTGTTTTTTTTTTCTTCTGGAAAACAGAGTACTGTCCAGTATGTCGATGAAAAAAATCCAACACCTGGAGCATTGTACAATTTCAAAGTTGATATAGAAGATTTTATAATGGAGCTGGAAGATGACATTGAATGGCTATTCGTGCCACTCTTCCGCGAGGAGAATAAACACTATACGCTGCTGGCATTCAACTTCAGCTCCTATGTTTGGACGCACTACAACTCATTGCGGAAAAACACAGGCGCTAAGGAAATCCAGGATGCAACATACATGAAGAATAAAATCGAGCCAATTGTAATGAAGAAGATTGCATTGATGAGGAATAAAAGCCCAGCAATCCAGGAATACGAAACAACAGAGCTCAAGGTTTGCAAAGAATGCCCACAACAACTATCACCGAGCTGCCTGCTGTATGTTTCATATTATATTGAAAAGTTGTCCAGAGCTCCATTTGATTTACAGAAGAAAACAAACAAAATAGTTCACAATACTATTGTAAAGAGAAGGCTAAATTTGGCTAAGGCTTTGCTTATGAGTGAATGTGCAGTTCCTTTTGAACAATAAAAGAAACTGACAATGTAAATTGGCTAACAAATTTATTGTATATATTCTGTTTGTCAGGTTTCTTTTGTAATGTATTTGTTTTCCTTTGTAATAAAATTTAATTTTTCGACTAATTTACATTGTTCTATATATGTAAATCTGTTTTGTTAAAGTTCTGTTGTTTGATTCAAACCTATAATGTCATTATCTGTGTTAATACAAACCTATAATGTGTGCATTTGGAACTTAGAAATGGTCATTCTCCGTGTCAAATAGACGGAGAATGTCATTCTCCGGGTCAAAATAGACGGAGAATGTCATTCTCCTTGTATTTTGACCTGTAGAATGAGCATTCTCCGTCTTACTGACGCGGAGAATGGCATTCTCCGTTTTAAAACACGCGGAGAATGATTATTCTTTGTATTTTTGACCTAGAAAGTAACATTGTCCGTCTTAGGGACGCGGAGAATGTCATTCTCCGTGTCAAAATAGACGGAGAATGTCATTCTCCGGGTCAAAATAGACGGAGAATGTCATTCTCCTTGTATTTTGACCTGTAGAATGAGCATTCTCCGTCTTACTGACGCGGAGAATGGCATTCTCCGTTTTAAAACACGCGGAGAATGATTATTCTTTATATTTTTGACCTAGAAAGTAACATTGTCCGTCTTAGGGACGCGGAGAATGCCATTCTCCGTGTCCAAATAGACGGAGAATGGCATTCTCCGGGTCAAAAGAGACGGAGAATGCCATTCTCCTTGTATTTTGACCTGTAGAATGAGCATTCTCCGTCTTACTGACGCGGAGAATGGCATTCTCCGTTTTAAAATACGCGGAGAATGATTATTCTTTGTATTTTTGACCTAAAAAGTAACATTGTCCGTCTTAGGGACGCGGAGAATGCCATTCTCCGTGTCCAAATAGACGGAGAATGGCATTCTCCGGGTCAAAAGAGACGGAGAATGCCATTCTCCTTGTATTTTGACCTGTAGAATGAGCATTCTCCGTCTTACTGACGCGGAGAATGGCATTCTCCGTTTTAAAACACGCGAAGAATGGTTATTCTTTGTATTTTTGAACTAGAAAGTAACATTGTCCGTCTTAGGGACGCGGAGAATGCCATTCTCCGTTTCGTATGAGACGGAGAATGGCATTCTCCGGGTCAAAAGAGACGGAGAATGCCATTCTGCTTGTATTTTGACCTAGAGAATGAGCATTCTCCGTCTTACTGACGCGGAGAATGTCATTCTCCGTTTTAAAACACGCGGAGAATGGTTATTCTTTGTATTTTTGAACTAGAAAGTAACATTGTCCGTCTTAGGGACGCGGAGAATGTCATTCTCCATTTCTTATGAGACGGAGAATGGCATTTTCCGGGTCAAAAGAGACGGAGAATGCCATTCTGCTTGTATTTTGACCTGTAGAATGAGCATTCTCCGTCTTACTGACGCGGAGAATGGCATTCTCCGTTTTAAAACACGTGGAGAATGATTATTCTCCTTCTATTTTTGACTTATAAATGGCCATTCTCCGTGTATCTAAAACGGAGAATGATTATTCTCCGTGTTAAAACACACGGAGAATGGTCATTCAATACATTATAAAGTCAGAGAGTATAAAGGAGAATAAGTTCTTATGCTGATATGCAGAATTCAAACTATTACCATTGATATCAAAAAATGTAAGATATGTATTCAAAAAACAATTTCCAGTTATATAAAAGAAGGAATATATGTGTATGTATTAACAAGGGGGCGCTGTCCCCTGGACCACCGTAGCAGCACGTGGAGGCAGAGGACAAGTGCTCCGATTGTGATTGCATAATTCAAAATAATTCTGGCACCTTATCTTTTTCTTCTCTTTTCCCTTGTTCTCATATTTGCTCTTGTAACGGTCCGCTTTTGGTCGTCCAGGACCCCGTTTCGGAACAGGGGGTAGAACAACATCAGTGGGATTATTTTCAAACTGTTTTTTGCAATCTGGAACTGGACGAATGGCACATGAATATAACTTCTGGTAATAATCTGATGTCCAATACTGCTCCACAAAGTCATAAACAGATTTATCTGAACCAACTCTGATGCATTGTATTGTATGGCTGCATGGGAATCCATATACCTTCCATCTACGACAACTACAATGACAATCAAGAAGATTCACCATATGGGAGGAAGTATCTGCGATCACCTCAAATTCGAAATCACCGGACCGATATACCCTATAACACATGCCATCATCTGTAAGCTGCTTCAGCATATCCTCAGCGTATGGAGTCAATTTGCTATTCAAACCAATTGCATCCTTGTGGCGATCCGAAATCATCTTCATCATCTTCACACGGATGACATTTACAATTGCTGATATAGGCAATTTTTTCTCAGCCTTTATCCATGCATTGAATGACTCTGCACAACTAGAAGCAACCTCACCGTATCTACATCCCGGGAAGAATGCGTTTGACCAGTGTTCAGGTTTTTGTTTATTCATCCAATTCACAACATGACCACAATTCAGATCATAAATCTTCTTGATTGTTTGTCTATACCCACCTTTATAAAGAAAAACAAATAAGTAATAAAGAATCAGGTCAATTCACAAAATTATGAAAAAATAAGTGCATTCTCATAAAGATAATAGTCATTCTCCGTTCAAAAGCTAACGGAGAATGATATTCTCCGTTCTATGCAAGACGGAGAATGGTCATTCTCCGTCCAAAAGCTAACGGAGAATGTGTCACGCCCCAGAACCAGAATACTGGAGAGCGGGGGCGGACACAGCCAGCTACGTATATTGAAATAGAATACATCTCAACTATACGGTCACGGCTGTCTAGATATGAGGGTTTACTACAAGCCAGCAGTCTCTTAAGGTCAAGCCTATTGTCTCAATCTCAAGCAATTAACAGAGTTACAAGATGTTAGAGCATCAAATATATATGTATAAGGCGTCCCAAATATTACATATTGGATGATCATGAAGCTAGTCGTACAAAATGATAGGACTAGCAAGAGTTCAGTCGTACATGATCAACCCTAGGATTTGTTAATCATGTTTACAGCCCGTAGGCAGACAGTAAGTAAATGTGCATCGAGCTAACAGGTGCTCGTCGGCTAAACGCCTCAAAAGAGTAAATTTACATATAAGTGGGTGAAACAAAAAGGGAAAACCCACTCGTAGCCCGGGTTCCGTCTAGTGTTCACCATTGGGCTGGAAGCTTGGTAGATCCTCGGGAGCTGCTCCGAAATCTGGCCACACAAAACCAGCTGGGTCAAACCCCAGAAAGAGCAAGTGCCACAAGGAGGCCACAAATAAGAACAAAAGCCAGCATATCAGATCATAAGAATAAAAGAAGGTACAAGTAATAAAAGTACGCAGAGCGATAAACGACTAAGGACGTGGAACCATTCCGGGAGCCAGGTTACAATCCTTAAACCAAACAAGGACCGGGATTGTACCCCTTCGCCTGAATAGTTCACTGTCTCTACCCATTTATCGTTGGAGATAAGTAAAACAATCATGATCAAGAGTTCCAGGTACAAGGGCTAGACAAGACTTAGACGGGGCTGGACACCATTCATTCACAATCGGCCAAGCAAGTACTACGGCTTGCTACTTTAACTAACTAGGGTTATCACAAGCCTAGTTACTAACAAGATGCAAGTGAGAAACTCCCAGTCCCAAGCCCTGCAGACCATCCAGTTATCTTTCCGCGGGTTGAGAGTTATAGGTGGGTACATTGCCCGGGAGACAGATGTACCCTTAGGTGACTTAGAGGGTGCAACACATGACAGTGTGCTGGAAATGTGCTCTACTCGTCGGCAAGCTACAAGTCCATTAATGCCTCCAGATAACGAGACTGCCTGTGACCGGGAATTCTCCATGTTCTAATTTGGTCTACTCATTACCTAGTCCAATTTTAGTGTGAGTCCCTGGCCGTGGTACCCAGGAAGTCACGTCCTAGACATGATGCAAGACAAGACAAGTGGATTGTACAAGCAAGCAAGCAGGAGCACCCACGGTGTCAAGGCAGGTCAAGTTAAGTTATCAAGTCAAGTCAAGTCAGGAGTGCGCCGCCACGGCCACTATCAAGTTATCAAGATAATTCATGTCAGGGTACTTGTCAGGAGTGCGCCACGACGGGCCACTATCATGTCAGGTTGGTCATGTCAGGAGTGCACCATTACGGGTCACTATCATGTTATGTAAGTTCCTTGTCATACCAGGCCATGTACAATAGTCATTCCAAGTATATAAGTAAAATCAAGTTCATGACAAAAGGCGTAAGGATATAAAATGGGCGTAAAATACCTGATACAATACCAATATATATAGGACTATAAAAGAGCCAAGACCAAGAAATAACAAATTCATCATAAACAAGTAGGTAGCACAAGGGGTCAAGGGTTGGGCTACGCGGGGTATAGACTGCGCATACAAGGCTGCGCAAGAGTTGTCTTGCGCATACAAGGCTGCGCAAGGGTTGTCTTGCGCAAGGGTTACATTGTGCAAGGGGAGCAGTATGCAAGCAATACGCAATGCACAGTACGCAGGCCAGCATACGCAATGCACAGTACGCAGGCCAGCATACGCAGGGGCTACGCAAGTCACTACGCAAACAATACGCAATGCACAGTACGCAAGCCACTACGCAATGCACAGTACGCAAGCCACTACGCAGGGTGCAATACGCAGGGTGCAATACGCAGGGTGCAATACGCAGGGTGCAATACGCCGGGTGCAATACGCAGAAGACCCTAAGCAAGGGTTCTACGCAAGCAACACTACGCAGGAGCTCTACGCAGACCAGCATACGCAGGGGCTACGCAAAGTGCAATACGCAATGCACAGTACGCAAGCCACTACGCAATGCACAGTACGCAGGAGCTCTACGCAGACCAGCATACGCAGGGGCTACGCAAATCACTACGCAATGCACAGTACGCAGGAGCTCTACGCAGAGGCCGTACGCGGGAGCCGCGTGGCCAACAAGAGGGAAGGCTGTGTTCTTCTCCTACCTCTGTCCGAGAGGAAGAACACCCAACCCAAAAACTTCAATTCTTCATAACTTTGCCAAATCAAAACCAAATTTAGATTTTCAAAGTTCTAACTTGAGTAAAATTGAATTCTCTTCCACATGGAAGCATCAAAAACCCATAAAATCCAACTAAAATAGATCAAAACCATGTAAATCCGAAAATAATTAAAACCTAGATCTAGAACAATGGAGACTCCAAATCACAAAATTCCAAGTTCTAATGTTGTTCTCCATGTCCAAATCTAGCTAATGAACAAATAAAAGTGGTGCTTATTTAATGGCAAGATGCACTTGCCTATAGGTGTTGGTGGAGGAAGAAGAAGAAGAATAAGAAATTAATGGAGAAATTATGGAGGAGAGAGAAAGTAGGTGGGTTATAATGAGGGTGTTGTGGTGTAATGGAGGTGGTGTGTAGGCTATGGTGTTCCATCATGACAACCAAACCAAACCAATCTCCAAAATAAAACCAAGCCATGGTCTAAAACCCAATTACAAGAATTCAAAAATCCGCAAGTCGAGAATAATAAAATACATGCCAAAATCCAAATACGAGCATAATACGAAATACGGAAAATGAGGGTGACAGAATGACATTCTCCGTTATATGCAGGACGGAGAATGGCCATTCTCCGTTTTAAAACACACGGAGAATGACTATTCTCCGTCTTACTGACGCGGAGAATGGTCATTTTCCTTGTTAAATTAAGGGAAAATGCATAAAAAATGTGCATATATCTGTCTCATTAACACACCTGGAGTTAGAGCATATACTGCTTGCCTCCAAGCTTCAAGTACATGCGGATACACTCTTTCATTTCCTTTCTCTTTCAGCGGTATGTTATTCTTCATGTGATAATAGCAATAGCTATGATAATCATTAGGAAACACTTTAGGGACTTCAGAAACTAGACCGGTGCCTTGATCCGAAAGAAAAATAATACGCCTACTACATCCAACAACATTCTTTAGATTTCTAAGGAACCATTCCCAATTGTCGCCATCTTCGCCTGATACTATACCGTATGCAATAGGGTAGAACTGTTGGTTACCATTCTTCGCTGTAGCAGACATCAAACAACCTCTAAACCTCACTGTAAGGAAAGTGGCATCCAAATATAGCATCGGACGACAATATTGAAAGCCTTCTACGCAAGCCCCATATGAAAGAAAAAGCCGCTCAAACCTCATTGATGAATCATCTTTCTGGAAGTCGATAACGGAACCATTATTGGTTTCCTTTACCTTGTTCACATACCAACACAAGTCACTGTAAGATCTAACATCATCTCCATACATTTCCTGGTGCACCAGCCTAATTCCGTGGTATGCCTGTCCATATGTAACAGATAAGCCGTAGTCGACCTTGAAATCATCGACAACAGATTTTGCGGACTTTTTAGGATGCATCCGAACAATGTCACTAACCAAACTTTTCACAAACTTTGCTGGAACAACCAGATTACCTTTATCCATATAGCCAGCTCCACAATTATGTTCTCCCACATACCTCCTCACCTCAAAAATTTAATTATCTTTCGAAATAGATATAGCATGGAAGCTCCACAAACAAGCATGTGTCTTGTAATTCTTGCAACAAACAGTATACCTCCCCGGCTCAGATTTCAAAATGTGGAATGGATGACGAGATTCAAAACAAACCTTTCTAACAGCATTCCTAACTTCTTCAACACCATTTAGAAAAATCTGACCAACACCAGTAATTGATCCAGGCCACATATCCGATTTCCTCTTCTTCACTGTCTCAGTTGAGCCCTCATAAAATTGTACTACTCGTTTGTCCTTTACAGTAGGAGAACATCTACTCAAAGAACTAGAAGAGGAAGACGAAGGTCTCATGTGAAAGCTTTGACAAGGAAAAGATGTTGATGAAGAACATGGAGAGTGTATTTGCTCCACATATAGATCAAAACTCACATCATGAGTACCGTTAAAACCACCAACCAATGAGCGAAGCCAAAAATCACTTTCAACATACAGTTCAGTCCCATCAGAGTGCAAAAACCTGAAACGGAAGGAAAGTGGATCCAAAGAACTCCATCGATCGCACACTTTATTTTTTAAAAAATCCACGGTACTTTTATGTGTGACACGGCAGGAAACTATGTCTCCCTTGAAACAAATGTTAACTAAACAACTTGATTCCATATCTTCCCCCCTGATAACATAAAAACATAAGAGGCCACAAATAGAACAATAAAATTCTCATCTAATAATGATTATTCTCCGTATAAAGTAACGGAGAATAAATATCCTCAGTTGGAACTAACTTATAATGATCATTCTCCGTCTAAAGTAAAACGGAGAATGTCATTCTCCGTCCTAATTAAGACGGAGAATATCATTCTCCGTTCAAATTAAGACGGAGAATGGCATTCTCCGTCCTAATTAAGACGGAGAATGGCATTCTTCGTCCTAATTAAGACGGAGAATGGCATTCTCCGTCCTAAAAACATACGGATAATGATCTTTATAAGAAGTAATTGTCATTCTCCTTTAAAATATAACGGAGAATGCTATTAGCATAAAATAACAAGATTAAATATCTCACTAACATTTTCTAAGTTAATAATCTTCATAACAAAATCAAATTCAGCATAAATTTCGAGAGATACGAAGCTGATGGATGAATTTCTACAGATCTGAACTCTTACCTTGTTTTAAGATCTATAAAAAAAAAAAAGAAGATCTTCTATCCACAATTGACCTAATCGCCGGAAACAACGAAGATGATGTTGATGATGATGATGATCGATGATGATGAAGGATGATCGACGTTCGACTGACGAAAACCACAGTGAACTACGAACGATTCTGCGATCTCTAATAAAGATTATATCAATGGATTTCAAATTTCTCGTGAAGAAGAAGAAGAATACGAATTTCTCAATCCAAATCTGAGTTTGCGAATTCATAATTATATATAGATGTCCAAATTTACGCGAAGGGGTATTTTTGGAATTATGATAATGGCAAATTTTGTAAATACATAGCAACTAGAGAGAATCTTGAAATATTTAACGTGTAAAAACTTAATTCTGGACATTTCATAAAAATAATCCAGCGGGTGGGCATTTCATAAAAGCCCACCCCGAAATTAGGCTTCTCAGCAATTTCTAGAAAAAAAAATTGGAAGGGCACCTATAATTAAAACAATATTTGTATGTCGGAATTACCAAACAGTCATTTCCTAATCTTATATTTTAAAAATATTATTCAAATCTTATATGAAAAAAAAAAAGTGAACTTGGACTAATCTAATCAAACTTTCAATTAAATATAATATAATATTTAAAGTAAATATAGATTTTTGGTGTAATTATATAGTAATATATAATCCAAATATTAGGAATTGCTATTTTTTGGTTTAACACTTTTTTACTTAAAAAAAATATTATTTATGGATAACCAAGTCATTTACTATACCTACTAATTCAAACTTCAAAACTAATCTAAAATCGAAATGAGTGTCTCTTTGTTCCAATTCTTCTTTTATTGAAAATTGCAAATGTAATCAATATTGCAATTAATTTTCATCCAACCAACCTTATATACGTTACTTCTTGTCACGAAAACAGAGACGGATTCAGAAACTAAAACTTGAGTAGGCTACATCAAATTCGGATGGGCTAAAGAGTGAACGTAGTTAACTCAAAGCACATAAATATATGGACATATTTGCAATCAACAAATTTGGTTAAGAGTGACTTGCAAGCTACTCACTACTATTCCTTTCTTTGCCTCTAGTTTGAAGCTAAATCCAACTCATGAATCTTGGCTTTCTTTACACGCAATTAGCCACCCCCATCCTTCATTTCTATCAACTTTATAAACGGTCGATTGCGGCTTATAGAATTTAGTTAACATACACTTGTAAGCTACTTACTATTCTTTTCTTTGTCTCCAATTTAAACCAACATCCAACTAAATGTAACAAGAAAAGTTCAATTAATTAACGTTGCATTTCCCTAGTTTACACGCAATGAACGGCCCTATCACCATCTCAAGATTTTGATTAATTAATCATATTGTAATGTTAATGCTAATGGTTTATTGATATTTCGTCAAAGACTTATTTGGTTTCCCGTAAAATTAATAAAATATGATATACAATATTTATTTTTATTTGTTGTTGTAAATTGTACTACAAATACAACTAGTTATATGCATGCATGCATGCATGCATAAAGTAATTAATACATACTTTATCACATTCAGATCTAGTTATAATCATAGAATATTTTACTAACAAATCGACAAAGAAAAATAATAATGCCAAACTATTGGAAAGTGCAAAGGAGAACTCTTTTAATTTTAATTTGTACTATATTGAATTATCTAGTTGTTTTTATAAATTTAGTGAACAATTTTAATTAATATAGACGGCTAAAAACACATTTAAAAAAAAATTGAAGTCTATACCAATGTTTTAAAAATCGGATCGGACCGATTGGTTCAATCGGTTGAGTCGTGAACCTTTTGCTGTCCTGTTGTTGTTTCAAAAATTCGATTGTAAATAAATATTTTTGTAAACTTTAGTGCCCAGAAGGAATTGAGCTATGGCCACTTAGATTACACACTGATTGAACCAATGGTTGAAGTAGTTTGATTCGATCCAGTGCCTTATCTACATCGCGATTTGATTTTTAAAGCACTATTAGTCTAAAGTTTTATATTATATAATAGTATAGATATATTCGGATGCTTGTTTTGTGGATGACATTGTTAGCGTTACAAATCTTATTGAAGACTATAATGTCGGTAGGGATGTGGATGCCATCACGAGCCTATCGTTTTCATAAATAAAAGTTCCCAAAATCATATATAATTTCTTTTGTTATCTTTGTTGAGGATTAGCATTTCACACTTAGACTTTTGGATTTGGTCAATTGTGACGAACCAAGAGTAAAATATTCGGAAGGGATTGATTGGCAACCAAGAGCATTGAATTTGGCCATTAGTGTATCTAAACAATACGTTGACTCTTGAAAGCATGAAGAAGTCTTTTGTAAGTTGGCCCTTTCTCTCTTTTTTTTTTTTTGTCAACCCCAAATTAACTAAGTAGTTGATCCGATCCATACCATATGCCGATGAATAGAACTTGACTTGACTTGTAAGAATAGAAGTCGTCTCTTTTGTGGAGCACTAGTCCCTTTACGTTAGATGTTACAACAATTATAATCGTGAGCTAGCTATCAACTACCTCAATTGGGTGATTCATTTAAGTAAAGTTGGAAGGCAATGAAAAGATATATATATATATATATATATATATATATATATATATATATATATATATATATATATATATATATATATATATATATATATATATCCTTTTATTTATGAGTATCAATGTGATTACTTTTATTTCGAATATAATTGCACTGATCATTTCTCTCCTTTATAAATTTTATAAAACATAAGGACGGTTAGTGTTATAAGTTTTTATAGAAAATATATAGTATATGGATAGTCTGTTTAATTAGTTTCAAAGTAGGAATAGTTTATGTAAGTGTAAAACATAGGGATATGTAACACAATTTATTCCAACGAATATGAATAGACGTGATAGTATATCCCAAGCACCCAAGCTAGAATGGCACTCAAGGACCCTTCAGCCTTCAACAACAATAAAACTACAAATTTGGTTTGTAAAATCAGTCAGAATTTTTTTTTTTGGAATTTGAATGCCAAAATAAATAAAAATAAAAATAAAATAATTTCCAAAAGATTAGAAAGAGAAATAGTAGTTACACCACCGAAAAATAAAATTAATTAAATTTATAAATTTTTAAAGAAAAAAGATAAAGAATTAACTTTCTTCTATTTTCTTTCTACGGGAACAAACGAGGCCTAACATTAAACACAACAAGGGTGGTCACATCTTTTTCTTGGAAACAAAAAAATAAAAATAAAAATAGGATATGCCAATCTATTTTAAAAAATATATTTGTCTGTTATAAAAGTAAATCCTAACTGTCTATGAATACGTATAGAGCAATGCTATAGTTACAACCAAACATTTACAATCTTCTTACAACCACTCACCCATTTTCTGACATGTGGGCCAGGTGGTGGTCTGGCCCACATGTCAGCAAATGAGTGTAAATTGTAAGAAGATTGTAAAAGTTTGGTTGTAAACCAAACATTTACCATACGTATAAGGGAAAAGAGTTTTTCAAAATGTAAACAATTGTGTAGACATGGAAGTAGGTCTCAATCTCATTGGATGTGAAATCTCAATCACACAATGTCAACCATGCTTCATATTGGGTAAGAACACACAAATTGACTCGTCACTCCCACTTGATACATTTTAGATTGGAACCAAATAAAGAATGAATCCACCGAAATCAACTTAGATGATCGGACCAAATGCCCTTTGGGCCATCAAATGGACATGTCTCATCTCGAGTACACGAAAAATGATTAACCTTCCCCTTAGTTGTACACGCACAATATTGTAAGATTAGACATGTTTAATAATCTCTTCTCTTACTTATTCTAAAAACCCTCGATTGTCCTTTAAGTGTTTCATTAAGAGTAATTGAGAAAACAAGTCTCATTTATCATTATATTTTAGGTTATTTAGGCTTTGGGTTCTAAAAAATGTTAAAAAATTAGTGTTTTGATTATGAAGGTGTCCAGTTTAGAATTTGGGTGCTGACATGACGGTTGACATGCGTTGACTATATAAAATATGTTAATAAATAAATTAAATAAGAACTAAAAAAAAATTTGGAAGGTACGTTGGCTAAGGCGCATGATGAGAGAGACCAAGTAAAGCAGTAAGAAAACTTCTCCTTGTTGTAGGAATATATAGGCAATAGGCCGAGGCACGTAACCGTTCCAAGAGGGACAAGGCTACATAAGTTTTTTAGTCCAAGAATAAGTAAAAGACATGAATCATCAAAAAAGTTGGACAAGCCCTCTCACATTATAGTTTTTTTTTTTTTTTTTGTAAATAGCGGGGTGGGACCTGCGTGCGCACCCTATTGATCCAATGGTCGAGAGTGACGTGGCTCCCTGGGGCTCCCGATCCGACACACACACACACACACACACACACACACACACACACACACACACACATATATATATATATATATATATATATATATATATATATATATATATAGCCAATGGGCTTATAGCCTAGTGGCTAAGTCCATTGGCACGCTGGGGGAAGGTCGTGGGAACGAGCCTCAATGGGGTCGGCTGGGTGAATTTATTCCACGGCCCCCATGGGGTCGGCTCGGTGTCTTTGGGACAAGGACTCCCGGGCTAAATACGGTCAAACGACACAGACTTTGATATATATATATATATATATATATATATATATATATATATATATATATATATATATATATATATATACTAGTGGATAACCCATGCCATAATGGCACAGACACGAACAATTTTTTTTAAACAAACATGTAATGTGCAACAACAGATCTGACCGCAAAAACAGCAGATCCGACGGCCGAAAGTCGCTCCACCTTTGCTGTTGCTTCTTTCCGAAGACTGATCCGACTGGACCACCTGGAAAAGGGTCGAGTGACTTCTCTCCTGCCGAAAAATGCCTCCCGGAGATCCTCCGTGGTAACCTCACCGCCGCCGGCTGTTCCGGTTCGTGTTGCGGGTCGAGGCTCACGCATAAGCTGGAGTTCCGGTTCTTCCCGGCGGAGAGGAGGCCCCGTTGCCGCCGCCGTTCGGAGGGATGTGAGGAAGAAGTTGAGATGCTGGGATGCTGGGATGAACGTGAGGGAGAAGTTGGGACAACTTGTCCTTTTATTTATGTGGTAGAACCAAAAACAGTGGGTTGTCTATAATCTAAAGCAAAAATGAGTTTTAGAGAGAGGGGCAATTTAGTCCTTTCATCATCGTTGAACCAAAGCACATGGGTCGGACCAAAAAACCACTGTGCTTTATATATATATATATATATATATATATATATATTGAAGCAATGGGTAATTGTGGCGAACTCGCCTCCACCGCGACTCGAACTTCCGACCACTTGGGCCATTGGGACTCGAGCTCTGACCACTTGGGCCGCATGCATCTCTTCTAACCACTATGCTAGAGGTCATATATATATATATATATATATATATATATATATATATATATATATATATATATATATAGAGAGAGAGAGAGAGAGAGAGAGAAGTGGTCGGAGTTCGCCAAAATTACCCATTGCTTGAAAATAATATATATATATATATATATATATATATATATATATATGGGTCCTTCTACAATACATGGAAAATGTATCAATACATTTCAAACAATTGCATTAAAAATTGTGAAATTTGTTTACTTTGACTTTGACTTTACCTAATACAGCAAGTCATATTAACCTGCTCACTTTATTAAAAAATTCCTCCTAGATTACCTAATTTGTTGGACATTTTTCATTCAAAATTTACGTTTTTTTACCCTACATTAACGCATATTTTTCACCCTACATTAACCTGATCACTTACATTTTTCACCCGGCTGCTATAACCCTGCTGGTAACGACATACCATCAAGTAATACGTTTACTTTATTAATTCTAATGTTTATCTCAATACAGAGGACCCATGTATTGTAGAAGATAGCGATTCCAAATACTTTTTTTTTAACGCCTGATGCTTACTCACTAATTTTTTTTTATTTTTAACGCCTGCTGCTAACGTATGTTGTTGTTCAGTAATTATAATTTTTTTTGGATTTTAAACGCATGTTGCTTACTAATTAATTAATTTATTTTTGATTTTTTAATGCATGTTGCTCACTAATTTATTTATTTTTTAACGCATATTTTACACATTAAAATATATATATATTTTTTAAGTTGTATTGAACGCTTACTGCGCACTTATTTAAAAAAAAAATTGTTTTGGTTTTTAACGATAATATTTTTTACTTTTCTAATAATAATATTTTCGAAGAGAAGTAATTTTTTTATTGTGATATTTTGTCATATTAATCATCTTTCTAATATTTACAGTATTTTTAATATCATTTTTCAAAGTATATTCAAATTTTTACGTTAAATTTAATATTATTTATCAAAAATTTAAGCAAATATCATAATTTTGACTTTTAATGATTATCATGAACCCACTACCCTATTAAGAAAGATATTAAACCATGGTCAATCCAATCTAAATATCATTTATTTATTTAGTATTTAAGCATGTTCAAGAAAATCTGAATATCATTTAATCAGACTTTTACTATTTAATTTTTTTTTAACGTCTGCTGTTCACGTATGTTGCTGTTCAGTAATTGAATTTTTTTTTTTTTTCTGATTTTATGTTGCTTACTAATTAATTCATTTATTTTTGTTTTTAAAATGCATGTTGCTCACTAATTTATTTATTTTTTTAACGCATATTTCACTATTAATTTTTTTAGATATTTGTATTGAATTTTTTCATATTACACCCCATCTATTTCCACATGTTGTAACCAAAAGATATTAAGAAAAGAAAAAAAAAATGTTGTTGCGAAGTTGACATAGCGAGCAGCCATGTGCTAAGATATGTCAACAACTAAATTAAATGTAATAGAAAAGGGAAATAAAAAATTATGTAACATGTATGATTTTTATTTTTATTTTTATTTTTTCTTCAATCATTGATTCGTTGTACCTACCTATTTAACCGTCGGTGGATCTTGGTCGAAATCCACTAGGAATAGGATGCATGAGGGGTGACGTCTTCCTCGTTTGGGTGGATCCCAAGAAAAGGAAAGATCGAAAGAATTAAACATTATTAAATAGAAGGGAAAAAATTACAAGGTATCTACTATCTACCAGTAGCAATATTCCATAAACTCCAAAATCTGTAGAAAATAGTATAAATTAATATTTTTGCAGTGTCCAATTTATATTGGTACACAAACACCCCCAAATAACACACAAAGTTCATACTTCAATTTAGGGGTGAGTATTCGGTTTATTTGATTTCAACCGAACCGAATAACCGAAAACCGAATTGGACCGAAACCGAATAAGCAAAACCGAAATCGAATCGAACCGAATTAAATCGGTTCGATTTTCGGTTTATTCGATTTTTGGGTTTATTTGTATTTTTTTTTTGTTAATATATATAATAACTAAATATACCTGTATACATATATTTATTATATGCCGAAAGTGTGTGTATATATATATATATATATATATATATATATATATATATATATATATATATATATATATATATATAAACTAAATTTTTTTATTCGGTTTTCGGTTTTGGACCGAAACCGAAACCGCAACCGAATAAGAAAATTTAGTATTTTCAAAATCGAAACCGAACCAATTTTTTTTAAAACCGAACCAAATCTCTTATTCGGTTCGATTTGGTTCGATTTTCGGTCCAAAATCGAAAGATGCTCACCCCTACTTCAATTAAACTTTTTTTTTCCCTCTCCTTCTTTTCCTTAATTATTCCTTTTTTCTTCCTTCTTTCCCCTCTAGGTGGGCCCAGTTAGATTATTGTTCAATTGCTATGGCTTGTTTGAAATTTGGATTATCTTTTGACTTGCTAGCATTCTTCAAGTGCGAATAACAGCCAACTTCAGCTCCCAAATACTATAAATTTTAACTAAAGTTAAATATATCATTTGAAACCATTTCTACTGTGGATACTCTCTATGTTGTTTAAGTGTAGAATTCGACAATGAAGCACGGAGATTAGATTAGTTTTTTTTTTTTGTTATAATTGATTTTTTTTTCTTCTCTTTTTGGTTTGTAATAATTTTAGATAAACTATTTGGAGTTTGTATTCGATCGTGGAGGACCAAGATTAGTTTAGTCTTTTTTGGTTAGAAATGAAACAACATATTAATTTTTTTAATCTCTTTGATTTTTTTAGGATTTTAGATAAACTATTTAGAGGTTGTGTTATCTTCTTTTAATTTCAATGTGCTATAAGTATGGATGTAATCATGAGTTAAAGGATAGATAAATAAAAAGATTGAAACTTGGGTTTAGATAAGTTGGTACTATGTCTTGGCAACTTAAACTTAATTTTTAATAGTTATGAATCTTGTTTCATCTACAATTAAGCTTCTTTTTGGCACATTTTATCAACACGGCAAGAAAAGAAATGATATCAATAATTTTTGTTCACAATTAAACTCTCGCTCCAATATTTTGGATAATTAATTGCAATCCATAATCCAAACAAGTCCAAGTAAATCTCTGCATATAAAAAAAAAAGTAAACCACGAAAACCTCAACGTGTTTAGATCTATACTCTCGATAAAACTTATCCATGAAATTTTGTGATGCATCTTCTCAGCATATATATTTTCAACACAATGCATAACATGTAGGTCAGTGCCTCCTGGCACACTCGCTTTTAGCCATGTTAGGTACGATAATTCTACTAGTTCGCAAATTTATTTTATTTGTTTTGAAATACCAAATACTTAAAAAAAATGGGTTCCTATTAATACGCTAAAAGTTTCATTTCAATGAACCCTTAAATGATTCTAAAAGTTTGGCTTTTGCCATTTTTGGGCCAATATATCATTGAAAATGTCAAATGATCTATTTCAAATGGAACTAAACGTCCGAGCTCTCTAGCCTAGTGGTATTAGAGCGGACATCCGGAGGAACCGGTAAGCTTCGAGTCTCCCAATTGAGTGTGTGTGTGTGAAATTTCAAAAAAAAATGGAACTAAACTAGTATCAAACATTGATAAGTAAAAAAGAATGTATAAATGTATAATGGTTACATTTTATCACACAAGTGTTGTTACAACTGGAATAACATGATTAGCAAAGTGCAGAGCATCATGTGTTTTAATCAAACCTCTTCTGAATTTCTACACATTTGGTACGGCAAAACTAGATTAGGTTTAGTGAACGTAATTAACACAAAAGTATGTGGGATAAGTGATTATGACTTGCAAGCTACTCCGTACTATTATTTTACTTTCCCTCTAATTTGTAGCTAAATCCAACTAACATAACAAGAAAAGCTCATGAAATATCGGCTTTCCTTGCATGCCATCAACTTTGCTATCATCATTTTTAATAGGAAAAATACTATTTTTGTTGGAGTGGGTGGGGTTCCCAACCTATGTGGAGAAGACCCCGGAGTGCGACGAGCGCCGTCCAATGTCGGAGAAGTTCGGAAAGTCGGAGTTGCTGCTGCTGCTGCTCCATGGGAGGTTCTGGAACAGGGGATCCGAGTTCAGGCCGAACTCGGTCCCATGACGAGTTCGGGCCGAACTCGGTCCCATGACGAGTTCGGGCCGAACTCGGTCTGGCCACTCCAGCATTGTGACGTGAGGTTCTGGATGCTCGACACAGAGTTCTGGCCGAACTCTGTGTCGTCGGGGGCTGAAGCGGATTTCAGGATGAGTTTTCATCGTTGGATCTAATCTAACGGTCCAGGTTTGCTGCGGGATTAGGGAGTTATATTGGGATTTTCCAACCCTAATTCATTGAGCAACATATCGCAAGGCAACACAACTTTGAGAAAGGAAGGAGACAAGAGTGCCATTACAACTTCGGAGAAGAAGACGGAGGATTGAAGGTCGCTATTCGAAGGAGATCGTGTTCGGGTAATTTCTACTCGTCGTTCTCGCTCTTCGTAGCCTTGTAATCATTGTTCTTATCTCTGAGTGTTGTGGGGATCCGATTTGGATCGGGAGGAGTTTGTGTTGGGAAAGAAGCGCGGAAACCTTTCCCCAAACCGGAGAGTACCTGCGAGAGGACCGAGCAAACAACGCACGAACCCAAAAACAAGCACACAAAAACAACCACGCAGACACAGAGAATTTTTGACGTGGAAACCCTTGCGGGAAAAACCACGGGACGATCGGAGTCCAACCCTGAGAAGCCTCCACTAATGGAATAGAAGAATTACACCCTCTACAAACTCCTCCCGATCCAAATCGGATCCCCACAACACTCAGAGACAAGAACAATGATCACAAGGCTACGAAGAACGAGAACGACGAGTAGAGATTACCCGAAACACGATCTCCTTCGAAAACGACCTTCGATCCTCCGTCTTCTTCTCCGAAGTTGCAATGGCACTCTTGCCTCCTTCTCTCTCAAACTTGTGTTGTCCAATGCGATAATACGATAATGAATTAGGGTTGAGAAAACTCAATATATATCTCCCTAATCCCGCAACCAACCTGAACCGTTGGATTAGATCCAATGATGAAAACTCATCCAAAATCCCGCTTCAGCCCCCCGACACACAGAGTTCGGCCAGAACTCTGTGCGGGGCAACCAGCACTGGCCGACCCACTTCTGGAATGAGGAGGCAGAGTTCGGCCAGAACTCTGCCAGGGGCAGAGTTCGGCCCGAACTCGGCCCCTCTGCTTCCAGCAGCTCTCTGCAGCTCTCTCAGCAGTCCTGCTTCCTCCCCGAGCTTCTTCGACACACGAACGGCGCTCGTCGCACTCCGGGGTCTTCTCCACATAGGTTGGGAACCCCACCCACTCCAACAAATCTCCCCCTTCACAACTATGGGGAGGACGTCGTCATCCCGACGATCTGCCTGCAGTACTCAAACTTCCCCCTTGGTAGAATCTTCGTGAACATATCAGCTCCGTTGTCATCTGTATGCACCTTCTCAAGCTCCGCGTCATTCTTTTCAACCACATCCCGTATCCAGTGATACCGAGTCTCGATGTGCTTGGACCGGCTATGAAACGTCTGATTCTTCACAAGATGGATAGCACTCTGACTGTCGCAAAGCAAAGTATACTGCTCTTGCTTCAGTCCCATTTCCTGCAACAGCTTCTTCATCCACAACAGCTCCTTGCAAGCCTCCGTCGCCGCAATGTATTCCGCCTCCGTCGTTGACAAGGCAACACACTTCTGCAACCGCGACTGCCACGATACCGCTCCTCCCGCAAACATCATCACGTAGCCCGAAGTCGACCGCCTCGTGTCTACATCTCCAGCCATATCAGCGTCAGTATACCCGACCAGCTTCGGCTCGTCACCACCAAAGGAAAGTCTCCAACCAGCAGTGCCCTGAAGATATCGTAGAATCTACTTGACCGCACTCCAATGTACCCTTCCAGGATTCGAAAGATACCTGCTAACCGTACCAACTGCATGAGCAATATCTGGCCTCGTACACACCATAGCATACATCAGGCTTCCCACAGCTGAAGCATATGGAACCCGCTCCATATCTTCCTTTTCGTCCTCGGTAGATGGACACTGCTCCTCAGTGAACTTAAAGTGAGCCGCGAGGGGGGAACTCACTTTCTTCGACCCGTCCATCCCGAAACGCTGAAGTACCCGGTGAATGTACTTCTTTTGGGACAAGTGTAGCAGCTTGGACTCTCTCTCTCGGCTGATCTCCATCCCAAGAATAGTCTTCGCTGTGCCCAAATCCTTCATTGAGAAGGCCGCGCCCAGCTGGCGCTTCAACTCCGCTATCCTAGTGGCATTCCGACCCACTAATAGCATATTATCAACATAGAGCAATAAGATGATAAAATCATCATCGGCAAAATACCTCACAAATGCACAATGGTCCGACGTCGTCCGTGCATAACCATGCTCCCCCATAAACGACTCGAACTTTCTGTACCACTGCCTCGGAGCCTGCTTCAGACCATACAAGCTCTTCCTCAACCGGCAGACCAAATGTGACTTGCCCTTCTCACAGAATCCCTCCGGCTGCTCCATGTACAACTCCTCCTCAAGATCACCGTGGAGGAACGCCGTCTTCACATCCATCTGCTCGACCTCCAAGTCGAAACTGGCTGCTAATGCTAGCACCACCCGAATAGACGAATGCTTGACGACAGGCGAAAAGATTTCATCATAATCCACGCCTTTCCGCTGACCGTAGCCCTTGACTACCAGTCTCGCTTTGTATCGAGGGCGAGTAGCATCATCCGTCTGCTTCACTCTGAACACCCATCGATTCTTCAAAGCCTTCTTGCCCTTTGGCAACCGCACCAGATCATAAGTAGAATTGGTGTGCAAGGAACTCATCTCCTCCTGCATAACCACCATCCATTCCTGCCTGTGTTCGTCTTCCATAGCCTCTGCGAAACTTTCGGGCTCTCCCCCGTCAGTCAGTAGCACATACTCATCCGGCGAGTATCTCGTAGATGGTCGACGATCCCTGTTGCTCCTTCTCAGTGGAGCCACTGGTGCTGGCTGTATACCGACAGCCTCCTCCCCTTCAGGAACTACCTCTCCGGCATGCTCATCCTCCTGAGGGACACCCTGACCACCATCAGCAGGCTGATGATCAAGGTTGGGAGCAACTCCATGTACCGGCTCCCCCATAACTGGATCCTCTGCGATGTCCTCTGGAAACTGCTCGAAGCGAAATGACTCTAACTCAGGCAATTCCTCAGCCTCAGAAGGCGTCTCGGAATCCTGAGTGTTGGTCATGGTCTGATCCTCGACGAACACCACGTCCCTGCTTCTGTAGAGCTTTCCTTCCACTGGGTCGTAGAGTCTATAGCCAAACTCATCCCGACCATAGCCGACAAAGACGCATCGCCTCGTCTTCGGCTCAAGTTTGGTCCTCTCGTCCTTCGGTACATGCACGAAGGCTTTACAACCAAACGCCCGCAGGTGATTGTATGACGGCTCTTTGCCGTACCATACTTTGTCAGGCACATCACCCTGCAAAGGAGCACTAGGAGACAAATTAATAATATAAGCAGCTGTGAGAAGAGCCTCACCCCAATAACTGCCCGGCAAATTTGCTTCTGACAGCAAACACCGCACCCTCTCCATCAGTGTCCTGTTCATGCGCTCCGCTACACCATTGAGCTGAGGTGTCTTTGGCGGAGTCTTCTGGTGTCGTATCCCTTGCTCTCTGCAATACGCATCAAAGGGACCGATGTATTCGCCGCCATTGTCGGACCGAACACACAACAACCTCTTGCCCGTCTCCCTTTCAACGGAGGCCTGAAACTCCTTGAAAGTAGGCAGCACCTGATCCTTGGTCTTTAAGGCATAGACCCAAACCTTCCTGGAACAGTCATCAATAAAAGTCACAAAGTAAGAAGCACCACCAAGAGATTTTACCTTCATAGGACCGCAGACATCCGAGTGAATCAACTCGAGCAACGCCGGCTTCCTCGAACTTGGGTGACTCTGGAAAGACACCCTACTTTGCTTCCCAGCCAAACAGTGCGTGCATTTCTCCAACTTTGTAGACTTGAGCCCCGGAATCACTTTCCTGTTCACCAAGTAGCTCATCCCCTTCTCGCTGATATGGCCGAGCCGCCTGTGCCACAACTCGGTAGACGCGTCACTGACTGCGTTCACCTCCTGTGCCCCCTCTGCGCTCCCCTCCATATAGTAGAGACCGGACTTCTTGCTTCCTCTGGCAATCACCATCGAACCTCTGGAAAGCTTCCACTGACTATTCCCGAAGAGACTGAAGAATCCCTCGTCATCCGACCTTCCAACCGACACCAGGTTGAAACGGATATCAGGGACATGACGAACATCCTTGAGAACAAGAACCGCACCCGTCTTCGTTCTCAAATGCACATCTCCAATGGCAACCGCCTTCGACACATCTCCGTTGCCCATCTTCAACACGCCACAGTCGCCTGTCGTGTAAGTGGCAAACAGTGCCCTATTGTGAGATACATGTGCTGAAGCCCCTGAGTCCACCAGCCAAGAATTGTCATCGCAGGCGAGGTTAGTAATGACCTCATCACCTACGACGATCACATCGCCTCCATGCACCGAGGCCGTCGCTGTAGTGTTCTCTTCTTGCTTTCCCTTGTCGCCCTTCTTCTCCTTCTTCCAAGCGAAACAATTCCGCTTGATATGGCCCTTCTTACCGCAATGATAACACTCTGAGTCCTCGTACCGACCCTTGGACTTCCCCCTGCTCTTGTCTCTGCCACCACCTGGACCCCTGCTTTTGCCCCTTCCGCGGCTCTCTGAAACAAGTGCCTCTGAGTGGTGGGATGTGGATGAAGTGCCCTGAGAACGTCTTCGCATCTCTTCATTCAACACCCCGCTCTTGGCAAACTCCAGACTGACCACGCCCTCTGGAGCAGAAGCGATCATAGATACTCGTACGGTCTCCCACGAGTCTGGCAAGGTACACAGCAGCCACAGTCCCTGAACTTCGTCGTCGAACTTGACTCCCATAGAAGATAGCTGGTCAACCACGCCCTGGAAATCACTCAAGTGATCCGTAATAGACGCCCCATCCTTGTACCGCAGACCCATCATCGTTCGGATCAGGAACAACTTGTTTACCCCGGTCTTCTTCGCATACAAGGATTCCAGCTTGTCCCACAACGTCTTCGCGTGCTCAATATTGGCAACGTGGTTGTACACGTTCTCATCAACAAACTGCCGTATGTACCCACACACCTGTATGTGCTCGAACTTCCAGTCCTCCTCGGATTTATCACTGGGCCTCTCGGATGCAAACACAGGTAGATGCAGCTTCTTGACAAATAGCAAATCCTTCATCTTGCTCCGCCAATAATGATAGTTTGTGCCATTAAGGTTCACCATGCGCACCGGCTTCGCGTCCATCTCTCCTCTCTGGTTCCTCTGTCAACTCCTGACACCCTTTGAACCCAAAGCTCTGATACCACTCTGTTGGGAAAGAAGCGCGGAAACCTTTCTCCAAACCGGAGAGTACCTGCGAGAGGACCGAGCAAACAACGCACGAACCCAAAAACAAGCACACAAAAACAACCACGCAGACACAGAGAATTTTTGACGTGGAAACCCTTGCGGGAAAAACCACGGGACGATCGAAGTCCAACCCTGAGAAGCCTCCACTAATGGAATAGAAGAATTACACCCTCTACAAACTCCTCCCGATCCAAATCGGATCCCCACAACACTCAGAAACAAGAACAATGATCACAAGGCTACGAAGAACGAGAACGACGAGTAGAGATTACCCGAAACACGATCTCCTTCGAAAACGACCTTCGATCCTCCGTCTTCTTCTCCGAAGTTGCAATGGCACTCTTGCCTCCTTCTCTCTCAAACTTGTGTTGTCCAATGCGATAATACGATAATGAATTAGGGTTGAGAAAACTCAATATATATCTCCCTAATCCCGCAACCAACCTGAACCGTTGGATTAGATCCAATGATGAAAACTCATCCAAAATCCCGCTTCAGCCCCCCGACACACAGAGTTCGGCCAGAACTCTGTGCGGGGCAACCAGCACTGGCCGACCCACTTCTGGAATGAGGAGGCAGAGTTCGGCCAGAACTCTGCCAGGGGCAGAGTTCGGCCAGAACTCTGCCAGGGGCAGAGTTCGGCCCGAACTCGGCCCCTCTGCTTCCAGCAGCTCTCTGCAGCTCTCTCAGCAGTCCTGCTTCCTCCCCGAGCTTCTTCGACACACGAACGGCGCTCGTCGCACTCCGGGGTCTTCTCCACATAGGTTGGGAACCCCACCCACTCCAACAGTTTGTAGAGGGTGTAATTCTTCTATTCCATTAGTGGAGGCTTCTCAGGGTTGGACTCCGATCGTCCCATGGTTTTTTTCCCGCAAGGGTTTTCCACGTCAAAAATTCTCTGTGTCTGCGTGGATTGTTTTGTGTGTTTGTTTTTGGGTTCGTGCGTTGTATTGCTCGGTCCTCTCGCAGGTACTCTCCGGTTTGGGAAAAGGTTTTCGCGTTTCTTTCCCATCAGAGTGGTATCAGAGCCAGGTTCTGGAATTCAGAAGGGTGTCAGTAGTTGACAGAGGAACCGGGGAGGAGAGATGGACGCGAAGCCGGTGCGCATGGTGAACCTGAACGGCACAAACTATCTTTATTGACGGAGCAAGATGATAGATTTGCTATTTGTCAAGAAGCTGCATCTACCCGTGTTTGCATCCGAGAAGCCCAGTGATAAATCCGAGGAGGACTGGACATTCGAGCACATACAGGTGTGTGGGTACATACGGCAGTTTGTGGACGAGAACGTGTATAACCACGTTGCCAATATTGAGCACGCGAATACGTTGTGGGATAAGCTGGAATCCTTGTATGCGAAGAAGACCGGGGTAAACAAGTTGTTCCTGATCCGGACGATGATGGGTCTGCGATACAAGGATGGGGCGTCTATTTCGGATCACTTGAGTGAGTTCCAGGGCGTGGTTGACCAGCTATCTTCTATGGGAGTCAAGTTCGACGACGAAGTTCAGGGACTGTGGCTGCTGTGTACTTTGCCAGACTCGTGGGAGACCGTACGAGTATCTATGATCGCTTCTGCTCCAGAGGGCGTGGTCAGTCTGGAGTTTGCCAAGAGCGGGGTGTTGAATGAAGAGATGCAGAGACGTTCTCAGGGTACTTCATCCACATCGTACCACTCAGAGGCACTTATTTCAGAGAGCCGCGGAAGGGACAAAAGTAGGGGTCCAGATGGTGGCAGAGACAAGAGCAGGAGGAAGTCCAAAGGTCGGTACGAGGACTCAGAGTGTTACCATTGCGGTAAGAAGGGCCATATCAAGCGGAATTATTTCGCTTGGAAGAGAGAGAAGAAGGGCGACAAGGGAAAGCAAGAAGAGAACACTACAGCGGCGGCCTCGGTGCATGGAGGCGATGTGATCGTCGTAGGTGATGAGGTCATTACTAACCTCGCCTGCGACGACAATTCTTGGCTGGTGGACTCAGGGGCTTCAGCACATGTATCTCACAACAGGGCACTGTTTGCCACTTACACTACAGGCGACTGTGGCATGTTGAAGATGGGCAACGGAGATGTGTCGAAGGCGGTTGCCGTTGGAGATGTGCATTTGAGAACGAAGACGGGTGCGGTTCTTGTTCTCAAGGATGTTCGTCATGTCCCTGATATCCATTTCAACCTGGTGTCGGTTGGAAGGTTGGATGACGAGAGATTCTTCAGTCTCTTCGGGAACAGTCAGTGGAAGCTTACCAGAGGTTCGATGGTGATTGCCAGAGGAAGTAAGAAGTCCGGTCTCTACTATATGGAGGGGAGCACAGAGGGGGCACAGGAGGTGAACGCAGTCAGTGATGCGTCTACCGAGTTGTGGCACAGGCGGCTCGGCCATATCAGCGAGAAGGGGATGATCTACTTGGTGAACAGGAAGGTGATTCCGGGGCTCAGGTCTACAAAGTTGGAGAAATGCACACACTGTTTAGCTGGGAAGCAAAATAGGGTGTCTTTCCAAAGTCACCCAAGTTCGAAGAAGCCGGCGTTGCTCGAGTTGATTCACTCGGATGTCTGCGGTCCTATGAAGGTAAAATCTCTTGGTGGTGCTTCTTACTTTGTAACTTTCATTGATGACTGTTCCAGGAAGGTTTGGGTCTATGTCTTAAAGACCAAGGATCAGGTGCTGCCTACTTTCAAGGAGTTTCAGGCCTCTGTTGAAAGGGAGACGGGCAAGAAGTTGTTGTGTGTTCGGTCCGACAATGGCGGCGAATACATCGGTCCCTTTGATGCGTATTGCAGAGAGCAGGGGATACGACACCAGAAGACTCCGTCGAAGACACCTCAGCTCAATGGTGTAGCGGAGCGCATGAACAGGACACTGATGGAGAGGGTGCGATGTTTGCTGTCAGAAGCAAACTTGCCGGGCAGTTATTGGGGTGAGGCTCTTCTCACAGCTGCTTATGTTATTAATTTGTCTCCTAGTGCTCCTTTGCAGGGTGATGTGCCTGACAAAGTATGGTACGGCAAACAGCCGTCATACAATCACCTGCGGGCGTTTGGTTGTAAAGCCTTCGTGCATGTACCGAAGGACGAGAGGACCAAACTTGAGTCGAAGACGAGGCGATGCGTCTTTGTCGGCTATGGTCGGGATGAGTTTGGTTATAGATTCTACGATCCAGTGGAAGGAAAGCTCTACAGAAGCAGGGACGTGGTGTTCGTCGAGGATCAGACCATGACCAACACTCTGGATTTCGAGACGCCTTCTGAGGCTGAGGAATTGCCTGAGTTAGAGTCATTTCGCTTCGAACAGTTTCCAGAGGACATCGCAGAGGATCCAGTTATGGGGGAGCCAGTACATGGAGTTGCTCCCAACCTTGATCACCAGCCTGCTGATGGTGGTCAGGGTGTCCCTCAGGAGGATGAGCATGCCGGAGAGGTAGTTCCTGAAGGGACGGAGGCTGTTGGTATACAGCCAGCACCAGTGGCTCCACTGAGAAGGAGCGACAGGGATCGTCGACCATCTACGAGATACTCACCAGATGAGTATGTGCTATTGACTGACGGGGGAGAGCCCGAAAGTTTTGCAGAGGCTATGGAAGACGAACACAGGCAGGAGTGGATGGCGGCTATGCAGGAGGAGATGAGTTCCTTGCTGTCACGACCCGCACCCGATTTTCGGATACGAAGCGTGTCCAAGCCCAGCTACGCATCGAGCGGACTCCAGCCCGACTCGGATACGTAAATACTGTCAAGGCTTATGGTACACTGCCAAATCATGGCAAACAAATCTATATCTCAATCCACAATAAGAATAATAATGAAGAATGAACAAGTATGGGTCATGGTCTGCAGCCCATTAGCATATTGTTCGATTAGACTCTAAGAGTGATATGAGTCTATAAATAAACAGAGTATATCATGGTACTGAATATAAAGCACGAAAGGATAATAAAGAAATACCACAAGCAAGTACCTGTATCAAACATCGCAATCCTCTATCATCCTGCTCTGCTAACTAACTCCATGCAATCGCTAAACCTGAAGAGATCATCAGGTCCTCAGAGGACTAGCAAGATACATAAAAACGAGCCTTTCTAACAGTTTATTATGCATAGAAAAAAGTACAGAATAAACAAGTAAAACGGTGCCATGAATAAAGCACGAATCTATACACTGTCTACACGAAAATAAACTGCTGAACAAGGACTAAAGAACTCATGTCAAGATGTCAACGGATAACCGAAACGAATACTCAAACCCTCGTCCCTAATGTGGACTCGCAGGTTTGAACTACTAACCCTCGTCCCTAGTGTGGACTCGCAGGCTAGCCTCTACTACTAACCCTCGTCCCTAGTGTGGACTCGCAGGCTAGCATCACCCTCGTCCCTAGTGTGGACTCGCAGGCTAGCATCTACTACTAACCCTCGTCCCTAGTGTGGACTCGCAGGCTAGCATCACCCTCGTCCCTAGTGTGGACTCGCAGGCGTAACCCTAAACCACTAACCTTCGTCCCTAGTGTGGACTCGCAGGCTAGCATCTACTACTAACCCTCGTCCCTAGTGTGGACTCGCAGGCTAGCATCACCCTCGTCCCTAGTGTGGACTCGCAGGCGTAACCCTAAACCACTAACCTTCGTCCCTAGTGTGGACTCGCAGGCTAGCATCTACTACTAACCCTCGTCCCTAGTGTGGACTCGCAGGCTAGCATCACCCTCGTCCCTAGTGTGGACTCGCAGGTGTGGACCAATAACTACTAACCCTCGTCCCTATCGTGGACTCGCAGGTTAGCTTCAAGGTTCAAGACACGGAGGCACGACTCAATCAAGGCACGATCAATAAGAAACAAGGCTAATTGTGAACACTGTCTAAAGCAATGATAAAATATACAAGCTTGATAGAAAAGATACATGGCAATAATATGAGAAAACTGGATAAAAAAATAGACAGTGCATGTAAATAAAGCTGTGTAGAAAGGCAAGGTATACTTGCCTGGAGGTTTTGTCCAACGTGCTGAGATTACAGGTAACAATGTCGTATCCAAGCCTATGCACATGCTACTCTTGTTGTGGTCCGTAAGATATCTGGATCCAAGCACAGATAGCAGGCTTCTACTCGTCGAGAAGGGGACTCGACAGTTTCAAGGCACAGCGTCGAGGGCATCTCGATGGTCGACGGCGAGAATAGGAAATGGCTCCGACTGCGTCAATGGGCTCGAAGGCAAGGAGGAATGTCGGAGCTCGCCTTCGGCTTAGAGACGCTGGAACAAAAGGAAGGTCGGAAAGAACAGCTTCCCCGACGGCTAGGGTTTTACAACTATCTATGACCAATCGATTTTGTTAATGATAAGGAGATCAATGCTGGTATATATATAGAAAATTTTCCTTATGAGAGGGATAAAGATTTGCTTATATTTAAACGATATATGTCTATCTAGTATTGGTTTGAGCGCATGATTTCCTATGGGATTGATTTCTATCCAATAGACATTGGCAAATATAAAGGGTAGTGGACTATAGGAGGTTCAGAACTTATAACCCTTGGATGGGCTTGTGACTGGGCCGGGCTAAGCCCTATTTTTCCTAACAGCAATGTATCACAAGTAGGACTGATAAGCTCATGATCGAAGTTGAACATAGTTTGGACTTGAATTACGCCATCATGCCTCTATAGCATGACCTGTAACTAACTTCACGAAAACAATACCAAAGCCTAGCCTTGAAGGAACAAATGTAGGATGCACTATATGTGTTTTATTTTTTGTCTTCATCTAGTTTTGATTCTACCAAACAAATAAAATAAAGTACTATCCATGCTGACAAAGTATTTAAAAAGTTTACTTTGATCGAGTTGCTCAAGATGAGTACACAGATTCAGTAATGAAGATACTTCACCACTCGATTAAATATATGTTCAACAAGAATATGCAATAACTAATCCTCAGCTCAGTCATTACAAAACAGAGATACAACCTTGACTCCTACATAATATAAATACTTGTATTTACCAAAGATTTTTTTTTTATAATTAAAATCAAGCCATAGCTAAAGTCATCTATCGTCATAATTAACTAAATAATTTATAAAATTCTTAAATCACCATTTAAATTAATAAATAATAGAAAAAAAAAACTCAAAAATACCCGGGAAGGGAAGCTACACTTGCACACCAATTCCACTTATGATCTGGTGCGGTTGCCAAAGGGCAAGAAGGCTTTGAAGAATCGATGGGTGTTTAGAGTGAAGCAGACGGATGATGCTACTCGCCCTCGATACAAAGCGAGGCTGGTAGTCAAAGGCTACAGTCAGCGGAAAGTCGTGGATTATGATGAGATCTTTTCGCCTGTCGTCAAGCATTCGTCTATTCGGGTGGTGCTAGCATTAGCAGCCAGTCTCGACTTGGAGGTCGAGCAGATGGACGTGAAGACGGCGTTCCTCCACGGTGATCTTGAGGAGGAGTTGTACATGGAGCAGCCGGAGGGATTCTGTGAGAAGGGCAAGTCACATTTGGTCTGCCGGTTGAGGAAGAGCTTGTATGGTCTGAAGCAGGCTCCGAGGCAGTGGTACAGGAAGTTCGAGTCGTTTATGGGGGAGCATGGTTATGCACGGACGACGTCGGACCATTGTGCATTTGTGAGGTATTTTGCCGAGAATGATTTTATCATTTTATTGCTCTATGTAGATGACATGCTATTAGTGGGTCGGAATGCCACTAGGATAGCGGAGTTGAAGCGCCAGCTGGGCGCGACCTTCTCTATGAAGGATTTGGGCGCAGCGAAGACTATTCTTGGGATGGAGATCAGCCGAGAGAGAGAGTCCAAGCTGCTACACTTGTCCCAAAAGAAGTACATTCACCGGGTACTTCAGCGTTTCGGGATGGACGGGTCGAAGAAAGTGAGTTCCCCCCTCGCGGCTCACTTTAAGCTCACTGAGAAACAGTGTCCATCTACCGAGGACGAAAAGGAAGATATGGAGCGGGTTCCATATGCCTCAGCTGTGGGAAGCCTTATGTATACTATGGTGTGTACGAGACCAGATATTGCTCATGTAGTTGGTACGGTTAGCAGATATCTTTCAAATCCTGGAAGGGTACATTGGAGTGCGGTCAAGTGGATTCTACGATACCTTCAGGGCACTGCCGGTTGGAGACTTTCCTTTGGTGGTGACGAGCCGAAGCTGGTTGGGTATACCGACGCTGATATGGCTGGAGATGTAGACACGAGGCGATCGACTTCGGGCTACGTGATGATGTTTGCGGGAGAAGCAGTGTCGTGGCAGTCGCGGTTACAGAAGTGTGTTGCCTTGTCGACGACAGAGGCAGAGTACATTACGGCGACGGAGGCTTGCAAGGAGCTGTTGTGGATGAAGAAGCTATTGCAGGAAATGGGACTGAAGCAAGAGCAGTATACTTTGCTTTACGATAGTCAGAGTGCTATCCACCTTGTGAAGAATCAGACGTTTCATAGCCGATCCAAGCACATCGAGACTCGGTATCATTGGATACGGGATGTGGTTGAGAAGAAGGACGCGGAGCTTGAGAAGGTTCATACAGATGACAGCGGAGCTGATATGTTCACGAAGATTCTACCAAGGGGGAAGTTTGAGTACTGCAGACAGATCGTCGGGATGACGACATCCTCCCCATAGTTGTGAAGGGGAAGATTTGTTGGAGTGGGTGGGGTTCCCAACCTATGTGGAGAAGACCCCGGAGTGCGACGAGCGCCGTCCGATGTCGGAGAAGCTCGGGAAGTCGGAGTTGCTGCTGCTGCTGCTCCATGTGAGGTTCTGGAACAGGGGATCCGAGTTCGGGCCGAACTCGGTCCCATGGCGAGTTCGGGCCGAACTCGGTCTGGCCACTCCAGCATTGTGGCGTGAGGTTCTGGATGCTCGACACAGAGTTCTGGCCGAACTCTGTGTCGTCGGGGGCTGAAGCGGATTTCAGGATGAGTTTTCATCATTGGATCTAATCTAACGGTCCAGGTTTGCTGCGGGATTAGGGAGTTATATTGGGATTTTCCAACCCTAATTCATTGAGCAACATATCGCAAGGCAACACAACTTTGAGAAAGGAAGGAGGCAAGAGTGCCATTACAACTTCGGAGAAGAAGACGGAGGATTGAAGGTCGCTATTCGAAGGAGATCGTGTTCGGGTAATTTCTACTCGTCGTTCTCGCTCTTCGTAGCCTTGTAATCATTGTTCTTATCTCTGAGTGTTGTGGGGATCCGATTTGGATCGGGAGGAGTTTGTAGAGGGTGTAATTCTTCTATTCCATTAGTGGAGGCTTCTTAGGGTTGGACTCCGATCGTCCCGTGGTTTTTTTCCCGCAAGGGTTTTCCACGTCAAAAATTCTCTGTGTCTGCGTGGATTGTTTTGTGTGTTTGTTTTTGGGTTCGTGCGTTGTATTGCTCGGTCCTCTCGCAGGTACTCTCCGGTTTGGGGAAAGGTTTCCGCGTTTCTTTCCCAACAATTTTGTCCTTCCGTGACGCTGGTTCGCGCTGGTCCGCGTCCACGTGACGGACAACTATTGACCTCCATGCTAACTTGGGCCTACTCAGATGGAGGAGCCAATGAACGTCTGTCACGTGGAGACGGACCAGGTCCCTGGACGATCAAAATAACAATATTGTTTTTAATATCAATGTTGCAACTTTATTGGTTGGTGCAAACAGTAGGTGAGAGGTTCTCACCAAAAGTTGGCTAAAAATGAAGTGATTTTTTTCCATAAAATATTGTTTCAAACAATTTTGGATTCTTTTAAAAAAATATATATATAAGCACAAGCAACATCCAATAAGTAATTCCAAAAATCCAGTTAACTAAAATTTAAAATTCTCCTTATCTCTACTCTGGAAACGGCTTAAAATTAAATCGTCTAGCCGTTTGTAAATTGTCAACCATTTATTAAAAAAATCAGGACAAACAATAAAAAAAATATTTTTTTTATTTTTTTCCCCACAAATATATATTTAAAAACTAAACTTAAAACTATTTAAAAATTAAATTTAAAAAATAATCTAAAGGAAAGAAAATTTATCATAACTATTTAAATTATTTTACAAATATGAATTTTAATATATTTAAATATTTGAACCATTTTTTGATAATATTATAAATTACATATTTTATGTGCAACGTAAGTCAATTTACTAGTAGAAATATAAAATGTGAACTTTAAAAGAACTTTTCATAGGCTAAATATTAACTTGATACCCTCAACTATCTATGTTTGACAACTTGATATACTAAACTTTCAAAATAGCATACTAGATATCCTGAAAAATAAAAATTCCAAAATAGCCCTCCATCTATTTCTTTTTCAGCCCCTACCCCCATCCCCTCACCCCCCAGCCCCCCTCCTCCTATCGTTTAGTTCCACCCCCCCCCCCCCCCCCCCCCCCCCCCCACCTTCCTGCACCGCCTTAGTGCGTGTTGTCCCGTCCGCTTGCGCTCGTTGTTGTTGTTACCGCTCCCCGCCTTGGGGTGGGGGTGGGGTGGGGGGTGGGGGGAGAGAGAATGAAGGGGACAGTGGTATTTTCGGATTTTTTTTTTATGATATGAAATTGAAAATGTTCAATAGTTGATGGTATAAAGTTAGCTATTATGAAAGTTTAGGGTATCAAATTGTCAAACATGAACATTTGAAGGTATGAAGTTGAAATTTTAGATGAAAATTGTTGTACAGTCTAGTTTTCTGCCAAGTAGAAATGAAAATTTTGATGATTCCTATTGTAATGGACAACACTATATATTTTGATTGCAGAATATTCAAATTCTAAAGTAATATTTAACTAAATTGATAATTAAGTATTATTACTAATCATTTAATTTATTAATACTGAATAGTTAAAAAAAATTGACCACTTCTGCCAACATTCTAAGGAAAAAAAAATGATGTGGGAAGCCCTCTTTTGCAGTCGATATTCATCCAACAAAACTAAGTAGCGGATGCTGCGGATCCGACGGTGTGGCTGTCCGCGAGGCGGCAATGGGCTTATTGATTTTGGCCCACTTCCTAAAAGAAACTCGGAATCCGGACCCAATTCCACTCTACCAAACAGAAATGAGGAGCAGATGAATTTGAATTTAAAATCCAGGTGGGGACTGGCCTGCTTAAAAGCCCACACGAACTTATGTTGATTTTATTAAATAAAGCCGGCTTATGAGACTCGGGTTGCACCAATCGACCACTATAATCCCAAAGTTTTTTTTTTTTTTTTTTTCTTTTTTTTAATTACAATGCCTCGTGTCCGTGCTACAAGCACTGGACACTGTAACCCATGGTTGAACACATCTTAACATTGAGCACTGATTGACGTGTCCTCATAGTTACAGTTAAAACCGCCCAACATTATTTACTTTTCTTTTTTACTAAGAATAGTATATATGACACAGCAAGAGGAAAGCAAGAAAGTCCAGAAGAGGAAGAATCAGTTCATTCGAGTTCCTTCTTCTTCCTTATTAATTATGATGCCATCAGGTGCTAAGAATAGAGGGGAAGAGGAGGAGGAGGAGGAGATGGGCATCAACCAACCACCATCCCCCCATCCCCCAACTAGCACTCCTCAAGCTCAAGGTTGAGTTCATGATCCCACTTGAGTACTTTTTGGAAATTAATTCCTTCGTCTGCTTTATTTATTATATGTATGTAAGTATGTACTTAATTCCAGGCAGCAGTGGGCTGGAGAGCCCAGAGATCAGTGGTGGCAGAGGAGAGGAGGAGGATGTTGATGTCAACAACAAGGATCATAGCAATGGTGGCAGGACTACTACTAGTATCCATTTGGAACAACAAGAACACCATCCTCCGCCTGAGGTTTCCATAAGTGAGGTTGTCGCGTTGGAGCAGCTTGGTGAAGGGGCATCAGCTGCTCCCCTGACTGGAGAGGAACTGGAACTCAGCCAAGGAGCAACCTCTGTGGCCACCGATATCACTCTGGTCATGTCACAGGTTGCTCCTCCTCCTGCTCCTGCTCCGGCTCCGGCTCCTGCTCCGCTGCTGGAGCATCGCGCTACGTGGTGGAATTGCTGCGGATTGCTTGATGCTTTTAAGGGGAACTAATGATAGTACGTATGTATG
Organism: Iris pallida; assembly: GCA_029216955.1. Classification (NCBI taxonomy): domain Eukaryota; kingdom Viridiplantae; phylum Streptophyta; class Magnoliopsida; order Asparagales; family Iridaceae; genus Iris; species Iris pallida. The sequence goes on along the minus strand of JANAVB010000400.1, from coordinate 3,169,975 downwards.
CCAACATTACCTCTCTATTACTCATTAGTTTCCCCCCCAAAATGATGCATTTCAATTTTGGTCAGTAGGACTATGCTATGCAATGCTGATTACTTTGATCTGTTTGTGTTATATCCATGGAAAAAACTTTGATGCAGCCGGCTGTATCAAAGTTTTGATACAGCCGGTGCATGACAAGTGGGCCCTCCTCTCTGTTCGTAATTTGTGCATGTAAAATTTTTATAGTGGGGCCCACTTGTCATGCACCGGCTGTATCAAAACTTTTATACAGCCGGCTGCATCAAAGTTTCTCTCTATATCCATGGGCGGATCCATATGGGATCCACTGCCGGGCTGGGCCCCAGTGAAATTCGAGTATTTTTTTAGTTAGATATTTATTTTACTTGATGTGGTAGTATTCACTAAAGAAGATAATAAGAAAGCTTCGTTGGAGCCTAAAAAATTTGCAGAGAATGAAAACTACAACCCATTGTGCACCAGCACATAGATAGCTTTGCAGTCTTTTTAAAATAAAATAATTTTATTTTAAAGAGAAAAAAAATTAATACTGAAAATTAAAAGGAAGGAAAAAGAGAAATAAAATAAAATTGTTATTTTTATGCTCGAACTAAGCTTTCTTATTGTTACATCAAAGTTTTTTACAAATGATATTGTAGTTAAATATTTTGAAAGTTCGTAGGGAATAATGGTGAGATGTAATATTTTATTGTATAAAAATAGTAATATTTGATATAATATAATATAATATTATTATATTCTCTCTCTTTTTGAAACGTTAATTTCGAACTCCCTTATGACTGTGCCCCCAGTAGATTTTAATCCTGGATTCGCCACTGGTTATATCCCGATTCGTATCTAAACCTACATAGGAAGAAGCTTTGCGAGTGGTGCTGTGTGTCGCGGGTGAGGAGGATGTATCTTGTATCACAGTGTAGCATAACCGTGCTATGGTGGTACTGACTACAATATATATAACACGCTAACAGTCGTTCTCCTCAAAATTTATATTGCTATCTAGTTCAACAGGAACGATGATTGTGCTAGTATGAACTTTATTTTCTCTTTTTTCCTGAGAAATTAGCAAGTATCCAACACACTACTAAAGAGTCGATCTAAACAGAAAGAGTGCGTGCGCAAATACAGCCTGATCAAGCATGATACTTAAAGGAAAGGAAGTTCTGTTAATAACATGAAATGGTAGTTTCAGGACAATACGTCTTTTTCATTTTTTTTCATATTTACCCTTGTCTCAGAAAAATAGGTTGTATTATTATCAGAACATATAGTAAGCCTATGTAAAGGCATAAGGTTGTATGAGTTATTTCTCTCTTACATAATTCTATTTCTTAATTGAGAATTGTTCTCTAAATTAGCATTATAATGTTCGTTCCGATGACAGTTTTACAAGTAATCTACCAATTGTCCCTTGACCCTCGAACACTACCAATCTTTCTCTTTAAAAATTTTCGGACAGTTGTGGCAAAACAATAGAAAATTTCCTAATTTGAAATATAACATTAGTAACACCCAAAACTTGTAACATCAACAAAATTCATGATCTATCAATCTATCTAACTAACTAACCTGAGGTTTCACTTTTCAAAGAATAAAAAAGGACGAAGATGAAGAAGTTGTTGAGGTGGAACACGGGAAGATGGGTCAGTATGTGATGAATACTAGAAGATGGATATGTGTTGTAATGTAAATACCATTTGAAAGAAGAAAAAGGAAATGAGTTCTGCATCAAATAAAAGTCAATTAAAGATGATACCGACTCCTGATCAATCCCAATAAGTTTTGCTTGTCCTGTAACTTGTAAGTATAAAAAAGAAAAGAAAGTTTTCAAATTCACCTGGAGCAGTAGTAGCATTAACATCAATTAGAGATGATAATGACTCCAAGAACATCAATTTTATTTTCTAACAAATAATTACCTCAAATTTATTTAAGGTTTTTAAAAACTAAAACCTTTTGGTGGTTAAAACCGTCCTACATGACGGATGTTCGCCACCTTTTGATCCTTGAAAACTTTACACTCGTATACAAGAAATAAACAAATTAAATATCATTCCTACATATCCAACTATAGAAACAAATAGAGTAAATATCCATGACAAAATCAACGCGAGTTGTTTTAAAAATTGTAAAAAATCTTGATTTCTTCATAGTGAGTGTAATTAATTAGAATCAAGCATTTTCTTTTCCTTGACTGCTGATGATTTGTTGGATGGGGACCAAACCATCACAATACAGCCATGAGGATTTGATGGAAATGGCCTTTGAAATGGGGAGTACTAATATTGGCTAATTGTGGTCCATACGTCCACCGTGAAGATGTGTTAATAATTCCCATTTTCGTTTTTATGTTGCGATTTCTTCTTGTTGCTTTCAGTATTATAATTTCTTTTAGTTACTTTGTGTAGCTTTTGATGCTATTCTGATGAACTAGAGCATATTTGGAAACAACAATTTGTAATAGGTAACTAATCCTATTATGCGACTTAATTAATTTATGTTTATGTGGTAAACTTCTACTGCTTTTTTTTTGATGCATACGTATCTGTTGCTCAACCATGTCATACCTACAAAACATGAGGTGGTATCACAAAAGACGTCGAAGCTGACCAAGATGTCGTGTTGTCTTAATTTGAAGGAAGGGGGTGTTGCTTGGTACCATCTCAATATTCTTCGCAAGAAGAAACAGGCTGACATGTGCATGGTTGTGTTGCTCAATGTTTGTTCTTGATTAGATTTTGCTGTGGTTAATTACATTTGTAAAGTTCTTTTATATGTTTGCATGGTAGGAACTTTGTCATTGTATGTAGGGGGAAAAAACAAGTATATTGGATGTGCATGCGCAGCTGATCATACACCTGAAATTGAGTGTACAAGTTTTAGCAATGGTTTTTAAATGTTATTCTGAATCTTTGGGTTATTTTAGGTTGCCCAAACTCTAATAAAATGTGATGGAAGAAGAACTAGAGAGAGAGAGAGAGTTAAATTGGTACCTATTGCATAGATATCATTATTTAGTAGTTTTCTTCTGTTGTTAGCATGTAAATATAATATATTCACTATCATCCTCTCATCCACACTTTTAAAAGTTTTGGTTTACTCATTTTAAGTGATTTTTTTATATATAAAAAAGAAATGGGTGAATCATTTCTCTTATCGAAATATCAAAAGAAGGATTCTGGTTAGCTACCGCGGTGTGATTTGTTTGCTGAAAGTCCCAAGTCAAGTCCTTCTTCTTAATTAGTCGGTGGCAAATTTGGTTAACTAAACGTGTCATTGCGTTTATGTAACCCACACGCATGTATAAGATTTTTCTGGTCCACCATAAAATTAGAAAACGTGGTTATAAAAAAAACCGAAAATCTGAGAGGAATTCGTGAGTTCGTAATTTTGGAAACTTATCAATGACAATTCATTGGATTGCATGCATCTTATCTCTTAATTTTTTTTTAAAGGGCCTAAACAGAGAAAAATCAAAAGAGCATAATAAAATTTTTGGGAAAATTTATGAAATGCCCCAAAACGAAAAAGTTTTATGAAAAATCCACCGCGCAATAACATTTCATCGCGTGCCCAAAATTAGAAAAAAATATATAAAGAGGGTTCCGAATGACCGTTTGCCCTTCCTTCTAATTTATTGAAAATACCCACGAAACTACTCTTAAAAAAAACGTTTCAATACTTATCTTCTTCCATACACTGCACACTTTCGAATCTAGATTTTCTCCTAAAAAATCTTCAAAAACTCGTCGAAAAATTTCGGAAAGACCGAGACAAACGGCAAAAGTGCTAAAACGGAGGTCCAAACATCATTTTTTTGCGATTCTAAAATTTCGAAAGGCCGTCTAACGAAAAAATCGTTAATCTCAAGCTCCTCGAAGTTACGCTCATTTTGCGACAAACCAGATCTCGTTTCGACCTCCCAGTCAAAAGTTATGGCCCTCCAAAGTTTCAACTGACCATAAAATGCAGAAGAATGACCATTCTTCGTGTTAGAACACGAAGAATTTTAATTTCGCATGAGGGTGGCCATTCTCCGTGTTAGTAACACGGAGAATGGCATTCTTCGTCTTAATTTACATGGAGAATGCCCATTCTCTGTGTTAGTAACACGGAGAATGTCCATTCTCTATGTTAGTAACACGGAGAATGGCATTCTCCGTCTTAATTTACACGGAGAATGGTCATTCTCCGTGTAATTTACACGGATAATGTCATTCTCCGTCTTAATTTACACGGAGAATGGTCATTCTAATGTTAAAACACAGGAGAATGACCATTCTCCGTGTTAAATAAATGGAGAATGACATTATCCGTGTTAAATAAAATGGAGAATGGCCATTCTCCGTGTAATTTAGCACGAAGAATGGTCATTCCAGTGTTAAAACGCAGGAGAATGGCCATTCTCCGTGTTACTAACACAGATAATGACCATTCTCCGTGTTAGAACACGAAGAATGTTAATTTCGCATGAGGGTGGCTATTCTACGTGTTAGTAACACGGAGAATAACATTCTTCGTCTTAATTTACACGGAGAATGCCCATTCTCTGTGTTAGTAACACGGAGAATGCCCATTCTCTATGTTAGTAACACGGAGAATGGCATTCTCCGTCTTAATTTACACGGAGAATGGTCATTCTAATGTTAAAACGCAGGAGAATGACCATTCTCCGTGTTAAATAAAACGGAGAATGACATTATCCGTGTTAAATAAAACGGAGAATGGCCATTCTCTGTGTAATTTAGCACGGAGAATGGTTATTCCAGTGTTAAAACGCAGGAGAATGGCCATTCTCCGTGTTACTAACACAGAGAATGACCATTCTCCATGTTAGTAACACGGAGAATGGCATTCTTCGTCTTAATTTACACGGAGAATGTCCATTCTCTGTGTTAGTAACACGGAGAATGGTATTCTCCGTCTTAATGACCATTCTCCGTGCTAAATTACACGGAGAATAGCCATTCTCCTTCTTAATTTACACGGAGAATGGCCATTCACCGTGTAATTTAGCACGGAGAATGGTCATTCCAGTGTTAAAACGCATGAGAATGGCCATTAGAAACACGTAGAATGTCATTCTCCGTGTTAAATAAAACGTAGAAGAATGGCCATTCTCCGTGTTAAATAAAATGGAGAATGGCAAGAATGCCATTCTCCGTGTTGAATAAAATGGAGAATGGCATTCTCCGTGTTAAATAAAACGGAGAATGGCCATTCTTCGTGTAATTTAGCACGGAGAATGATCATTCCAGTGTTAAACGCAGGAGAATGGCCATTCTCCGTGTTAGAAACACGAAGAATGCCATTCTCGTGTTAAATAAAACGGAGAATGGCATTCTCCGTGTTAATTTACACGAAAAATGGTCATTCCCAGTGTTGAAACGTAGGAGAATGACCATTCTTCGTGTAATTTAGTACGGAGAATGGTATTCTCCGTTCTAAATTACACGGAAAATGGTCATTCTCCGTGCTAAATTACACGGAGAATGGCCATTCTCCGTGTTAAATGACACGGAGAATGGTCATTCAAATGTTAAAACGCAGAGAATGTCATTCTCCGTGTTAGTAACACGGAGAATGGCATTCTCCGTGTTAATTTACACGGAGAATGACATTCTTCTTGTTAAAATGCAGGAGAATGACTACTCTTCTGTGATATGACAGAGAACATTGACAAAACCTAATTTTTTATTTTTTTGTTTTTTGAAAAAAATTTGACATGATAAAGTTATAATAGTTTTCGTTCTTCTTTCAAAACGATGCTAACTCTTATGGAAAGAAGAAGAAGATCTTCTCTCCATATTGACCTTTATCGAAAAGGAAGAAGAAGAAATGAGCGATTTCGACTGAAAAAAGTACGGTGAATTACGAACGATCTTTGCGATCTCTGCTGAAGATGAGAGCAATGGAATTCAGATCTCTCGTGAAGAGAAGAAGAAGACGACGAGAATCGCAATCCAGATTTGAGTTTTGCGGAGGGGTATTATGGTATTAATTTTGTAAATACAGAGCATCTAAAGAAACTCTTGGAATACTTAATGTGAAAATATATTCTGGACATTTCATAAAACTCATCATGCGGGGTGGGTTTTTTCATAAAAAATCAACCCCGAAATTGGGGTTTCTCAACAATTTCCAGAATTTTTTTTGTACATGTGTCAAAATCTATTGTAAGTTTTTAATGTGAGTTATTTTTTCTATCTCAACTGTAAAAATTGATATCGAGGATGGTTTCAAGGGGATCCAGCCAAAAAAAACTGCTACTCGATTAGTGGCTGTTTTAATATATAGTGCTGCTATTAGCACTCCAAAAATGTCATTCAACACTCCTCTTTAAAAATTTAACAATTAATTATAAATCTACCCTGCATTAAATATAGCATTAATTTGTGCATGTATGGAGGGAGGAGTGAAGGATGACATTTTATGAGTGCATAATGTTAATGCGATGATAGATTTGAATTTAATGTTAAAAAATTAAAGAGAGTGTCGAATTACATTTTAGAAGTACTAATAGCAGCACCCTAATATATACATTATTATATTATATTATTATTATTATTATTATTTAAGTTAATTAATTGTTAACAATTGATTGTTAATTACATATTAACTAATAATAAGCCGCTGATACTATTATTATTTTCTTACAATGCTAATTTTATCTATAATTCCCGTATAATTTAGTTACATATTAATTTTGGATTGATTAGTCTTGGTCCTCTCCTACCTAAGAAGCACAATACTCAGAAATCTTGTCGTGTTGTTTGATCGTACAAAACTTATAACAAACTGTACATTTTTTATTATTAAGTTAACATGGTGATACTTTATTAACTATTACATTTGCAAGCACTTTCCTTTTCCTTCGAAGGAGTGACTAGTGAGTGAGGACTACCAAGAATTAACAGAAAATTTCATGTAGGAGGAAAAGTTCAACGTATTTTATGCAAAAAGTGAAAAGTTTGAAAATTTTAATTTAAGGAAGCTGGCGTCAGTTGAACTGGCGCCCAATTAAAAATAATAAATAAATAAAGCTGGCGCCAGTTAAACTGGCGCCTATTTTTTTTTTTTTTTTTTTAAATGACCCGCGGCCAGTTCAACTGGCGCCAAAAAAAAAAAAAAAAAATCCTGGCTCCAGTTGAACTGGCGCCAGGTTGGGAGGGGTGGGCGGGGGGGTGGGGTGGGGGGAGGCTGCTAAGTTTTTTCTCTTTTCTTTTTTTACTTTAAAGCCATCCGAACGTTGTTTGATTGGCTTTACTTGTATAAGGTTTTACTTTAAAGCCAATCAAACTATTCACCATTACTTTGTGTGGCTGCCACATTGTTTGGCTTTATTTTTTCTTTTTTTTTTTTTTTAATTTTTTTTAGTTTTTCCCACTCTCTTCTTTTTTCCCTCCCTCCCCCCCCCCCCCCCAACCTGGCGCCAGTTCACTGGAGCCAGGAATTTTTTAATTTTCTTTTTTTGGCGCCAGTTGAACTGGCGCCGGTTAAATAAAAAAACAAAAAATTTAGGCGCCAGTTTAACTGGCGCCAGCTTTATTTATTGTATTTTTTTTTGATTGGGCGCCAGTTCAACTGGCGCCAGCTCCTTAAATGAAATTTTGATAACTTTTTCACTTTTTGCGTAAATAACCAGAATTTTTTCCTCCTATATGAAATTTTCCGAAGATTAATAACTAAATTACAATAAGAAATTATAAAGAATGTACGTATGATGAATAGTATCCATCCATATCCATCAGCTGGTGCGCTGCTGAATGGATAAGAATCATCGACTTATCATGTCACAAAATCAATCCAGCTAAGCAAATGTTACTGGCAGACACGTGACTTTGGCCCTTGGGTCCATTTCATTGGTTAGCATTAAAATAATAATTAAATTTTTTATCCATATTTAAGTTTAGTTTTTTGTTATAATTACGTACTATTCTGCAAGCTACTATTCTAAGAAACCCCCCCCCCCCCCCCCCCCCCCCCCCCCCCCCTCTCTCTCTCTCTCTCTCTCTCTCTATATATATATATATATATATATATAGACCTCCCCACCTCTCTCTCTCTCTCTCTCTCTCTCTCTCTCTCTCTCTCTCTATATCTATATATATTATATAGAGAGAGAGAGACCTCCCCCCCCCCCCCCCCCCCTCTCTCTCTCTCTCTCTCTCTCTCTCTCTATATATATATATATTATAATATATATTATATAATAATATATAATTATATATAGAGGAAGCGGATCAAAAGTTTTCCTTAGAAAATTTTCTAAAAACTCTCACTCTAATCCGTAATTTTAATGTTAATATTAATATTAATATTAAAGTTAATGTTAATATTAATGTTAATATTAATTTTAATATTAAATTTAATGTTAATTTTAGTATTTAATGTTAATATTAACATTAATATTAATTAATTTAACATTAATATTAACATTAAATTACGAATTAGAGTGAGAAATTTTTTAGGGGGTTTTCTAAGAAACTTTTGATCCGCTTCCACATATATATATATATATATATATCTATATATATATATATATATATATATAGATATATATATATATATTTTTAGCACGTGCGAGCTCAGTTAAATTGTTATCTTTTCGCACCCGATTTTAGCCGGTCTCATGTCGCTTCGGACTCTTCTTGCGGATTCTGTCTGCACTGGCTTTTTCATCATTGCTCGGCACGTACGCCTCGCGCACTCGGCGCGCTCCAGAGCCTCATGGGACGGCCGACGTCTTTCGACGCCAGCAACTCAACGCCTCGCTTAGCCCACGACGCCGAAGGCGCCCCCGACATCTTTACGACGCCTACGGCAGCCGGTTCCCCGCCCAGCCATCCGTTCTATGCGTACGACGTCCTTACGACGTCTTCCCGACGCCCATTGGGCGCCGCACGACGGACCGCGTGGTCAGCCGTCGTTTATACCCGTGGTAGAATGGTGCCGGTCCTCGACCGCCCGTGCGAAGCCCTAGCCGATGAGTTTTCATGCACGGGGCGCCCCATTCTGTCCCACGCCAGCTCAGATCGTGGCCATTTTCGTCAGTCCTTCGACGTTGTGGATGCCCCGCATCGCACAGGCCAGACTCATCATCGCTCCCACCCCCCCCCTCTCTCTCTCTCTCTCTCTATATATATATATATATATATATATATATATATATATATATATATATTATATATGCCCCATTTAGACCTGACACCATCTAATATACAAATACACGTATACAATTGGCGCATGCACTATGTGTATTGATATTGAGTTTGTGAACGGTTAATGATGTGTTCTTTGTCAAGGAACAAATAAAAAGTAGGGAATTATTGTAGCTGGCTTTTTTTCGATATATGAATTTTATGTTTGTAAAAAAAATAACAATCGGAGGATTTGACCTTTATCTAGCCATGTATAACTCGTTTGGATCAAGTTTTTGGATTCCTTAGATTTTCAATTCATTTTCCATGGAAAAGGAATTCAACATTTCCATACCCATGTTTGGTTATGTTGGGAATAAACTCATGTTTGGTTCACACATGGATAGGAATCTTAATTTGTTTAGTTTTACTTTAATACCTTTTCACTAATTTCATGATGATTCACATGTTTGGGATGAGAGTTGAAAATTTGAAAATAAAGCGAGGGTAAACCGTCCAAACAAAATAGTCAAACATCATTCTAAGAAAGCAAATCTATTCCCAAAGGGGGACTTGGAAATAGTTTTTCACATCCATGGGAATAGCTTTCCCACCTAACACACTCCTATTCCCTCCTCATTTCCAATCCTAAACATACCAAACATGGGTAAGGAATTCAAATCTCATTTCCAAACCTCAAAAACTTGAACCAAACGCCCCCGTAAAGTAAACTTCCATTGGCTACTTAATCTTTAATTTTCATGTTTGTAAACTAAAATTTTCTAGATCCGCCACTGGATGACATGTTCTTTCTAGAAATGAATACCATAAAACAAATAAATAGCACATTTATTATATATGTAGATACATTCTCTATATATGCAACATTATTTGTTAAACATTCACTACCAAATGAATACTTTCTCTCTCCAAATCACATTACTCCTAAAACAATTGTCCCATATTTCTCTAGGTGAATGCATGTGGGAATGAAAGATCAATAACTTCAATTTAATCATCTAGGTGATGAATATATTTATTGCACTAATATATTAATTAAACAAAATGAATATTCAAATGTTATTTTATACAAAATTTTGAAGATACCTTTAAGACACCACCATGCAATTTCTTTTTTTCTATTCCTTCCTTTTTCTTCGTCAATATATGACCTTTTTAGCGTGTGAGATATTTTAACTTTTTTCCAAACGAAAAAATAATTGTTATTTAGTGGAATGAGCTCACCACGTGTCAGTGATGTGTCACTGATGAACTAATCCAATAACATAATAATCTATAAAGCTAACAAAAATTAATCAATTAATTATCAAAATATTATTAAGATATAATTAAAATAAATAAATAATATATTATTATATATTATTATACGTATTGAATGAATTTACCATTCAGCACTGTTAGTTCGTCCGTTGAATAATTTCTCATTGATTTTGAAGTTTGTGAAAGCCCACCTAAACATAAAAAGTTCGTTTTGGTTGGTGTGACGACAAAGCCCATCTTTGATATGGCCATGGCCACGTGAATAGCGTGCCCGTGTATATATCATCGCATCACATTCGGTAGCAATCTCTTTCCCATTTATGTGGGAAACCAACTGTGTGGACGACCTAAGACCATCTCCAATGGGGATTTCTATCTTCCCTATTTCTATGGAAAAAATTCATTTAGGGTGCGTTTGATTGCAAGGTGGAAAAGATATGGAAAAGAAATTAATTCCATCGACTTATTTTTCTAGGAAAAAATTTCATAAAATTTTAAAAAATTTCATGGAAAATTTAATTTGGATGTTTGATTGTCATTATTTTCCATGGTAAATAGTTATTTTTCATGGAAAATAATATTTTCCTATGGGTTGAACAAGTTTCATTTTCCACCATTTTAGAAGAAAATATGGAAAATGATAGTTTTTTGGAAAATAATTCTATGGAAAATATAAGCTATCAAACACTACAATTGGTGGAAAATTTGTGATGAAAATATTTTCCATAGAAAAAAAGTCCAATCAAACAATGCCTTAGAAAAAACTTCTTCCAATGATGATTTCTATCATCATTTCTATCATAGGTGGCAATGATGTAGGATATAAACTTTCTAGGAGGGTTTCTACATGTAGAAACTCTCGTAGAAATTCTTCTATCTCTCATGACAATTATTATTGGGCCCCACACCATTAAATTAGTCATTTTACTATGTGACACATAGGATAGAAATGGAGAACCATTGGAGACCATTTTTATATGTCTACAATTTCTATGTAGAAACTCTTCCAACTAGGATATAAATCTCCTTAAAGTACAATGCCAAGTAGGATAAGAACTCAATTTTAGAAATCACCATTGGAGATGGTCTAAGAGTGAGAATTGACTGGTGGTGCTAAAAAGTCAAATGAACCTATTTGCAACAATAACTTGTCTGAGAAAAATGCAGGGAAACCAAATGTTTTTGGCGCGTTGATGGAAATTTGTACTTCTCTCCTTTGCTATGTATGGATTCGTGTCTGTCCGAAGGGTTGGATTGTCCTATTCGGAATTAATTTTGATTGCTCTTTGACTCTTATCGTCAGTTGGTCCTGCTAGTCATTCGGGACCTTTAGTGGGATCACGTCGAGCTTGGGGTGTTTTCCTACCAGAAGGAGTTGCTCAAGTCCCAAGTCTTGTCCAACTTATCCCAGGACCGGCCCTGCGTACATTATATGTATTGCATACTACTTAAAAACAACAATAATAGTTCATTAAGTCTTAATTCTTACTACTAGGAAAGAACAATAATAGCCCCTTTAATTTTTTCTTCCTATATTACTTAAATATATATATTAAATTTAATGAACAATTTCAATTTGTAGACATAAATAATGTCATTTTTCGAATTAAAAAATCAGCATAATTTTTTTTAAACTATCCATATTATATAGTAGTATAGTTTAAATAAGTCAAAATCCTCATTGTTAGTATAAGACTATATGGTTCAGGTTTCACGCAGCAAAAAAAAATTCAAGGTACGTCACGTCGATACAGGTTTATAGCATTATACGGTAATTAAAAAATAATAATTGGACTCTCTAAAACTATTTAGGTTTATAGCATTATACGGTAATTAATTATCAAAATATTATTAAGAACACTGAATCCGAATAGGAGAATTAATCTCAATTCTAAATTAATTATACATTAACGCCTCCCTTCAAACTCATCGTGACGGTCAAACAACATGAATTTGTCCAATAAAAATCAAAACCATGGTATATTGAGATCATATTCTCCTTTTTGGATTCAGATTTATAGGGATGCAGATTCGTTCTCCCACTACATATATTCATAGTTGTATAGTTTTTAATATCTTCCATTAATAAAATTAATATTGTCATGGCATCAGAGCATAGGATTCATAAATTATAGGACCGTTCAGCCATTCACTTCATCGTCTTTATCGGCTAAGCTCCAGAGTATTTTCTCATAGTTTGTTTCTTATCTCTCGCTCAACAAAAAAGGGAGACTAAAATAAAAATGTATACACGATTTGATAGGTGCAAGTTTTGGCTAAGTGCACTCGTCCTTTTTCTCTTCTCGTCATCTTATTATCAACGGATATTTTAGAAATGTTCCGTTTCAAATGTTAAACCTACTATATGTCCCCAATTTTTTATTAAACTAGCACATACCTCCATTCTGTGTAAAACAGTAGAAATTTAAGTTAAAATAGTGGGGGGTAAATCTTAAATATTTTTTGTTCCATACAAGAAATGGGGGTATGTGCTAGTTTTTTTTTTTTTTTTTTTTTTTTTTTTTTTTATTTTTTAAAAGAAGGTATATGCTAGTTTTCCTATTTAAAACGGAGGCATTTGCTAAAATATTCCTATTATCAATGACCATGTTCAAGAATATTCTTTTATATATATATATATATATATATATATATATATATAAAATAAGGCTTCAAAACGACTCAAAAGTGAGTCGTTTAAGTCGTGTGTATATCATGATCCGATTTATTTAAAAAAAGATAAATTACGTTAAAAATGTTTAAAAAAAATTGTTATATATATTCAACATGGAAAATTAAACTCAACCAAAAAAGAAGAATACCTTCTACCTTAACCACATAAGTTAGAAAATATATTTGATTATAATTAAATAATATTCTTAATATACGTTATTATACGTGTATCTACTAGTATATATAAAGAGGGTATTAAGTTTTCTACAACATCTTCCACCCATCCTCCAAAACAAAATCCATTATAATAAAAGATATTTCCAAAATATTATTCTAAGAGAGACTATGTAAATAAAATATTTTGCAGAGGCTTCCCTGAAAGTAAATATTTTAGAGGGTACGAAAAAGAAAAACTTTTCTAATATTAGTATTTCATTATTGACCCAACCCCAGTCTTTCTTTATATAGATCGATACAGCCTGCCAGGGACAAATTTCCAATTTCCCTCTCTTCCTCCTCACAGCCTCTCTCTCTCTTGCTTGTTTGCTTGTGTATAAATTATATAACAACAACAATGTTTATGTATAATTCCTAGGTGAGATTGAAAGAGAAATTGAAAGAGTTTCATGGCGTCTTCAGCAGATTTTTACAACATATGCAGCTTTGCTGTTGGGATGGCTGGTAACTTAAAACTCTCCTCCTCGTTCTTCTTCTTCTTCCTTTTTTTTTTCTCTTCATTTATTTACATGTATGATCACAATTGTTCTTTTTTATGTTTGTGTACATGTGATTGAAGAGATTTGTCCTTAGGTTGTAGGTCTTATTATTGTTCCCAATCTTCTATTGGATTTATTACTTTAGTAACAAAACAAACAAACAAACAAACAAATGGTGACGGTCCGATCTGACGCCCAACAATTTCAGGGAATCTGCTTGCGCTGGTGCTGTTCGTCTCGCCGATGTGAGTTGCTGTGCTGTGCTGTGCTGTTGAATGGATTTTTCGTATTGATTTGATTGATTGTGTGTTGGTATTATTTGTCGGCAGACCTACATTCAAGAGGATTGTGAGGAACAAGTCCACGGAGAACTTCTCCGGGCTGCCCTGCATATACTCCCTCTTCAACTGCCTCATCTGCGCCTTCTACGGCCTCCCCTGCGTCTCCAACGGCGTCATCCTCGTCTTCACCGTCAACACCGTCGGCGCCCTCTTCCAATCCGTATACGCCGCTCTCTTCATCTTCTACGCCGGCAACAGGAAGAGGGTAACGTCTCCGTCCCCTCCCCCCGTTCCGCATCAATTTCTGTTGCTACAGGTGATTATTGATTGGTTGGTTCGGTTTCGGTGTGCAGATGAAGATGTTGGGGCTGTTGGTAGGGCTCGTATTCGCCTTTGCTCTCGTAGTGTTTGTGAGCCTCCACGTACTTGACAGAGATACCCGACGGCTCTTCGTCGGGTACTTGAGTGTCGCCTCTCTCGTCTCCATGTTCGCGTCGCCCTTGTTTATCATTGTACGTTCTCCTTCCTTCGTACTAGTATGAATGCCAACCACCGTTAGAATCGTTATGTTCATATATATATAATTTTTTTTTTTCAGAACTTGGTCATTCAGACAAAGAGTGTTGAGTTCATGCCTTTCTCTCTGTCACTTGCAACCTTCTTGATGAGCATCTCGTTCTTTGCATACGGATTGCTGGAGCATGACTTCTTTATATATGTACAAAATCTGAAACCTTTCTTTTTCGATCAGTTTAGACTTAGTTTAGCTTCTGTAGCTGATTTCTGCTTCATTTATGTTTGGAATTTCAGATCCCCAATGGGATTGGCACGGTCTTGGGGGCTGCACAGTTGTTGCTGTATGCATATTTCAGCAAGACATCGAGAGAAGATTCAATACCACTGCTGGCGTGACAAGTAGGATGTTTTCGTCAAGAGAAAGGTCGAATACAAAATGTTTTTTACAGATTGATTCTTTTATATGTCTTGGAAGCTCTGTTAATTAAAGAAAAATGTCTGGAAAATCATAGGTTAATATAGCTGCAAGAATTTGTCAATAAAAGTATCCCGAGTTTTCTGCAGCTTTGGTTATTATGATTGCTGCTGTTCGAGATGAGCATAATACTTTTGAATTGTACTCCGGTCCTCCTGCCGAATTAATCTAGTATCTTGACATACGAAACTTGTTTCTGTTAGGAGTGGTATTTCTTTGCGAGCTGTATATGATCAAGCACTATATTTTCTTTTCTACAACTATGACTATCCCACAATTTTGGAGTCAGACTTCTTCTCTGTTATGATATAGATCCTGTTGTCCTCCTTTTACTTTAATCATTCTTTTGAGATTGGGATTGGGAACAGAGATTTCATAGGCTGTATATGTATTAGATACCAAAGTTGCTTCACTAAATCCAGTTACATTAAAGGGGGCATTTGGCCTTTGTCGGTCCACTTCCATGCAAGCGAAGATAGCTGGCACGTGCTTGAAGAAACCTGGTTGCAGGTGTGCGTGGTTTATTTGATACTGACAACATACCTTGCAACTCCGCAAGCTGCAAGCATGGGTGTCTGGTAGACTGTTAATAGTTGAGCCAAGTCAAATGCCATAAGTTTGGTCAGTTGTTGCAAGCACCTGTGAGCACCTTGTTCCATGCCCCAGTATCCTTCATGGATGCTAAGTCATCAAAATTCATTATTGGAGGGCTCACTATAGTAGAACATACGGGTAAATTGGATGGATTCAGATGCTGTATCATTTAGTTACGGGATAATATATGTACCAAATGATGTAAGAACTGGGGCAGAGGGTTGGGGCTAAGGGTGTGGATTGGTTTGAAGAGTTCGTAGTTAGGGAGTATTTCAGTTCATTAAGGTCTTTATATCAAATAAAATTGGTAACAATCTGGAAGAGTGTTGTCTCTTGGGTCTTTATTCTGAGGAAAAAGAGGTCAGCTGGGTAGTGGCATCTATAAGGAGGGTACTAATTTTTGGTAATCTTAGTTTATAGGTTTTGCACCAATATTTTGGATTAAGGCTTTGCTGCTGTTGCTGTGGTTCTTTTAGTTAAAGGTTTTGACCTAGTTCTTGGGCTTACTTCGGCAATCAATCTTTCTTCTTGCAAGATGCAGCCTGCTTGTCAGGTTGGATAAATCTGTGGACCTCGGAGGTGCTGTTGAATTTCATTGCAACTTGCGCCAGTAGAACTCTTTCTGGGAATCTCCTTGTTTCCCTTTTGGGACACTCCCTTTTTGTTTTTTGGTTAGACAGATCAAATACCTCTTCAAACTAGTCAAGTTTTATCAGTGTTTGATGCATTTTGCTAGTGATACTTGGCTCCAAACTGCATGAGGCCAAAGGAGAACATCAACATGTTGGAGATTGTAGGCATAAGTTGGATATGTTTAACAACTTGAGTGTAGGATCTATATTTTTTTTTTGGATCCATGCTTTTTGAGATTTTCATTTCTGGAGGATGCTCACTGCTCAGGTTGCAAGGAGTATGCACGGTTGACGATTAAAAAGAGTTCTTAAATTCCATGGACTTGGTGATGTTAGTCCGTATCCTTGTGAGGGTAAACTGAATTCTTTTGGCAGAAGCATTTGTACGCATAAGAATTGACAATATTTTCTTGGAAGGCATGGCAAAGTTTAAACTTTAATGGATAGGTCAGTTATCTGGAGTATGTTTCACTGTTAACTAATGAATTTGACATTTCGGAGGTTGGCCAGTAGATACCTCAGTATATTCTCTCCAGATACATTTAGTATGCCAACTGAATGGCTCTGGGAAGTTGGTGGGGATACCGGTGTGTTTCCAAACCCAGGACTTCTGAGGTTACAAAGTTGTCTTTGGCAAGTTGTAGAATTATCTTGTACAGGCATTAATGGACCAGATATTGCTTCTGTACTATTGTTCCACGTAGATACTACAAAGGCTACCAAGACCTTTGCTAGTAGTTTTTGATGATCTATAGCATTTTCTTTTGGGAGAGAAATGATCTACAGGGTTATCAGCCAGTAATAGAAACTTTTTTGCACCTTCAGTAAATCAAACATTTGTTACAAGTGTTTATTTGCAACATCCTCCTATTTGAAGCAGTGAAACAACAGAACGAACACAGAGGACTTCATTGCAAATCTGTAAAGCATTTAGAATATATGTAACTGGAAAACTTTGAATTCCAAGAAGGAAAAAAAAAAAAAAACCAAAATCTAGATTTTTTGAGTCTACGAAAACCTAAATATTTATGCATTCATGGTTAATTCAGCTGGTTGACACTTAAATGGCCACTTCTCCAATTTTGTGCTTTCTTCCTTGTTGAAACTCCAATCTTTATCCTCATTGACATTAGATTTTCCTTTTAAGCTAAAGATGGTCTGACATTCATTTTGTCTTGAAGAGTTATTGGTTTGTGTTAATCTCACTATTAAACCCCTTGATCAACTAATATATCACGTTTATGGGGATGCTAATCTTGATCATGGAAATGTCTAATGAGTTACATGTGTTTCAAACACTGCAAGCCAACTGGGCATATTGACGTAATCAAATATGTTACTAAAATGAGGAGTAGCAGAAATTATACTGAGCATATTGACCCCTGCCTCTTTCTCCCTTCTGTAACTATTTTCATGTTCTATATCATCATTTTCCCTCTTTCTAATTTGGTTTTCCAACTCATTTAGTAATTTAAAGCTTGTTTGGTGTGAGGGACCCAGGGTAAGGCTGGAATTGGATGCATTCATTGAATTTCTTTGTATTTTCTGATTGCAGTTACTGACACCTGCCTATCAACTCTTATAATAGTCCGAAAAATGAAGAATCTTCCAACAAAATTATAAACCAGTTTTTGCAATGTCCTTGTTAATATAAGCGAAGTCTCTAGAAGTGATACAGATACTGTCTTGCCTGTAATTTTTGCCTTGGGATTTTTTGCATTCTCTGATTTTAGGATTAGTTTGGATTGGATTTACATTTCACCTAGGGGTGAGTATTCGGTTTATTCGGTTCCAACCGAACCGAATAACCGAAAATCGAATTCGACCGAAACCGAATAAGCAAAACCGAAACCGAACCGAATTGGTCAATAATCGAACTGAACTGAACCGAATTAAATCGGTTCGATTTTCGGTTTATTCGGTTTATTCGATTTTTTTGGTTTATTTGTGTTTTTTTTTTGTTAATATATATAATAACTAAATATACCTAGATATATTTATTATATACATATAGTATATACCTCTCTCTCTATATATATATATATATATACCTATAATATATATCTATATATATTTAGTATATACCTATAAATATATATATATATATATATATATATATATATATATATATATATATATATATATATATAAACTAAAATTTCTTATTCGGTTTTCGGTTTTGGACCGAAACCGAAACCCAAAACCAAAACCGAAACCGAATAAGAAAATTTAGTATTTTCAAAACCGAAACCGAACCGATTTTTTTCAAAACCGAACCGAATCTCTTATTCGGTTCGGTTCGATTCGGTTTTTCGGTTCAAAACCGAATAATGCTCACCCCTAATTTCACCCATTTGCTCAAATGTCCATGCTCGTTGGGCTAGAGTTTCGGCAACGTCCATTTGAGCCCCAAATGAATAGCACCTTAGAGAATACGTCCATCCAGAATGGAAAACAGTTCGGCTTTTATCTTGCATTTGGCACCAAGTGGGCCGGATGAAACGTAAGTGCAATCCAAACTGGACCATAGTCTCCCGGAATGATACTCCAGATCAATATATTTCCTATATCATAAGGTGCTGTTCCTAAATCCGTCCTATGGAAGACGTTGTTCTGTTATGAACTACTGTATGACTCTTTTACATTTAGGTTGTTAAAAGAGTACCTTGGGATATTTATGACCTGAGGAAAAATTTCCAGCTCGGTGATGAGGGAGTTTATGTGGGACTTAAAGACACCTCTCATGTTTCGTGGTTTATTTTCCAGGAAGCATAGCCTCCAAAAATTGTTGTTGTGTACGTACCACATCATGTTGGACATGACACAAACACTCCAAAATACAGTAAGGCATGCCAGAATTTGTACCGTAATCCATATTGTGTCGCATCGTATTCATGTGCATGTAACATAGTGTATTTGTCATACGTGATTGGTATTCGATGAAGTAGGTATATTTTGTAACCATCGGAAAATTATTATGGGCTTCACGATAGCCTGGTTCCCTTAGTTCTCTTGTAATTTTGTTGGAAAATCAGGATAAGATATGCACATAAAGAAGGTGTGAGATAGAATTTTCATTTTTCTGTTTTGAGTAGATTGGTAGAAAGAAATAACAAAGTTGGTTATCAATTTGTGCAGGGCAGGGAACTTGAGGAGGAAGAAGAGATTCATCCGGTGTATATTTTTTGTTTTGCTGGTCATTTTCTTCTTTCTACTTTCTTGAATGTTTTTGTTTGCTGGCCATTTTCTTTCTTCTAGCATTTTTTTCATTTATGTAAATTATTGGAAAAATCAATTTAATCTGGAACAATGACATATGCAACTGTGTCAATGAAATGTATGTGGTCTTGAAAGCCTCTCTGACCACATATGCTTTCAGAATATGCAAGATGCTTTTCAGAGTTGGCCCTTGAGTGTAGTTAAGAACTGGTGCTGGTTTTTCCTTTAAATGCATGACAATCTTTTTTTTTTTTTTTGACGCGAAGAAATAAAGAAGCCATTGCAATTGCCAGAAATACTTATTTTTATATCTTTCCGATAAACCAGAGACATCATAAGCTTTGTGTAAAGAACGGATACAGAGCTATCGGATAATTATATTTGTCTCAAGCGAGATCTTCTTATGCTGTTCTCCTTTCTACTGCATGGTTTCACGTCTCGTTCTGCAAATTTGATAATTAGTTCCAATTCTTGGTTTTTTAGTCTTGTATTATTAGACAGAGGACCTGTGTTGTGTGACTGGAGTTTTTTTTGAGTTGTGGAGGCTTGGTTGATACTAGTAGTATTGTTTGGAGTTTATTATGTATATTTGTGATAGAAGCTTGTTGGAGTACACAATTCGGATCATTCCTTTACCAATTCTTGTGTATGAACAACTTCTAAATGAGCATCATCTTGGCTTGAAAGTTACTAGCTATACTTTTTCTTTTTAGACAAAGCAAAGTTGAGAAGATGGATCATGAGTCCAACCTCTACCCAAAATGATCGGATCTTTTCACAAGACATATACAAGAATTCAAATCGACAGACCCGTTGGAAATTATTTGATTTCTTTCATGCCATGCATACCAAAGAATAGACATATAGCACAATAACTAACAAGTAACGAAGCACTTCTGATAAAGTTTTCTTCTATGATGCCCAATAGTTCACTAAATCTGTAGGCCCATTTTTCTTTGTTGCGAGTCACATCAGAATTTTCACCTTCAAAGGTAATGGACCGGCGCAGGGATATGTCAGACAATATTTTGGACTTGGACAACGTCCTCTGTTTAGGACAACCCTAGGCTTAGTGTGATCCACAAGAGGTCAGAGTCGCGGGTGACCCTCTAAGGTCGGCCCACAATAAAAGTTAACGGACAATAAAAATTAGTTTCAGATAGGGCAACCCAACTTCCTGGGCCGACATCGTCTCCAGAGCATTTTTGCTAGTGGACAAGTTGCAATCATTTTATCACCTGTAAAGAGATCTAACAATATATGAAAACATGGTTAGACCATTTCTATTTCCTAACGTCGACTTCTGAATTTAGAAAAATACCAATAAAAATGCATGCATGTTTTTTTTTTTTTTCAGACATAAGTTGGATATGTCGTTCTAGTGTAGAAACTCTTATCTTTTTCTTTGATACCTAACAGCTTGTATCCTGCTCATAATGTCACTTCTGATCTAGTTATTGGAATTATCATATAATCTAACACCATAAAATTAGTGCATTCTTAAAAATTCATCACTGCTATGTTCCAATAACATGAAGATTTTGTTAAGTAATACCTACCATCTTATTGCAATTTCAGTATTCACCTAATTATGAACTTTTTTTTTTTGAAGTGCCTAATTATGAACATTGATGAACATCAGTATAGACTTGTTCTATGAGGTGCATTGTCTAGATCTAGACAACCAACTTCACGTTGTCCTTGTCATGTCAACTTCATAATTTATTCTACATTTTCATGGAAGAAGAATTTTTGAAATGAAAGCTTGTCATTCCTATATGGCAAACATTTTTTCTAAGAGCATCTCCAACCCTATTGTGAATTTGAAAAAAAAAATGGTTGCCACATAGGAATGACAAGCATTTTTTTCAAAAGTACTTCTCCAATGCAAATGTAAAATAAAGAATGGAGTTGACATGGCAAGGAGAATGTAAATTTGGTTGTCTAGATCTAGACAATGCACATCGACTTTATGTCCGCATCATCAATTATGAAGAAAAATATTTTTAAAAAAAAGAAAAGAGTAGAACTTGTTTGGAAGTTGTAAAAAAATACTTTGGATTGCCTTCTCATTATTTTTGCATTGGAAAATACTTTTCAAACTCATTGTCTTTTGTGAATGTAATCTTGCCACCTATAGAAGATATTGTCTTGTGTCCCATGCCACCTAAGAATCACAACACAAAATAAGACAAGGGTTGGAGATACTCTGAACTGACAACAGGGTTGGAGATGCTCTTAGATAGCTCAATTTTGAACCGTTTTGAAGCCCCCTTATATTAGTAGAGACTAATTACTTTCACGTGCGTTGCATGTAAAAAAAATCTACAATATGATTGAAATATAAATTTAAATTATGTTAGAATATTTTAAATATAATTTGAATATATTTTAGTTATGATTTAGGGGAAATTTATGAAATGCCCAAAAACTAAAAAAGTTTCATGAAAAACCCACCGCTAAAAAAACTTTCATCGCGTGCCCAGAATTAGAGAAACTTATCCAAAGCGGATTCCAAATGACCCTTTACCCTTCTAATTTATTCAAAGCACCCTCGAAACATACTCTTCAAAAAAAAAAAATTTCGATTCTTCATCTTCTTCGTTATGCTGCTCACTTTCTATTCTTCCTCTTTTTCGATACGCTGCTCACTTTCGAATCTAGGTTTTCTTCTCCAAAATCTTTCCATGTCAAAACGGAGGTCAAAACATCATTTTTTGCGATTCTGAAATTTCGAAAGTCCGTCTAACGAAAAATTCGTTACTTTCAGGCTCCTCGAAATTATGCTCGTTTTGCGACAAACCGGGCCTCGTTTCGATCTCCCAGTCAAAAGTTATGGCTTTCCAAACTTTCAACTCGCCATTCTCCGTGGTAAAATCACGGAGAATGGCCATTTCTAGTGTTAAAACGCAGGAGAATAGTCATTCTCCGTACTAAATGACGGAGAATAGCCATTCTTCGTACTAAATGACGGAGAATGGTCATTATCCATGTCAAAACCACGGAGAATTGCTATTCTCCGTGGTAAAATCACGGAGAATGGTCATTCTCCGTGATATTAACACGGATAATAATCATTCTCCGTGATCTTTACACGGAGAATGACATTCTCCGCCATTTTTTACAACGGAGAATGGTCATTCTCCGTGATATTAACACGGAGAATGACCAATCTCGTGTTAACATGGAGGAGAATGGTCATTCTCCGTATTGAAAAAGACGGAGAATGACCATTATCCGTGTTAAAACCACGGAGAATAGCTATTCTCCGTACTAAAATGACGGAGAATGGCCATTCTCCGTCACTTTACCACGAAGAATGGTCATTCTCCGTGATATTAACACGGATAATAATCATTCTCCGTGATCTTTACACGGAGAATGGACATTCTCCGTCATGTTTCACAACGGAGAATGGTCATTCTCCGTCTTTTTCGACACGGAGAATGGTCATTCTCCGTGATATTAACACGGAGAATGACCAATCTCGTGTTAACATGGAGGAGAATGGTCATTCTCCGTATTAAAAAAGACGGAGAATGACCATTCTCCGTGTTAAAAACCACGGAGAATAGCTATTCTCCGTACTAAAATGACGGAGAATGGCCATTCTCCGTCACTTTACCACGGAGAATGGCATTCTCCGTGTTAAAACCCATAGAAAATTGTCATTTCTCCGTGGTTTTTAACACGGAGAATGCCATTCTCCGTGGTTTTTAAAACGGAGAATAGTCATTCTCCGCCATTTTAGCACGGAGAATGGTCATTCTCCGTGGTGGAGATGGTCATTCTCCGTGGTTTTAACACGGAGAATTTTTTTTTTTTTAGAAAAATTTTGTCAGGAATAAAGAGTTTTGTTCTTCTTTCAAAACGATGATAATTCTTATGGAAAAGAAGAAGAAAGATCTTCTCTCCACAATTGACCTAATCGTCGGAAAACTTCAAATGTCTCCACGATGAAGATGATGATGATGGTGATGATGATGATGAGCGATGATCTGAGTTCGACTGAAAAAAGTACACCGAACTACGAACGATCTTTGCGATCTCTGCTGAAGATGAGAGCAATAGAATTCAGATTTTCCGTGAAGAAGAAGAAGACGAAAATCGCAATCCAGATCTGAGTTTTTTGAATTCAAATACATATAGATGACCAATTCGCGCGGAGGGGTAGTTTCGGTATTATAAAAATAGCAGTTTCCAGCGGGTGACATCTAAAAGAGAATCTTGAAATATTTAACGTAAAATACTTAATTTTGTGTATTTCATAAAACTCATCCAGCGGGTGGGCATTTCATAAAAGCCCACCCCGAAATTGGGTTTCTCAGCAATTTCCAGTATGATTTATTATAAATATATTTTTAACTTTTAGATATGTGTTTAGTTAGATAATATCATGTAGTTAGTTTAGATATAATTTTCCTAATTTAAATTCTAAATATTTTAGTATTTATATATGAATATATTTTTGTTATGATTTATTATAAATATATTTTAAACTTTTAGATATGTGTTTAGTTAGATAATATCATGTAGTTAGGAAGATTTTATGTTTTAATTTTATTTTAAACTACTTGAAAAATAACTACGGTTACGAGACTTGATTTTTTTTTAAATTTTTAAAACAAAATTGTTGATGAAATACACAAGGATTAGATGGCTCAATCTTGAGCCGTTTTGAAGCTCCCTTATATTAATAGAGATGAGAGAATATAATAGAGGTTGTTGTGGATACTAATAAGGACAACCATATTTGAATTTATCCAAATCACAACAATACCTATAAATTATATTAAAGAAGGCTTTGGTTTGCTATACCTAAAAGAAAAATTGGAGCAATCCAATGAAGGTCAAGTCAGGTCTGTAATCGTCTATTATAATTGTTTTTGTGTCTTTTTTTTTTCTTCTTTTCCTGAAAAGCGTTCCTTAAAAGTTTGGTAACAATAATTTATCAAAAAGTGAAAATTTTGAAAATCTAGTTCAATTAATAGAAGAACTTTTGAAAACAAGGAAAAAACGGCTATCAATTAAAAACAACATCCTAAACCAAGTCTAATCCTTCAATTCACAAAGCAATGTGCGTGTTCAAAATACATCTTAGAAAACACATTAGTCTAATAATAGTTTGAAATTATGTAGCTTTTTGGAAAGAAGTAGCAAATGCAACTTTCAATAGCAAGTTAGCAACGGTCCATCTTCTTTCTTAAAATTGAATTGAGCTTCCAACAAGAAAAAATAATTATAGAGAATATTGTATGCATAAGTTTTGGAAGTGTTGTTGAGAAAAAGTAAGCACAAGCATCAATGATAAGCAATTCTGACCCAGCCTAAGCTTGTATCATACCAAGATTAACCCTTTATCTAGTAAATACAAGAAGTCAAGACCTAATAGTTATCTTTTGAGAGAGCCAACCCATAAAAACGACAGTTTCGAACCGTGCCAAAACGGAATCCGCAAGTAGACCCATGTTGTACCGAAAAACGTGTTAGAATGAAAGTGTCCAAAAACAATAAATTATATGTTATTTTTGGATAAAACGACATCACTTCTATTTTACTCTCGAGTCAATTTATACTCTTTTACCATCATATTTAGATTAGAGATGTCAATTGTCCCCAGAATCATGGAAGCAATAGTCAAGGAGAAAACTGCTGCAGGAAGCTTTTGATGTGTTTCGTATTGAGCCATATGTGTCTTCCGTCTTATCAAGTTCGGTTCGAAATAATCCAAAAAAATAAAAGAAATGAAACGACTAAGACTGGAAACAATTACTTTTAAAAAGACCCAAATTGGACTAACAGTTGAATACCAAAGTTCAGAATTGCGTGGAACATATTTGATAGGACAAAGATGGCCAAATTTATAAGCAATCTCAAGAAAGTGAAGCCGCATGTCAGCCCACAGGCATAGTTGATGACAGATTATAGGCAAAAAAAGGACTTGCTCTCAAACATGTAATACCAATTATTATTATTTTTAGATCAACTCAGGAATTTATTAATTTTCACTGATAGTTAAGAGAAAGATACAATCATGCAGCAGGAATCTGCAACATAGTGCACAGAAGCACAAACTCTGAGAACAATCCATCAGACCGGACTTAGCTTCAGCTGCACACTTGGTTTTGCCCCAAACCTCAACAAAAAGAAGGCAATCGCTTGCACTCAAAATAGTGTCGAAAGAGGTTAATTCATTGTTCACTCATGAACCAAACATCAAGTCCATCAATTTGGATACTACAACTGATTTTTCTGGGGAGGCGATGGCTCCTGTTGAGTCTTGCCCCCTGCCATGGGTGTCACTGCTGCCATTTGTTAGATAGTTGGGGCGAGAGGAGGAAGGCACAGGAGCAACAGCACTCCTCCCTGCCAACTGTGGGTGTGAAGAAACCATAAAGCCCCCGTGGGCGCTTCCGTTGAGCTTCTCATTCAGATATTGGCGCTGTACCGGATCCACAGGTTTCACTCCGACTATGAGAGCACTGCTTAATTGCATACCATTCTTTCCCACAGCCTTCTGGGCATCATAGCTGTTCTGTACACAGGATAAAGAAATGAAAAATATTGATTAAATGCACAACTCAGCAGGATATCATGTGCATCTGTGATTACAATGAAAGTGTACAGAAGCAAAGACAGGTAAACATGGGTATTTATATGCATACGACGATTACACCACCAAAGTGAAAAATTGATTGCACTACTCAAGAAAGTCCAACTAGCTAAAATTATATATCCTGGATAAGGTTGCATTTTAGTTTCAAGGAAGATGAGTATATAAATTGCTCTCCCTTGAAAAAACATGAAGACATCAAAAACAAAGAGGACACACCTATCCCTTGGAGATAGTAAAAGAGGGACTTATTTGCATTTAAATACCTTCAACTTTCCTCACATTTGCAACTACCTACCACATAAAGTTTTGTGTGCACTTTGCTGCCCTGAACCTTCAACTTTCCTCGCTTAAGTTTTGTTTGCGTTTAATACCTTCAACTTTCCCCACATTTGCAACTACCTATCACATATGTCCAGAAGATGGGCTTAGTTGAATGAGAATGTGGAGATGGGTAAGTGATAATAATAAAACGGGTAAGTGATAATAAAATAAAAGATAGGGGGAAAAAGGGTGCAGCATCGGAAGTTGAAGTGGTGCAAGTGATATGATAAAGGGAAAATTGAATGATTGAATGAGATGGTTTGGAAGATTTTGACACATTCAACAAGAACGACAGCTGCACCATTTTGGATAAGCTATAGGGTCTTTAGACTGTTAGTAGCCTAGTACTAAGGATTGACAAAAGTAGGTACGAATTGAGGTGGTGCAAAAGGATATGCCAGTAGATAGCCCTTAGTAGAGTTGAACAGAAGAGAAGGATTCGTGTCCAAATTTTTGGGTTAATGCTTTATTGTGGTTGTGTTTTGAAAGGATAAATATGAATAAGATCTTGGAACAAGGTTACCTAGAATGGGGACCGTTGTGGAACGAGAAACGAAAAAGCAGTAGGCCACTTGTGGAACAGGAAACGGTGTGTAGACTTCTTCAGACGCTTAGGTGGAACGGATATGTTACTTTGGAAAGTGGAAAGGTTCTTTCGTAACGAGCATACACGTTCCCATAACTCTATGCACCAATCAATTAACTTGTACCTTGATTATTCACTTTGAATCCTAGGACCGAGTGAACACAATAATTACATGGAACCATATAACCCACATTAATTTCCATGTGACTTTTATATTTGCAAGGAGCTTTATGTTCTCTCTCCCTCTTTGCTAGCTAAGTGGTTGTCTGCTACATATTCGCCTATCTAGGAAGGAGTACGGGTACTTAGGAGTACTGGTACTCCTTGGGTACTCTTAGGTATGTACCGCACAAGTACCCAAATTTTATTTATTTTTTATTTATTTTTAAATTTGGGTACTTTGCATATACTTCTTTGGTACATTGTGGATACTCACTCCTAGGTACATACCGTACAAGTATCCAAAGTTTTTTTTGTTTGTTTTTTATTTTTTAATTTTGGATACTTCGTAGATACTTCTTAGGTACTTCTTTGGTACATTGTGGATACTCTTTAGTGCGGTCATTGGATGAGCCTTTCCTTTAATATATAGCTTTGGAAGATTTGTTTTAGAAGTCGAATGTTTTTTTATTTTTAACTTAAACTACATTTTCAGACTAAAATTCATTTTGTGACTGATGAAAAGATTTAGACTCTTTACTTATAGTCATGAAGATGTATTACTCTCTCTATATATATACACACACATACACAAGCACGCACCAATCAATATTACCTGTATCCTTAATCTTTAGAAATTGACGTATTGATGTATTCGGTTTGTACCATACCGGATACTCATACCGGTGCCTACGCTTCATAGACATTCACTAAGAATTCGAAGGCCAAGTGAACATAATAAATATTATAAGGAATCCAAAAGCCCCAATGTATCTCGAAGGGCTTTCTATGTTTCCAAGTAGCTTTATTTTTATGTCCCAATTTGCAAGATAAGTAGTTGGATAACACACACATTCACTTTGAATCTCAAGACCAAGTGGACATGATAAATTATAAGGAACCCATATGTATTTCAATGGCCATTTATATTTCCAAGGAACTTTATGTTTTCTCGCTCCCACTTTGCCACCTAAGAAGTTGGTTGCAACATGCACACTTCGGACCCAAGACAAAGTGAAGAACATAATCAGCTATAATGACTACCAACACGCAGTTTACAATTACAAGAGAGTTTTACGATTTCGCTTTCCCCATCCCCCCCCCCCCCCCCCCCCCCACCCCCCCACCACCACCACACACACT
Source organism: Iris pallida (assembly GCA_029216955.1). Classification (NCBI taxonomy): domain Eukaryota; kingdom Viridiplantae; phylum Streptophyta; class Magnoliopsida; order Asparagales; family Iridaceae; genus Iris; species Iris pallida. Next base: position 3,141,608 of record JANAVB010000400.1, on the reverse strand, counting down.
TTTACAAAGTGGTTGGTTGCCACATATCTAGTTTCAAAATCACAAGACCAAATACATGTATATTTCCAGGGAAAGGGCTTTTTGTTTTCTATATCTCCCTACTTAGTCTTGGGAAAGTACACAATGTTGCTTTTAGCCTTATGTAAGGCTGCATTTAACAATTTGGAAAGGCTTTGTTCTCGATACGGAACAATATTTGTGGAATGCCAATCGCTGAGGAATTTATGGCAACTCTGTCCCTGAATAATGAAACATAAAATGACATTAACTAATTCCACCCTCGATCCCACCTAATAAGAGTCCCAGTGCACTATTAATGTTGTGGTGAAAGATTTAATATCTGAACACTATTCTGAGAAGAATTCCAAAAGTCCACATCTTTTCACAATATTTGGCTAGTAATTTCAAGGAGATCACTCTGGAAAGCAATTAGTGTCCTTATATACTGATGCATAAATAAACAGAATAACTATCAATCGTGATTTTTGCTTCAACATGCCCAGTACAATCAGCACAAATTCCCTATAGATCTGTTATCCTTCAGTGAATTAACAAAGGGCTACCAGGGCCACGATATACTAATGTAGGCAACAGGATATTCGATACTTGATATTGAAAACCAAGCATCACATCCCTGAACTTTGGCATTCAAGATTTTAGCATTAGCGAACAACAAAATACAGTAAGATGACGATTTTCAAAATCTACAATCCAACTATAGAATAAATAAGATTGGCAATAGAAAAGAATACCTGATACAGAATGTGCATCCAGTTGGCATCCCTTGTGCCAGGAATGTGTTTCAATATGACACCACATTTCTCAAATTCGCGAAGTACCAAATTGGTATCACCAGGGAAGAATCTGGAGGATAATAAACCAAGAATATTGAACTTCAAATGGGTACAGAAGAATTAACTTACAACACATACAAATAGCAAGTAATTTATAGGCAATTACTGGTCAAGGAAAAAAGAAAATACTGCAATAGTTTATAGCCATGTCAAAAATAAGAAAATTTTATGTTGGAATAAAGAAATATTTAACCATCAACCCCGTCACAACTCTGAAGTTCTGGAGCAATGCCATTGATTTTAATATCGCATCGGAGCAACCTTGGTTCAAAACTCTTTAGCGCACATTTTAAGGGATTTTAAATATAAAAATATATAACCTGCATGAATCCAGCTCTCATCCCACAAAATTAGGTCTTCGACCTGTGGGGGCATGTTGCAATAATAAATATTTAACCCTCAACCTTCACCATGCTTTGGAATTTTGGTGTAGTGGTAGCGACCTTAGTATTTTCCATGAATCAAATCAAGAACATAACAGAATTTGCACCAGCCAGTTCTATACTTGAAACGAGAGGAGCACCTTATCTACCTTTGTTTCCAAGTTACTTTAGTATGGTTTTTCTCATCCATCTGCTCACTTCTTGTTACACCCCCATCTCCATATGTCCAATTAGGTCCGCCCTTAAGTCTCACCAGTCATCTGGTCCTTCAGCTCAGGTCCACTACATAGTTTAACCTACAAACGTTCCCGCCACCCTCTTTCTCATTACATTAAACTAAATCATTTATTAACTTACCTGAATTGCTGACTGTGAACATGTCATGTAAACTTACTTTCCAAGTTCTGATTCCTGATCTGCACACACATTTTTTTTGAAGTGTTGATGACCTGAACTGTAGATAATTACTTTTTATGTTCTTTTATTTCTTTTATGTTTTTCTGAAGTGTTGATGAGACCTAAACCTCCTACATTCAAATCCGAAACCGTGATAAGCCCATATTCATAGGAACTGTTCCAAATTGAGAACGAAACCGAGTGTCAGAACTCACCTCCTTCTTCCTCGTCCTCCCTAGTCCCAACTCGCATTTCTGAGGGAAAAAATTAACTAATTGCCCCAAAGGGGTTGGTTCTCTTGCTAGTAAAAGACAAACAAGTACATGACCAATATGTCAGCAGACTCTTGTGCTCTTTACATTTACAACCCTAAACACAAGAGTGTCAGCATTTAAATCTAGAATCACAAAGCAAAGGATATTTATACAAGATGTCAATGGTTATAACCAGTAATAGAATATTAGAAATAACATGGCCTCATTATCAATTTAGAAAACCAAAATATCATCACATTAGAAAAGCAAGAACATGATATTGTGTGAGTACGAGTAATGAAGCATGTACATGGAGCAAAGATACAAAACATGCACGAACTATAACCACCTAGCACCAAGTAGCCACAAACGAGAAGGCTTAAAATTATAGTTTTACTAGGGTGTGTTTTGTACTATCAAAGCTTAGCAAAAGCTATTGACATGTGTTGCTTTTGTAAGTTGATGCATAAACTACTGCTCAGTATAATAATTGAAATGTTGTCGTACAAATGTTTGGTAAAACTTGTTTTCGATTTTGAAAATATAGAAAGACATGTATTAATACAAATATACAGGTACAAGATCAAATTTTAGAAAAAGTTGGTGTTATTATAAATAGGTTTTTTCTAAGGGCACTACCAAAATTGCTTGGGGGCATCACTTACTTGGGGACATCCCAAGAAGGTGGAAAATTTGTTAGGGGGCATCCAAAATTTGCTGGGGGGCAGCCCAACCCCCCAAACCCTTCATTTCATTTCATTTGTCATTCTACACTCTCTCTCCTCAAGAAGAAAAAAAGAGCTCTCTCCTAAAACCCTAATTTCTTCTTCTTCACCACTCCACTCCCAATTCCTCCACCAAGATTTCTTCCACAACCTTCGTAGATTCGAAGAGATGACACGCTAGTCAAAGCAACCGGAATCTAGGTACGTTCTTCCCTAATTTCTTCAAGAATTTTGTACATTCTATTCAAAACCCTAGAATATTTTTAATTCTTGAAAAAGTTATGATAAAATAGGTTTAGAATCTCTTTATGGTTCTCTTACCTAATTTTCGAACACAAGAAACCCACATTTTATGTTGAAACCCTAACCCTAGAATACGACAAACTAGCATCTCGTTTTGGCAGTTCGGGTCTCATAACAGTAGGACTGCCAGGCATGTGGCAATCCTAATGTAAATCAGGACTGCCACAGTCCTGGCAGTCCTCTTGTGAAAGAGGACTGCCAGGACTATGGCAGTCTTGATTTACATTAGGACTGCCACATGTCTGGCAGTCCTACTGTAATGACATATGGGGGTGGGTAACTGCATGATGCTCATATGCGGGAGGTAACTGCATGTCCTATTTCTGTTTCTATTATTTAATAACTGTATGTTGTCATATAGCCCACCGGCGCTAACAAAAGAATACGACCCACCGCGTCAAAGCATAAGGAACGTGCGGGACGTCCTCTCGAGCGTCCGATAACAATTTTCGAACCGGCGCCCGAAGCTCGAAGAGGTTGCCAAAGTGACACTAGTGTCGCGGTCACCAACAAGCTTGATCGCATCGACGAGTGACGACGTGGTCGACTTCCCCTTCATGAATAATAGGAAGTCTCGTTCAAAGGCCCGGCATGATATATAGTTGGATCTAGATATTTTTCTTGTTTCAAACTTAAGTTGGATGTGGAATGGTTATGTACTTGTTTGAAACTTAATTTGGATGTGGAATCTTTGAAACTTAAGTAGTTGTGATGAATTATTGTAGTTGTGATGAATTATTGTAGTTGGATTATTGTGATGAATTATTGTGATGAATCTTAAGTTGGATATGAAATATTTATGTAGTTGTGATGAATTATTGTTGTTTATGTACTTGTGATGAATTGTTGTTTTTTATGTACAGAGTATCAGTATCAGGACTGCCACCCCCCTGGCAGTCCTATACTGAAGTAGGACTGCCAGGGTGCTGGCAGTCCTGACTGAAACTTGCTGGCAGTCCTACACTAAAGTAGGACTGCCAGGGTGCTAGCAGTCCTGACTGAAACTTGCTGCAACAGCAAGTTTCAGTCAGGACTGCCAGCACCCTGGCAGTCCTACTTCAGTATAGGACTGCCAGGGGGGTGGCAGTCCTACTTATCAAACTATGTGAGGAGCTCCTCAACTGAAAACTCTTGGCTATCTGATCCAGTATCAGGACTGTTAGGGGGGTGGCAGTCCTACTTATCAAACTCTGTGAGGAGCTCCTCAACTGAAAACTCTTAATTTAGCACGGAGAATGGCCATTCTCCGTGTAATTTAGCACGAAGAATGGCCATTCTCCATGTAATTTAGCACGGAGAATGGCTATCTGATCCAGTATCAGGACTGCCACCCCCATAGCAGTCCTACATTGAATTAGGACTGCCAGCACCCTGCCAGTCCTAATTCAATGTAGGACTGCCAGGGGGGTGGCAGTCCTACTTATCAAACTCTGTGAGGAGCTCCTCAACTGAAAACTCTTAATTTAGCACGGAGAATGGCCATTCTCCGTGTAATTTAGCACGGAGAATGACCATTCTCCGTGTAATTTAGCACGGAGAATGGCTATCTGATCCAGTATCAGGACTGCCAGGGGGGTGGCAGTCCTACTTATCAAACTCTGTGAGGAGCTCCTCAACTGAAAACTCTTAATTTAGCACGGAGAATGGCCATTCTCCATGTAATTTAGCACGGAGAATGGCTATCTGATCCAGTATCAGGACTGCCACCCCCCTAGCAGTCCTACATTGAATTAGGACTGCCAGCACCCTGGCAGTCCTAATTCAATGTAGGACTGCCAGGGGTGTGGCAGTCCTATTTGTAAGTATCTGTAATTTAGCACGGAGCACGGAGAATGGTTATTCTTTCCATGTAAATTAACACGAAGAATGGCCATTCACCTACGTTTTAAAACTGGGAATAGCCATTCTCCGTGTAAATTAAGACGTAGAATGGTCATTCCGGTGCATTTTATGGTCAGTTGAAACTTTGGAGGGCCATAACTTTTGACTGGGAGGTCGAAACGAGGTCCGGTTTGTCGCAAAATGAGCGTATCTTTGAGGAGCCTGAAAGTAACTGCTTCATAGTTAGACGGCCTTCCGAAATTTTAGAATCGCAAAAAAATGATGTTTGGACATCCGTTTTAGCACTTTTTGTCGAAATTTTAGAATCGCAAAAAAATATATGTAGGACTGTCAGGCCCCTGGCAGTCCTACATATGTGAAGGACTGCCACCTCTCTGGCAGTCCTAATCTATGATCGGGACTGCCAGACAGGTGACAGTCCTCTGTGTCACAATCCGATTTTTTCGATGCATCAAAGTGTTCTTCGGACGTGGCGGGAAGAGAGTATACAACATTTGATGATCCCGGTTATTCCACGTTCAATATTTTTCTACATTAAACACATAATTCAACTTTTTATATGTGAAATTTATGTTTAAAACATTAAACATATATTAATTCGATGACTTACTAATAAATGAGCGAAGTCAATGATCTATAGTTGAGAGAAAAATTTGGGATAAAAATCAATGACCTAGAGTTGAGAGAAAAATTTTAAAAAAAATGTAGGTTGGGGAAAAATTTTGGGGTTAAATTCTTTGACCTAGAGTTGAGGGAGAGAAGAAAAGAGTTGAGGGAGAAAAGAAAAGAGTAGAGGGAGAGAGAAAAAGAAAACAAAAGTTGGTATTTATACCTTTGCTTGGGCTAGCCCCAAGTAAAAAAAATTGATGGCAAACTTGTAATATTTTGAAACATTTTTGGGCTAGCCCCTAGCAAAAAGGGTAGTGCCCTTAGAAAAAACCTATAAATAAATGCATGCGAAGATGAAGCAGCTTTGGAAGCAATCCCTGCTTTCGAAAACAGTTTATGAAAAGCAATAGCTTTTCAAACAAATACACATAAGCAGCTTTTACCAACAACACTTATATCTTGCTTCTAAAAGACATATGCGACTTTGATAAGTTCACCAAAACCAACCTGTGGGCATCAGATAATCTGATGTTCAATGCACAAAGATCAAATTATAAAATTGCATTACACTATCAAATATCAATACACGCAAGAAACGTTACTTTTTTTTTTCTTCTTCAATATAATGGAGAATTTTATAATATCAACCGGAAAATTCGCTGAACAAAAGAGTGTATGATCATACCCATAAACAGTAACCCACTCCTCTTCGTCCATCCCGCCGCCGCCGGCAGCGGGGACCATCGACAAGTTGCTCCTCATCTCCGGCCTTGCCACCTCCCTCGGCGGCGGCAGCATCAGCAGCTCCCCTGGCTGCTTCTGCTGCACTACCCCCTCCACCGGCGACCCGCTCCTCCCCGCCACCGCCATATCCTCGCTCCCGACCCTCATCGGCGACCACCAGCTTCCGCTCCAGGGACTCCGCTCGGCGGCCCTGGCCGGGGAAAGGGTGGAGGGGTGGTTCCGCTTCGGGGTCGGGGCGGAGGCGGAGGCGGAGGCGGAAGCGGGTTCGGGGGTGGAAGGATGGGGGAGGAGGAGGTCGGGCTCGGGGGAGAAGTCGAGGCGGTCGTCGAGGGTGAACGCGGGAGGGGGAGGGGGGTCGGCAGCGGCGGCGGAGGATAAGTTGTCGCGCCAGAGGGCGGAGACGATGGAGGCCTGGTCGGGGGTGGTGAAGCGGCTGGTGAGGCGGTGGGAGGAGGAGATGGGGGAGGCGAGGTCGCGGAAGAAGACGGACTGCTGGTGGCGGCGGTCGGGGGTGGACTTCCGGTGGGCGGAGGCGCTCATGGTTGGGGAATTTTGGCTTAGGGTGTTGGAAAAGAAACCCTACTTCCCCCCGAAACCCTAGGATGGAGGAAGTTGGTAGTAGGGAAATGGAAAAAAAAAATGCGGAGGGAAATGAAAAATTAAAGAGAATTTTTGACTTACCCCCCACTTTGTTTACCCGAATTAAGGGTACACCCCATTATTTTGCATTAATGTACATCACCCCCCACATTTGACGGATTCCGTCAAAAATTAACGGTCAAACGTTTTGGCCAAAATTTTTGGACCAAAATGCCCTTCATATTTTCTTCTTCCTTTCCTCCCCCCCTCCCGGCGGCCACCGCACCCCCGCGGCCACCGCCCCCGCACCGCCGTCTCCGCCGCTTGCCGCTTCTGCCGCCCCCCTTGCTGCTGCTGTCGCCGCCACCGCTGCTGCTGCTGCTGCGGGGAGGGGAGGGGGGAGCGGAGGAAGGGGGCGGTGGCGGAGGGCGGGGGGAGCGGAGGCGGGGAGGGGGGGGAGGGGGCGGGTGGCGGAGGAGGGGGGCGGAGGCGCAGAGACTGGCGGTGGCGGTGGCGGAGGGGGGGAGCGGAGTCGGGCATGGGGGAGCGGAGGCGGGGAGCGACGGCGGTGGCCGTGCGGGGGGTGGGGTGGGGGGGTAGGGAGGGAGGTTAGAGGAAAGAGGGAGGAAGAAGACGAGGACATTTTGGTCCAAAAAAAATATTTTTGATGAAATCCGTCCAATGTGGGGGGTGACGTACATTAATGCAAAACAGTGGGGTGCACCCTTAATTCGGGTAAACAAAGTGGGGGTCAAGTCAAAAATTCTCAAAATTAGATGTGTTTATTGGTACTTTTACGGCATAACACCGAAATTTGAATATTCCTATCAAAAATTCTGCTTGGTAACGGTGTTTTCACCTGTTTGGGGATGTTTTTGAACCGATCGTTTGTGAAAGCCCCTGTTTGTTAATTTTTTTGAGGCATCGGTTTTGGTCGGCTCAAAAATCCCCCAAAATTGGTGTAATGTATTTTTGTGTGGCTTTATAAACACCCCAAATTGGTAGATTTTGAGCGTCTCTATTTTTTATTCCATTTACATCCTCACAAAAATATATATAATTATAACTACTGATACCCTTCCCTATTTAATTTATTCGTGTAAAAAAATTTCAGAACCGCTCGTTAGTGAATTACCAAGCATGGATTGGACTGGTTTAAAAGTCGCTACTTAAAAACCATCCAAAATCGGACCCCTCATAACCGCTCATAACCGTTACTCTAAAAACACTTCATAACCGCTACCCCTACAATTGCCAAGCAGACCCTTAAGTAACTCATGAGTGACTAATTTTTGAAACTAAAGTATTGGATTACAAACATCACATTCCTTTTTTTTTTAAGAGTTTAAACATAAAAATGAAATATCTATAGAGAATAAGTCCATATGTCATAATTATTACAATTCTTATTTGAGAAATTTTGAGTGGCACCCCACTTTCTTTATCCATATTTAAGGTGTACCCCACCACTTTACATAAATGTAAGTTATCCCCCACTTTTTACGGATTACCGATAATTTTGGACGAAAATACCCTTCCAAATTCAAGACCAAATCCTGCCCCCCTCCCCCGCTCCCGCTCCGCTACCGTATCCCCGCCCCGCCGCTGTCGCGCCCCCACTGCCGCGCTCATCACCACCACCACCACCACCACCACCTTCACCAACACCACTATCACCACCACTGCTCCCCCGCCGCCCCCGCTCCGTCACGCCCCCACTCCCGCTCCGTCACGCCCCCACTCCCGCTCCGTCACGCCCCCACTCCCGCTTCGTCCCCGTGCCCTAGCTCCGCCCCATCCCCCGCTCCCGCTCCGCCCCTTTTTCTGTCTTCTTCCCTGCAATAGCAGTAGCAGCGGTGACGGGGGGCAGCGGTGGGCGGGGGCGGACGCAGCAGCTGCGAGAGAGGGCGGGCACGACAAAGGCGGGGCGAGATCCTATGAAATAAAGAAGATTATTCATAAATAACATAGTCCAAGCAGACCCACTTAAAATCTTTACTAAACTATGACAGGCCATCATATTAGCAAATAAATGTAAAGACCCAAACCAGAAAGTAGTTAGCACAGGGGCCGTGGAGAGAGATGTTTTTATATCTCGCATTGAAAATCCGGGGGGCAGCGGCGGGGCGAATAAGGGGGATTAAGATTTGGATTTAGCTTTGGGGAGGATGAAGACGAGAATATTTTGGTAAAAAATTGTCAGTCAAATGGCTTGATCGTCAGCTATGGACGAATTCCGTGTGGAGTGGGAGTGTTATACATTTATGTAAAGTGGTGGAGGAGCACCTTAAATAAAGGTAAAGAAATGCAGGTGTCACTCAAAATTTTTCTTCTTATTCTGAGCTCATATTTGAATTTTTGTAGCCTAGATTGTGGTTCTGTAATTTGAAATTTTGTATTTATCAATATGAGACATGAAAGACATGGAATGTAGACCCACTATGACTCATAAAAGAGGTTATTATAATTTACGTAGTTCTAGACTGTCAAATATTTGAGTCCTACGAGTATAGTCAAAACATATGAGTCTTGTCAAAGTAATTATGTGTATATCCAGAACTGTCATAATTTTAGCAGTTCATGACTATAGAAAATTAGACAATCATAAGCACCGTCGTGAGGACTGCTAATTTTTTTTACAATTTTGACTATATAAAAGATTGCTAAATAGTGATAATTCCTAACAACAAATGTAGTACCTCTAGTAATCATGTGTAAATGATACGTTGTTATTTTCTGGAAAATAATAATAATTTAATCTATGCTAATTTTTAAATTTTAAAAACTTAACCAAACCAAACTTTTGGAAAGGTATGTGTATGTATACAGAGCACATTTCCAAACTAAGAGGGACCTATACCTTTAATCATAACAAGCTCCTATATCATATACACAAGTATAGTATAACATGCCAACAACTAAAAAAATTACACAGATGGATGAATTTTGTCGTATTTACGAAAACAATGATAAGTTTGAAAAAATTAAGAAAGAGAGGAAAGGACGATATCAGTAATAACGCCCAAAACATTTAAACCAAACTTGCTTTATACACTTGCTTTATTTGTTTTTGCAGTTGGCTTTCTTGTGTCGAGAGGGATGAAGGACAAAAATAATTTGTTCCATCCTGATTGTGAAATCTGATGAAAGCATATATGTGACAGTCAAACATGGAATGCACCAAATGACCATAAGTTATAATTATGTAAGGCATTTAAATTATCCCCAAAGAAAGACAAAGTGATTAGAAGCATTGAAATTTTCCATCCCAAGCAACAGTTATAATAGCAGGTAACAGTAGACTACGACGTGGTGGAAGGTGCTGCAGATATATACTGCACAGTGGGACAACATCAGTGATGACGCCGGGAGAGGGGGGGGGGGGGGGGGGGGGGGGGGGGGGTGCATCACTAATATCGTCGAACGGTGGGGGTCACTAGCTTGGCGCCATCACTAATGTCGTCGAGTGGATCCTTTGGTTTAATTTTTTATACGTCATTACTGATGTCGTTCCTTCCTTTCCTTCTTAATTTTTTTCAAACTTATTCCTTTATGTATAAATAAGAAAGTTCATCCCTATGTGAAAAAAAATTTTATGCCAATAATGATAGATGTCTCACAGTTGCATTGCATAATATACTACACCCACCAAATAATAAGCAACAACAATAAAATACATCTTTATCCTAATTTTGTAGGATCTGTTGTCTGAATTATGAATTATCTTCTTATGTACAACTATGTTAAAGATTAGATCATGGATGGATCTTTGTAACTCTAATAAAAATTAATTTTTTAAACACTTACAAACATGTTCGATTAGACTTATACTTCTAATTTTAGCGGTTCCATTAACTAGATTAAATTTTCTTCGTACTACAACATGTATTGGTACGTGTTCTATATATTTAACTATCTAAGAATATCTTGTCTAGTTTTCTACGTTTATAAGAATATTTTTTTAAAATCGAACAATTAATAATTATAGGGTAAAGTGCATTTAAATCCTCCTTAGAGTTGCCTCGTTCGCAAAATAAGACCTTTTAGAAAACTTAAAGCAGTTTGCACCTCCCGCAAACCCTGTTTTGCGCAGAATACCCCTTTCCGTCAAATTGACGTTAGAACAGCCGTTAGAGGCCATTTTTTGGATTAAAAAAAAAAGTGGACTTCCCAAAATACCCTTAATGCTTACATTTGGCTGTTGGCTCTCTTTCATTCTCTATGTATAAGACAATGTTTGTTTGAAACATAAAACCTAAACTTTATATTTTCTATTTTTTGACCGGTTGGTTGGAAGGAAAAATAATATATTTTTTTATATTTCTTTTTTTTTTACTTATTTGCTCTCATTTAATATATTGAAACTTTTTCTTACCTACAGATCTCAAATCCAACTGCAAATTTTTTTTATATTCTCTTTTTTTTTTTTTTTTTACTTATTTGCTCTCATTTAATGTTTGAAGCTTTTTTTACTTATTCCTTTTTTTTCAAGACGTCCAAATAGAAATTATGGAAGCCTATTCGTAGATAATTGACAAAGGCGGTGGCAGCCACTGAACCCGGACCATGCTTCGACATACATGTTTTGCAATTTATTTTTTGATTTTTGACACGTTTAGTAATATTTAAGTTATTTGTTTAAGTAATACATGTGATGAAAATAAATTTGTACCAAGATTTACAATTTCAGTTAGAAAATAAATAAATAATTACGATAATAGTCATGACTAATAAATAATTACGATACAAGTTCAGGACTAATCGGACATTTGTTAAAAGATTTTTTTTCCAGAAAAAATTTAAGATGAAAACCTACTATTTAGATTATAAACATTTATTTTCGAAAATGACGTCAAGCATGAGAATTGATTTTTGTTTAATAATCTTTTTAATATTTTGTTTTTTGTTTCCATTTTTTTATTTCTTATTTCATATTTTTTTTCATCTTTTTAATAATCTTTTCTAGAATTAATAAATAAATAATTACGATAATAGTCATGACTAATAAATAATTACGATACAAGTTCAGGACTAACCGGACATTTGTTAAAATATTTTTTTTTTCCAGAAAAAATTTAAGATGAAAACCTACTATTTAGATTATAAACATTTATTTTCGAAAATGACGTCAAGCATGAGAATTGATTTTTGTTTAATAATCTTTTTAATATTTTGTTTTTTGTTTCCATTTTTTTATTTCTTATTTCATATTTTTTTTCATCTTTTTAATAATCTTTTCTAGAATTAATAAATAAATAATTACGATAATAGTCATGACTAATAAATAATTACGATACAAGTTCAGGACTAACCGGACATTTGTTAAAATATTTTTTTTTCCAGAAAAAATTTAAGATGAAAACCTACTATTTAGATTATAAACATTTATTTTCGAAAATGACGTCAAGCATGAGAATTGATTTTTGTTTAATAATCTTTTTAATATTTTGTTTTTTGTTTCCATTTTTTTAGTTCTTATTTCATTTTTTTTTTCATCTTTTTAATAATCTTTCTAGTTTTTTAAGAGTGACTTTTATTTTCAAATTTGTATAGTTTTTGTTTTTGTCTTTTTTCATTGTTTAAGATTTATCCTCATTTTTTGGTTTTTTTGGAATATTTTGTCTATTTTTATTTTTCCATATTTTAATAGTATTTTTTTGTTTTTTATTTGGTTTTTTTTTTCCAGTTTTTCATCATTTCTATTTTTTAAGAATTGATTTTTTTTGTATTTATCAGTTTTATTTTTCCCAAAAATATTTATATATTTGTTAAATAAAAAATAATTTATGACAAAATAATTTTAAATAATATTTATCCATTTTTTTGACGAAACTAACCGTTTTTAACAAGTTAATACTAATTACAATAATTTTAATAAATAATTTTACTAGCAAAGACCATTTTCCCTTTGTTAATATTTATCCACTTTTTAACAAGTATTTTTGCGTTTTTAACAAAATAATTTTAGAACTAACCGTTTTTAACAAGTTAATATTAGATAGCCCAGGGGTAAAATGGTCAAAACAACCCCATTTTAACACCCGTAAACAGAAAAGTTAGCGGAGGGGGTGATTTGAGCATTTTCGTATCTAGTTGGGTTTTTCGGATCAGCGAGTCTTTATTTGCATTTTCGTACATCTAAGGAGGGTTTAAATGCACTTTACCCATAATTATATTATATTATGAATAAGAAAAGTTTTAATATTGTCCAACATAATAATGTCTTACAGTATGGACAATAATATAATATAATATTAAATAAGAAAAGTAAACAACTTCTTTATTTATTTTTCTATACATAATTACACAAGTATCCATATTAAATGTAATAAACAATTTTAATTAGTAAATATAGATGATGAAATTTTTGGAACAAAATTTTTTTACGGTGAAGCCTAGTTTTCTTATTATATAGTAGTATAGATATAATATTATAGATAGATGAATAATTTTAATAGTAAATATAGATGAAGGTATTTTTGGAATAAATTTTTTTACGATAAAATTTTATATATATATATATATATATATATATATATATATATATATATATATATATATATATATATATATATATTCTACTATATAATGAGGTTTCAAAAACGGCTCAAAAGTGAGCCGCCAAAGCCGTAGTATATTATGGTCCATTTTATTTTAAAAAATAAATTATGTAAAAATTGTTAAAAAAAATTTAAGTTTGTTATATATATTCAACATGGGGAATCGAACTCAACCAAACAAGAAGAATACCTAGTATATATAAAGGGCTTCAAAACGACTCAAGTTTGAGTTGTCTAAGCTGTATATATCATCAACCATTTTCTTCTAAAATAAATTAAATTATGTAAAACAATTGTTGAAAAAAGTTTAAATTTGTTATATATATTCAAAATAGGGAATCGAACTCAACCAAACAAGAAGAAAACCTCACACCTTAACTACATGAGCTAGAAAAAATATTTGACTATAATTGAATAATATTTTTATTATAGGTAATCACACCACACGTGTTTTACTAGTACTATACTATTATAATGAGGCTTCAAAACGGCTCAAGTTTGAGCCGTGTAAGCCGTGTATATCAACTATTTTCTTTTTTTCTTTTTAAATTAACTGTCTTTCTTATTTTCTGTGTGGGTAACCGAACCTTCTCTTCTCACGTAAAAAATTAAAAACTACCAGATACTAGAATATATTTAAAATTTAAATTATGTTTAAATGAACTACAGAACATTATTTAATCAAACATATATCCCAAAATTTAAAAAATAATCATAACAAATCATATTAAAATACATTCAAATTATTTTTAAATATTCTAATATAATTTAAATTTGTATTTACTTTATTAATACTATCATTATTTTTTTTTATACATGCAACGCACGCGCGCGCGCGTGTATATATATATATATATATATATATATATATGTGGGAGAATAATATATATGGGAGAATAAATATATATGAATGACAATGCATGGTTGTTTCCAATTTATATGCAAATGAAGTAGCACATTGATACAACTTAATAACTATGTTTGACACGACCCCCATCCACGCTCCCCCTCCTCGCCCATAAAAGCAGCCAGGTTGACATACTTCTCCACCTCCCTCCTCTCCCTCCACTTGGCTCTACACACCACGCAGCTAGCCGACGACGACGGGCGGTGGAGGAGGGCAAGGCGGTGGCTGAGGGCGCGGATGATGCGCTCGGTCGTCTGGACGTCGACGGGCTCGGCCGGGGACTCCATGGGAGGCTAGAAGAAGATCAATATGGTACGTACGTACGTACGTACGTACGTGTGTGGTTGACTGCTTGGAGTTGGGATTTGTATAGTGGTAGGAGTTGGGGTTTACGTACTTTTGTGACGGTTCATACGTTGAGTGGTGTGGGGACGAGGGTTTGGTGGTGAGGATGGCGGGTGGGAGAGGGAATTAACTGTTGAGTTCAAGTTACTTCAGGGTCAAGACAAGTTTAGGTTAGCAGTAGGTACCATCTCCTTCAAACAAACAACGAAAGTTATTGTTTTATATTACAATTTTGAATTCTTTATATATATTTGGATAAATTATTTAAGGGCGATGCAAAAAAAAAAAAAAAAAAAAAATCTGCTTATATATGTGTGTGTGAGACTTTGGATAAGTTTAATACTTTAAAATCTTTTTTTTATAATATTAAATTTGTAAAATAACATACTCCAAAAATTAGTAAAAATTTATATTTAGATTTTTATTAAGTTGAACTTAAACATTGTAATTTAAATTTGTTTTGTATCTCTAGTAAATCTTGTTGATATGTAATTTATAATCCAACTTAAATGACACATGTGATGATGTGACACAATATGGTGCAAGGAAGACCTCAAATTTTTTTTCTAAACTAAGAAAAAAACTATTAAAGAGTGGGAGGACCATGACTAGTTTCTCTTATTGTACATAATATAGGGCTTATCAAATGAAAAATGGGATCCTGATAATAGCGAAATATAGGATTGCAACTGATCCATCTACCCGAGGCAAGTCGAGTTTTATATTTCGATATCGACTTGTTTATGGTTAGTTCTTATCAAGCTGGACTAGAGCGACAGTCTGAACTTGTAAGAATTTATGTTCAAGCTAGTTGAACTGCTTGCTACCTGTGAGAAGCTTCTAAGCTATCCTATCTCGAGTCAGACTTCACATGGTCACTGTAGTCATATGTAGGAGGAAGAGTCTGAACATCCTAAATTATAGAAGTTTTCATTTACATTTCATTTCGAACCAATGTGAAACTAAAAGCTAACTCACATCCAAATCTAAAAAATATATCATTTACTTATGTGCCGAGTCAAGTCACATTTGAGTAAAAAGAGAGAGCCAAACCTAGCACTTGATAAGCTTGCTCATGAGACTAGCTTCCTTTCATATTCGAGTATTATAATTCGCTCTCGTTAGCTGGATGGAAATTACTAGGGACATCACAAAAAGTGATAGGAGATATCACTATTAATTTGTAAACGTGGTAGAGGACAACACATGATTTGTTAAGGGGATAACACACTATTTCAAACATTCAAAAAAATTTCTTCCTCTTCCTCTTGAATTTTTGCTCTCTTTAGAACACCATTATTGATGATTTCAAAAACCATTGTAAAAATTTGAAAGCTTTGAAAATCGTAACAATTAAATTGGAAACGACCAAAATATATTATCATTTTGATGGTACTAATTGTAGTTAGGCCTGCGTGAATGATGGACTCTCAACTTTCTGTATTGTCTCTAGTAATTTTCTAGTTGAACAACTATGCTGGAGTCTTCATCAATTTCGACCACTTCGAATCCAACTTGGCAACCTTCATTGAACAACAACTTGAAGATCAACTTCGATGGTGCTTTTCTTGATGGAAAAATGGCAGCTGCTGCTATTTTACGAGATGGTTCAGGTCATTTTCTGGGAGCTGTTTCAAAATCTCAACATGGAGGTTCTTCAATTGAAGCTGAGGCATTGGGTATTCATCTATCCATCCTTCTTGTGGAACAACATAATCTTAGCAATACTATTATTGAAGGTGACTGCAAACCATTGATTGATGCTATCTTATCTAAATTTGATACAATCATTTGGTTAGCTCGGCATACAATTTCCACTGCTATGAAGCTTCTTTTATCTGCTTCCAATGTTTCTTTCTCTTTTGTTCGAAGAACTGGCAATGTATGTGCCCATCAATTGGCTTCATCTGCTTTACTGTGTAATTCTGTAAATATTCTTACTGTTCATTCTTGCATTCCTCCTTGTATTTCCGAGGCTGTGGCAATGGACATTTCACTTTGTAATTTGAATATTGAATGAATGGATATGCTGTTTCTCTCAAAAAAAAAATTCATGTTAAGATGGGACCTACGTGTAATTTTTTTTTGGTGACCAGTGTCGAGCATCTCCAACCCTATTGTCTTGTTAAGTGTTGTGAGTCTTAGGTGGCTCCTATGTGGCATGAGTCACAAGACAATGTCTTGTTTATGTGGCAAAATTATATCTCAAAAGACAATGAGATAGAAAAATTCTTTCCAATGCAAAAGTATTGAGGAGACAATAAAAAATATTTTTTCCAACTTTCAAGGCAACTTTTAAGACAACTACTCATCTTCTTTCTTTTTTCTAATATTTTTTATTCATAATTGATGACATGGAAGAGAAGACATTGTCAAGTGCATTGTCTAGAACAAGACAATCAACTTCACAATGTCTTCTTTAATTTTTGCCACATAAGCTTCACAATTGACTTGACAATTGCATTGGAGAAGAACTTTTGAATAAAATTTTGTCATTCCTATGTGGCATTAACTTTTTTTCAAAGTCACAATAGGGTTGGAGATGCTCTAACGGTGGACTTGGTTGACCTAATAATAATTTATTGGGCCCTAATTTATTTCTTAGTCCTCGCCGAAACTAAAACCCTTCGCTTTGCTTTAATTTGCAGTTCGTCTCGTTTCCTCAGCAGACCTTCCCACACCGGTGCCCATGGCCGCCCGCCTCCGTTCCGTGGCCAGACCGGCCCTCTCCTTCTCCAGATTCGTCTCCCAGAAGCCCAACAGACCTTTTAATCTCAACCACTAAATTTCAATCCAAGCCATAAAACATAGGGTGATTCTATAATAAAAAACCAACCGCTAAATTTTAATCTCAACCACTAAATTTCTGTATATATATATATATATATTATATATATATATATATATATATATATATATATATATATATATATGTTAAGATTAGATGACTTAAAGCACCATCCAACGGTGTAAATAGAAAAATGCTTGGAGATACAAAAAGTGTGAGAATTTTGATCCTTACTCTATATATAATGGGATATATATAATATATAATGCGGATCCCTCCTCATATCCTTTGAGGATCAGTTCTCCTATCTATCGCTCCCAAGTCTAATTACTCTTAGGTAGGCATATGAGAATAATCAATCTGTCAAAGCTAAATAAGACCAATTAGGGCCTGACAAGATTAGCTGCTTCACAGTAGGTCTTGCCAGTAGAAAAAACAATCTCATAATTAATTCAGTGATCTGCAGCCAAAGAAACTAGAGTGCAAAAAGAATCTTTACCAACCCAATATTACGTACTAGTTAAAAGTTTTTGGATCCAGATCTGGGTCATATCTCTCTCTCTCTCTCTCTCTCTCTCTCTCTCTCTCTATATATATATATATATAATATATATATATATATATTATATATATATATACTACAAAGAAAGCCCTACTTGATCGATCTCTCCAATTTATGTTTCAAATTCAAGTTGATGATGATCTTAGTGGTTTAAATGGCGCCTCATGATAATATGTACAAAGAAATGTTCTGAGGAGAGTTATTAAGAACTTTTTTTTTTCTCTTTCATTCGTTATATTACAATCCAAACGAGACCTTAGATCATAATTAGTAAGGTTCATTCCATTTTCTAGATTCTAGATTAGAATGTAGGAGCTCATTTTGTAGAATAGTAAATTACATCTCTAGTCTCAATTTCTACAATTTTGGTTCCATTCCATCCATAGTTGCTAAGGGTTAGTCTCCCAATTTCTAGATTCTAGATTGTATGAACTTATTTGTAGAATAGTAAGTCCTAATTTGGAGTCCAACTTTCTAAATTCTAGATTTCCATTATTTTTTTCACATCAATTTTTGATCACACAATCTTTGGGACCGGGGCTCATGACTTATCATTTGCTACTATTCTCATACAAATGTAACAAATCCAACTTATTCTACATTTATTTTTTATTTTTATTTTTAAAATTTTGAATCCTAAATTGTATTTGAGAGTCCCAACTAGTAATGATAATCCTGCGCAACTTACTTCAAAAATATATAGAAAGGTCGTTTCAGCAAAGCTCAAGATCCGTTGATCCTTCAGTATACATGCATGCACTAAGACTTGCGTCTAAGTCAAACATACTCGAAAAAATTAACTTCGCATGTGCTTCTTAATTGTATTGGTTTAAACTGCACAGCTAAAAACTAAGATTTTTTACAAGGACATATCAAAATTTGACCAGGGCTGGTCAGGAATGAGGCTATCCATGTTTGAGGAGGAATTATTGAGACTATCCAATTTTTCTACTCAGGGACTGTTCCAACCCCACACACCCCCCAAATCCCAAATTTCACTCTCATTTGCAAATTTCACTCTCTCTCTCTTCCAAAATCCTAAATTTATTCCTCCTCTTCTTCTTCTTCTTCTTCTCTTCTTCTTCTTCATTTCTCACTCCCCAAACTATACATCTTCTTCTCCACTTTTCTACTCTAAATCCTAGTTTTCTCTCCATCGTTTTCATCAAAACCATATTTTTCTCTCCACAATTTTCATTATCATCATTTTGATTCCTCACAAATAATGCATGAAAATAAATCCTAACATGTTTATTTCATTCTTTCTCACAAAAAAATACATGAAAATAAACCCTAAAATGTATATTTCATTATATTATCAATGGAAATAAATCTTAGGCTAAATTTCAACTTGATACCCTCAACTATCCATGTTTTGTAACTTGATACCCTAAACTTTTAAAATAGTTAACTTAATACCATCAACTATTGAATATTTTCAACTTCATACCCTAAAATCCAAAAAATTCCAAAAAACCCTTGCCCCCCCTCCCTCCCTCTCCGGCGTCCCCCCCCTCCCTCTCCGGCGTTCCCCCCCCCCCCTCCGGCGTCCCCCCCCTCTCCCCCGGCGGGGCGGCGCGCAGCAGCAGCGGCGGCCGGAGCAGCAGCGGCTGTCAACCCCAGTTTTTCAAAATTTTTGTTTATTAGTAATAATTGGTCATTAGTGATTAAATTAGCTTTAAAATGTTTTATTATAATTATTAGGAATTTTCTAGAATTTTTAAATAATTTTAAATGATTTTAAAATGGTTTTAAATACCTAAAATGCCTCTTTGCAATTAAAGAATTGTTTTAAATATGTTTTGTAATTGTTTAAACCTTTCTGTAATTTCCCAAAATCTGTTTGCAAATTTTATTTGCAAACTTAAACTGCGGGCCTCGTTTTGCAATATTGATATTGCACAAACATTAGGACAGGGACTTGTTTGTAATTTCTAAACTAGAGGACCTAACCCTAAAACGACCACCCCCTCCAACCGACCTTCCCTAATTTTTCGGCGATCACCGAAACCCTAACCCTAATCCAGTCCTAATTCCACCGCCTTCGACACCTATAAAAAGACCCCCTCGTCGACCTTGAACTCCCCACAACCGCCTCGACCACTCCCTACACCGCTACGACCACCATCTTCCCCTTTCCAGTCGCGGAACCCTGACTCCGGCAGCCTTCAAACCCACCTCTACACAGCCTCTCGTCGCACAACCACCACCACCC
>JANAVB010000400.1:2244441-2501941 GCA_029216955.1 Iris pallida | reverse complement strand
TTATAATTAGTCCCAAATTGGACTATATAATCAAAACTATTAAAAACATATTGATTAGATAAGAAATATAAGAATATGAAAAGTGTCTAGATTTGAAAAAATCTAACACCTAAACAAAAAATATATAGTTTCCATTAATGAAAATTTATCATGATTGTGAAGGATTATTGGTTATTGCGATAAACGTTGCCAAGTCTAGCGTTGTAAGAATAAGGTATTGTTTGGGAAGGGGGAAAAATGGGAGGGAGAAAAATGTTGAGAAAAAAATGAGAAATTTTTTAAAAGTAGTGATGTTTGAGAAGGGTGAGAGAAAATAAGGAAGAAAAATTTGAGAGAAAAATTCATATGGACTCTACTAAAAAAAATTTCTCCCAAAAGTGGGAGAAAAATGGAAAGAGTTGAGAGAATTGCGAAAAAATTTACTCAACTACCCTTCAATAAAGTAAGTATTAATTATGATTTTAAAAATTAAGGACTAAATGGTAATTACACCT
Source organism: Iris pallida (assembly GCA_029216955.1). Taxonomy (NCBI): domain Eukaryota; kingdom Viridiplantae; phylum Streptophyta; class Magnoliopsida; order Asparagales; family Iridaceae; genus Iris; species Iris pallida. The sequence goes on along the minus strand of JANAVB010000400.1, from coordinate 2,501,447 downwards.
TTCTCCATAAACAAAATAAATATTATTTTTTGAATTTTTTTCCCTACTTTTTGATTATCCAAACAAGTGAAGAAAAAATTAATTATACCTCCATTTTACTCTCCTCCTTTTTTTTTTCCTCAAAATTTTCTTCCCCTCTCAAAAAACTTCCCAAACACACTGTCAGGACGTTTGGTTCAAGTTTTTGTGGTTTGAAAATGGGTTTTGAATTCCTTACCCATGTTTGGTATGTTTAGGATTGGCAATGATGAGGTAATATGTGGGGGCTTTGGGGGGAAAGTTATTCCCATTGACTTGGAAAAGTTATTTCCAAGCCCTCCCTTGGGAATAGATTTGCTTTCCTAGGAATAATGTTTGGTTATTTTGTTTGAACGGTTATAGTCTCTTTTTATTTTCAAAATTTTAACTTCTATCCCAAACATGTAAATCATCATGAAATTAATGAAAGGGCATTAAAGAAAAACTAAATAAATTAATATTTTTATCCCATTTGTAAAGCAAACATGGAGCTGATTTTTTTTCAAAATTTTGAACTATCTATTCCCAATCAAACAAAACATGGGTATGAGAATGTTGAATTCCTTTCCCATGGAAAATGAATTAAAAACCTATTCCTAGTAATACAAAATCTTGATCCAAACGAAATGAAAACTTTAATTCCTTGTCATTTCATTTCCTTTGGGAAACTTTAATTCCCATTGATTTTCTTCTGATGTTTGGCAATGCCAAAAAATTTGGAAAGGAAAGTGAATACTTCAATATGAGAAAGTGATTCTTTGCTTGGATATATGAAATCATTTTCTTTCCTAATTTTTCTTCTATTGAGAATCATTTTCTTTCCCTCCTCAATTTCTTTGGTATTCAAATATAGGAAAGAAATTACTTTTATTTTTCAATCTGAGGATTCCGCTAACCAAACGAGGCAAGAGTAGGAAGAGTAGAGGAGAAGAGGAGGAAGGAAGTGGATTGATTTCTATAGGAGTGACTATTACTCATAATTGTCGAATTTTATTTGTTGTCGGCTAATACAATTTTAATCTAATTGTTTCCTCCCTAACATGGTTAATTAGTTGTACCCCCTATGGTTTGTACGTATTTTGGTAACTGTTTTCGTTTTTTCAAAAATAAAGAACACCTTCCTGGCTGCTTAATTTTTCACTCATTTTCTTCTATGCACTAGGGGGTACAACTAATTAACTTTATAAACTAGGGGGGTATTATTTATTTTTAAAACAACAGTGACAGTTATCAAAATACGTACAAACTATAGGGGGTACAACTAATTAACCCTCCCTAACACGGGTTGGGATGTGTTTATTAATTTTATTTGATAACAAAAACAATAGTATAAACAAAGGCTTTTTCTAAGGGCACAACACAAATTATTAGGGGCTATTAAAAAAATGTTCAAAAATATTACAAGTTTGTCATCAATTTTTTTTACTTGGGGCTACCCAATTTTTTTCAGTATGTGCTGGCAGTCCTAGGACTGCCAGCATGTTGACAGTTATGTTAGGACTGCCAACAAGTTGGCAGTCCTCGGAGGAGAAGAAGAAGAAGCAACAGCAGCACCTACATCCATCCATGTCTCCTCCTCCTCCGGCCCCGTCCTCCGCCCCCTCCGCTTCTCCACCGCCGTCGCCTCCTCCTTGCTTCTCCTCCTCCTCTGGCCCCGTCCTCCGTCCCTTCGCTCCTCCACCGTTACCGAACTCGATTTCACGCACGTCATCCACTCCCGCTACCCCTCCGCTGGAGCAAGGAGGAGGAGGAGGAGGAGGAGGAAGGTGAGAGAAAAAAAATTCTAATATTGGGCTGTCCCCAAGTAATTTTCGGGACGTTCCCAGTAAATGTTCATCAAATCTGGGCTGTCTCCCAGTAAGTGATAGCCCACAGTGATAGTTGGGGTGCCCTTAGAAAAAGCCTAAACGAAAACCCCAACCGTATATTTTCCGTCTTCTTCCTCCCCCTCGAAAACCCTAAGGTCCCTAACCTTAATCCAGTCCAATGGAGGAATCATCAGAAAAGAGGAGAGAAAGGCTCCAAGCCATGCGCACGGAAGCCGCCTCCTCCTCCTCCCCCTCCCCATCCCTCCCTCCGCCATTCCAGCCCCTCTCCAACCCACTCCTCCAACCAACACTCCCGCCGCCGCCGCCTTCGGGCGACGACCGCTCGCCGAGGTTCGACTTCTACACTGACCCCATGGCTGCCTTCTCCGGAGCCAAGCGCCGCACCGGGACCCCCTCCTACCGCACTCCGCCTCCGCCGACGAACATGTCTCCTCCTGTCCGGGCCCACTCGCCCATGTCCTCCTACTCGTCGCCTCGGCCGCCCAACTCCCAGAGCCCCTGGAGAACCCCGATCCCGTTCCCCAGGTCCCCGAACCCTAACCCCGGCTTCTACCGCGGCGGAAGTCCAGTTCAATTCCCCCCTCCCCCGAACCCTAACCCTAGCTTCTACCGTGGCGGAAGCCCTGGTCAGTTCCCCCCTTCCCCGAACCCTAACCCTAGCTTCTACCGTGGCGGAAGCGCTGGTCAGTTCCCCCCTTCCCCTAACCCTAACCCTAGCTTTTACCGCGGAAGCCCTGGTCAGTTCCCTTCTTCCCCGAACCCTAACCCTAACCCTAGCCTACACTGCGGCGGAAGCGGGAGTCCGAACCCATATTCTAATTCTGGAAGGGGCAGTAGAGGCAGGGGCTATGGTGGGAGCGGCGGGAGGGGACGAGGGGGATACAGGAACGAACAGGAACATTTTTACATTAAGGCTATGGTGAAGGACCCGTGGCGGAAGTTGAAGCCTATTGTGGGGAATATACTCTTTCCGCTGGGGGGAACGGGTTCTTGGATGCCGAGGTCAATAGCTGGATCGGGGACCAAGCGGCCGAAATTGGGGGAAAGTGGTGGTAGTGCTTCTGGTGGGTCGAAGTCGAAGACCATGAGCCTTGCCGAGTGCCTTGCTCTCTCGATGGAAGAGGCTGGCAATGATGATGGCGTTTTTAGCTAAGAGAACTCGAAGCGGTGCTGCAGAAGGGTCGAGCTTTGAATGAAGGTAGAAACATGAGATGCAATGGTTCATTAATTATATCGGATTATTATCGGCCCTCTTGTATATCTCTCAACTTATGTCATTTGTTTGATCATATTACCATAGTTGATCCAGCTCAAGCTTAATTTTTGACTGGATTACTCATGTTGGGAAATAAGTAGGAGTATGATGTAAACGACTTGTTTGTCTAACATGTTGAGCACACCATTGCATTTATTTTGGCCTACAATTGAACTAACGTCATGTCTGGGTTTAGCTTGTTAAGCATAAAGAACTTTTAGTCAGGCAGAGTTCAATCTTCGATCTGAATGATGCACAACAGAGAATCAATAAATGCAACCAAATTGATGTAGAACAAGGTTGGATTTTTGCTTATCTTTTAAATCTTTTTATTTCGTTTGTTAGGATTAATCTAAATAAGGATAATTTTCTCTCCTTGAGCTCGTTAGGTATTCGACTTATCTTACGGATAAGTATTTTGAGATTTTTTTTAATCTTCTTTTGGTTGTTTTGTAGTCTATAAATAGTCTGTAAGTTTAAAGTTATTCAATGAAGAATTATTCTTATTGTTTTGTAGTCTATAAATAATCTGTAAGTTGAAAGTTATTCATTGAAGAATTGAAGAATGAGAAAGCTATTTTTGAGTTTGTATCGTGCGATGCAAAAATCCTGAAGTTGATATCCCGTCTTGTCTTCTTCTCCGTCTCCTTCTCCGCCAACATTGACGCAAATTGAGTTTCGAGTACAACAACCGCATAATTGAGATCTAATGCAACCCACATGTTTTGAAACTTTTTTATTTTTATTAATTATAACTTATAAGTCAATTTTTATGGTTTACATTTCTATAATAAATTTTGTGATAACTTGATAATATTTAATTGTTCATATATTGTTTTAAGCCTCAGCGTCCAAATTTCTCCTAAATCTCCAATTTCATACAAATCATTTTCTCATGGGTGGGGTCTTCGTCCCACATCACAAATAGTATCTTTTTCACTATTCATAAGGGCCATCTATAGTGTTTTGATTGGGGTTGCATCATATGCAATAAATGCAATTGGATCAAAACTTGTCAAAAGCTCATGAGGGCGTTGCCTGGTGAGAACCTGTAAGATGGAGTAATGTTTTTTGTTTGCATCCGTAAGGACGTGGGTTTGAGTTAGGGAAACAAGGTTGCGTACTTATGGACTAACCCCCAAACCCTTCATAAGCAGGAGCCTTGCTTTGTGGCATTATGACACCCTTGCAAGTTGGTTAATGGAAATAAAGATGGTAAATAATTGAACATCTCTAACAGAAATTTGAGCAGGGCACAAAAGGATTCCTGGCAAGGATAGGGTCAGAAGCTTACATATAATATGGGTAGTAACTAGATTTTTTTAGCCAAGAGTGCATGTTGCACTAAGTTCTAGCTACAAAGCTAAAAGATGCCGACATGGTGTCTCTTATTAGTATTGACGACCAGGCCTAAACCCTAATACTTAAACGCTCCTTGTTCTCGGCAGAATCAGAAATTTTGACAAAGTGTACACCTTGACCTTTGCTTTGCCTAGTTATGAGTACTTATTAGTTATTACTATAATCACCTCATTCCATCTAGTTGGTCGTTCTGTGTTCTAATGATTTGCTTATGCAAAGACTCATTCACACATCAAGCCCCAAAGATGCATTGTAGTCAAAGGCGTGCCTCGCAGCAAGGCGCAACATATGTGCCTTGTACCTCACTAGGCGAGACGCCTTTCTCTGGGCGCACCCAAGGCGCGCCTTAGGTGCGCATTTCAGTAAGGCGCAACAAAGAAAAGGCACGCCTTAAGTGTTTTTTTTTGGTACAAAAAAATTAAGCCGGAGAGATAGCCTTTATCTCATACAAGTGGGAGGGAGGTAGCCCTTTACACGGTTGCCAAAGTTGGCTACAATTAAACTTGGAAAACTGAATTTACTAAAAGTGTCGTAGGAAGAATACAAATTCTTATTAGTTCTATTGAGTGCTATTGTTGGTTTGTTAGTTCACTTGGTTATGTTTTAACATATTTTTGTTGGTTTTAATATATTATTTGGTTTTATTTCTTACATTACTAATTTATTTATTTATGTATATTTTTGTTATTATTTATTTTGCGCCTTGTTTCGCTCGGACGTGCGCCTTAAGTGCGCCTTGCGCCTCGGACGATATGGACCCTTTGCGTCTCGAGTGCGCCTTGCGCCTTTGACTACCTTGGATGCATTTAATCTAATCTAATATGTAATGTTATTGCCGTGCATCCATCATCAATAAGTTCCTTTAACTCTCTCATGCCAACGACTTCTTGGTGTTTATCTAATCACAAGAAGAACCAAATCAAGGGTTATGCTCTCTTATCCAGACTCTCCACTTTAAGGAGAAGTATCCGTATCGACCCGATAGGACATGGGTATGAATATGAGATTCGTATCCGATCCTCCATGGTGACAATTGGATTCTTCATGGTGACAATCGGGAGACTAGTAGTTAAGTAGATAGTTTATTTTAATATGGTAGACTAGTAGTGAAGTAGTAGGGGACTTGAAGAGACTGCTCCTTAGGGACTTATTCAACTAATTTAGTACAATTTACTAGTAGTTTAGAATTACAAGTCTTTTTTATAAAATCTTGCAAATTTAATTACATGACGTGTCTTTTTTATGAAATCATGCAAATTTAATTATAAATTTAAATGTATGAAATCATGCAAATTTAATTACAACTGTCTTTTTATGAAATCATGCAAATTTAATTAGAGCATGTCTTTTTATGTAACCTTGCAAATTTAATTACATGTATTTTATGAAGCCATAAAAATTTAATTACATGTGTCTTTTTATGAAACCATGTAAATTTAATTGCATGTCTTTTATGAAGCCACACAAATTTAATTACATGTCTTTTTATGAAATCATACAAATTTAACTACATCTTGTCTTTTATGAAATAATGTTCAAATATATTTATTTCAATAGTCACATCCCCGTATCCATATCCAAAAAAATTATCCTTTTTAGCCGAATTTGCGTGTCATTCAATTATGAGTTTGAAGGACCCGACTCTTAGATATGTACCCGAACCCGACTCCAGGTAACATAGGGTTAGGGCAATATATTTTCAAATTCGTAGTGGAGTTGATTGAATAACAAGCCGAAATGGTTCAACATTTTAGACCCTTGTCTTGGTCTATTTTCTAGTTGAATGTCTCCTATTCAATTCACAATGTATGCTTCTCTGAATCACTAGTCCACATGACTTCTAAGTGAACTCTATCCATTATTATTTTTCTTTATTGGCAATATTTTCTTAGACGTTACAGATGCGAGATAGGGATCAAGAACTATATTTACTGGATGCCTCCAATGTTTCAAGTATCACCAATGTTTGAGTTAAATGTTGAGTTCGAAAAAAAATTACCGAGTCGAATCAATCATTATGACTAAAGAGGTGTCTTGTGTTTCAAGTATCACTCTTGTTGTATACTTGTAGCTACCAAAAGATATAGATATCTGAGGACTAGTGTTCTAAATGGTGGTTGAGGCGGCACCTAGGCGGTAGCGGTCTCTCTCTGTACCACATTTGCGGTAGGTGGTGGACTAGGTGGCCAACGGAGTTTTGGCGGCATAGGCGGAGGTGAGGCGGCGTAGGCGGATGCCTAGGCGGAGAAATACGTAACAAAATGTTTTGGCCAAAAGGTTTTGCAAGCATTATGGAGTATGGACCTATTGTTCACTTTTACAAGACTAAAACTTCATAAATTTTTGTTCTACAACTTAGTTATACTTGAAACACTCTTCAAATATGCATATTATGCATAAAAAAATGGTAAAATAATAAAAAATGTCCAAAATGTATCAACCGCCTAGGCGGTAGGCAGACTCTCTCCGCCGCGCATCCGCCTACCGCCGTTTATAACCTTGCTGAGGATTATTATATTACTTGAGGAATTTGGTACTCCTGAAACCCTACTCTAGTGAAGTTCAATATTTTTGGGATGATAAAGATGTTAAAAAAAAGAAAAGGAAAAAGAAAAAACTAACATAATCAATACTTCATTAGAAGATTGTTCTGTCTTCTAGGTCCTAATTTAGTAGAAAGACCATTTTCCCGATGTCTTATTCTTTACCATGACTGCCTCCATCGAGAAGTCCAGCCAAGTCCTCTGGATCTCTACCCCTAACCCTAGCTCTCTTTCTAGTAGGTTTACTTGTGTGGGTAGCGAAACCACTTGGGAAGAGGCGGCTGAGGCTGGAGGTTTGGAGAAGAGTTCGCAAGAGGGTTGTTTGAAGGGCCAAAGGTTCATAACAGAACAGAACACTTCTAAGGCTGTGATAAAAGATGGCATGTCATAAGCTGAAGCCTGTTGTCAGGAACACACTTTTCAAGTATAGGATTGGGTTCTCGGATCTCGAAGCTGTAGTGGCAGTGGGCACTGAGAGGGCAAATATAGGCCGAAAGTGGCAAGGGGTGGCGGTGGTTGCAAGTCGCACACCAAGAGCCTTGCCCAGTGCCTTGTTCTTTTGCTGGAAGAGGCTATGAACAACGACCATAAGTTGATTATTTTCTTCGCAGTGCTGCATTTCTGCGGAGAGATGTGGTGTCACACGGTTGAGCATGTGGTGTCACACGGTTGAGCTTTAGCTGAAGGTATGCAGCTGTCTTATTCAAAGGCACAGAGATGAAATTTTCATTTCATAGTAATTATATCAGATTTTTCTGCATTTATTTGCTTGTCTACATCTCCAGACTGATGTTATCTTTGATATTACAACATTAGTCTAGCTTAAGTACCTGAACTCTAAGTTAGGTATTTGTCACTAATGGGCATGCAGCTTATGATAAATTGACAATCATTATATATTTTGAAATATGTTAAATTGTTACAAGTGAGAGAAATACGATCTAAAACCTTTAATTGACAACTATAGTAGCTTTCATGTAGATATGCTTGAACAATTTGAGCATACCAATGCATTCATTTTGTTCTACAGTATAGCTGGATTCATGTCTGAGCATGGCTTGTTTAGCATAATCAAGTTTTTATCTGGCAGAACTCAAGCTGCTTGAATAATCATTCTTGTTTAGATATAGATACATGATTACTAGATCACCCAAGGAGTAGGATAACTCCTTATATCCCTTCCTATCAAGATATATTATTGTGATATGATGATGTTAAAAACACTCATCCAGTGACATAATGTCTCCTTGTCATCTCACCTAGCACTAGAGACCGGTGGATGAACATGAGGCCTATTGTCAGGAATAGACTTATAGCAAGGGGCATGACCTGGTTTGAGCTCTTGGTTTCTTAAATATGTATTGTTGCAGCCCAGGAGAGTGGAAGTGCTGCTGCTGAGCTTATTGTGTCCCACCATCCTCACCTCCGAGTGCCTTGCTCTTTCCCTGTGTCCCTAGAATAAGGCTATGAATGATGATCCTATGTTCCTAATTTAATCTACTGCAATAGCTCTTCCAATATTGGTAATACTTTTTCACCAAATGCCACAGAGAAATGAGATGTATTGGAAATGTTGAACTTCTATTGATGGTAGATGTCTTATTCCAATTCCCAAGGAGCAGATGCAAATATATATTCTGCATATTTTGATTGGATAGTAGCTGTAATTATCTAAAATTCCTATGCCCTTCCTTTTTTCCTCTTATATATTTCCACGGACGTTATATACTTCTGATATTAACTTGTAGAATTAAGCTTAAGCTTCTTTTTGTTGCTGCAAGCCAAGCTCAAGTTGTACCAAGCTTTTGATATTTTAAAGCAACAGTATTAAGTACTTTTATTGTTTATGATCGAGTACTAGGTTGCATAGACACAAACACAGACAAGAAATTGGATTATAATGTGGACACAATATAGATCCGCTTTACTTCTTTCTTAGAAAATTTAGGATACATATATGAATACGGTTGTATATACACATGAGAATATGTGCAAAGATCTTGTTTTAGGCAGTAACTAGGTTTTAAAAAGTGGTTAAAGTACTAGAAATGATTTGTTACAAGAAAATGTTATCTTCTCATATCTCAATTATGCTTGGCATGAACACGATCCTACAGTCCTATTACTTGTTCTCTTCTCTATCACGATCCTACAGTGCTATTTACTTGTTCTCTTCATTATTTCCACACATATCAAGTTACTTAAAACATAATGCACAGTATACCCATTCAGGTTGTAACTTGTAACTCCAATGTCCTGCTATATTTTTGTGTGTTTTATAATTGCACTTGTTTCTCAGTGGTGCCTGTGACAACCTTACGGCAGGGTTTTTATCCTTGTTGGACTTAGTACAGCGCCTAGTGATGTTTGTATGAAGGAAGATTTGCATGTCCAGTAAAGACCTAGATTGTGGCAGGTAGTAATACACTGTTCTTGTTTCTTTTGATCAGGACACATTTGCCTGCAAAAGTGCAGTATTCTAGTTTCTTTTAAGCAGGGCTGCTACTTCACAATTTTCTTTTGCAAAATGTGATATATAGACCATATTTATTGCTTCCCAGAACCATTAACCAGCTGTGCGACTTCTCTCACACCTCTCACACCTTTCCTGTCACTCACCGTTTGTCATGTTTGCTGCACCATTTCATGTCATATATTTCCATATTGGCACTGTTCTTTTTAACTTTTTTCTTCGTTTCTTATAAGAGGAAATAATACCAGGGAAACATGTACCAAGCTTTCATCCTTGCATTTCCAGGTTTATATCTTTGCATCACTCCTGCTGCCTAGCAAAAGTGGAAAGCTTTTACACCAACTTGATTTGGTTATTAAAGAGAATATGGAAAGCAAAATCTTCTTACTGCAACTTATGTTTGTGAGGGCACATAATCTCAAATTTAAACACTTCACAGTTTGCATTTCAGTATGTTGACAATTGAATCCTCCATGAGCATATGCAAGATATGTTCAGCCTGTCCTTCAATTAGTTAAATACACAGTATTTACTAATCAACCTATTCTTTTTACTTATTCTAACATATTTCTACACTTTGCTATATTTTGTTTTAGCTGAGAAGCCATGCTCAATATATGTTTGAAATGTGACTCCATAAACACACACACACACACACACACACACACACACACACACTTCTTTGTTGGTATTTTCCAATCCTCACTTTTCTGATGCCTTTTCATGCAAGTTCCGCAATTGTCATATTTACTTCTTCATTATCTTCTGTTGCTTCTTACTTGACTGTCATTTTCGCTTTACTATTTCTATAAATCTAATTCCATGATACTTGTATATGATATAGAAATGATGGACGATCTTTAGCAGAAGGATCCATCCAGACTGGACTCGATGCAAGTTTTTACCAGCTGCATTTGTGAATGGACCCTCTATATCATTCCTATGGGGCTGACTGTATCCTCTGTTTGCCATTTGGCTTTTGATGCAATACAATTGTCACTGGGAAGCTCACATATTTAAGATATGGAAATAGCTGAAAGGAGTTGAAGATCTGAGGTAATACCACCTTAAAAGAATTTTAAGAGAAGTGCAACTAGAGGATTGTATTAGAGGGGTTGGAAAGTTCTTCTGTGCAAATGTTTGTTACTGATATTAATATTAACTCTCTTTTTGTGTGTTATGATAACCTTGACACCAGTGGCCTGTGTGCCAGTATCACAGTAGTAGCCATCAGTTGTGTTCAGACAATTGTTCTTCCACTTGCTGTGATTATTCAGAAGCTGTGTTTTCTTAGACATTGTTTATTCTGTTTCTTTGTTGGTTGGAGTAACTGTTGGTGCAAAAGCTTTCAGCCTTTGGAGATACTGTGAATCAGATTGTGTAGACCTTCATCACCAAAAATTGACATGAAGTTGCTTTGTTGCTCGCTAATGCCTCGACTTTTTGCCCCGAAAGATGGCTTATTGTGACTTATGCATTGCCTTTTGCCTCTAAGATTGTTTTTGGTGACAGACTTGTGTATTACGATCCAAATTGATGCAATCTAACTGAAAATTTCTGTGTTCACGGATTTAATTTACAAAGGTTTTTTTTATTACAACCCACACATAGCTACACGTCCTTACGGTTTGGGGGCCATTGGGGGGCTGGAACTTGAGATGTTGGCTGGCTGGAACGATATGAGATCTTTGCATGGAAAGAAAATGAGAGACTAATATTAGCAAATGACTTGAATAAATATTTGGGCAAATGACAGATTCCAATATAACCAACATAAATTTTCATATACAATAAAGAAATTTAACTCAATTACAAAAAAAAGGAGAAGTTTAGAAAAATTGCGGAAGGTGCGACATTGGAGTTGGCGTGCGACGGGTGGCTGGGGCAGAGAGACGGGACGCGCCATCGGAGTTGGCGCTCTGGAGCAAGCGCATGGGGACACGCTATGAGTGCTGACGCACGCATGGGGACACGCCATGATCCCTGGCGCGCGTAATGGGAACGAGACGAACATTGTTTGCTGATAATTATCAGCAAATAGTTCTTCTTCGGATTTGGCGTGTGACGGGGAGCGGAGGGCCAAGGGGGTGCGCGTGGGGAACATGGCGCGCAGTGGGACGGCTGACCCACATGCTAATATTTTCTTAATTAGTTGATATTAAGTTTGTTGTCGATATAGGAAAGAGGGGTAGACGTGACTGCTAATTCCATTCATCCGGGCGCTGTTAGCACCAACATACTGCGGCATCACAGTTTTGTTAGTGGTAAGACACTTTTCTATTTACTTCTAGATCACTCTTCAGTTTGATACATTTTAGAGATTTAATCTTCTCTTAAGAAATGTTAATTATGTAACTCGCAACAATAATACCAAGCATATCCCCTTAATTTCTAAAAAGGAGGGAAAAAATATATTTCATGGACCAGGATACGAAGGTACTGTCATGAACAGTTCTTCAGAGAGGTCCCTATTAAGAAATGCTTTCTTGATTTAGATTTGAAGAGAAATTATCAGCAACCATCGCGCGCGCCAGCGATCACGACGCGTCTGGTCTGCGCGCGCCAGTGCTCATGGCACGTCCTCATGCGCTTGCTCCAGAGCGCCAACTCCGATGGCGCGTCCTGTCTCTCTCCCCCGACCATCCGTTGCACGCCAAATCCAATATCGCACCTTTATTCCATCCGTAATTTTTCTAAATTTTTCCTCTTTTTTGTATTTGAGTTGAACTTCTTTACTGTATATGAAAATTTCTGTATAACCAATTTTGTTTCAAATTTCTTTTCCAAAAATTATTATCTAAAAATATTTTATCAAGCGAAATATTCAAATTTTGTCTCTCTTAAAATCATTTTTCAGATAAGTAATTAAACGCAAAGTGGAAAATTATAAAACTAAAAAATAACTTTATAACATCCTTCTTGAAAGTTATATGTTGCTTTGTTGACACTTGAGATAGGTGATTAGAAATGCATCGGTCGTCGTTTTCTCGTCATGACAGTTTCTTCTCCTCTCTTAGTCAGGTAAAACAACAAACACCTTCACCTTCTTCTTCTTCTTCAATCAACAAATCCTTTCATGATTTTGCATATCCCTCTTTTTTTCAGGTAGAGAAGCGGTTGGCATCGGAGAAGGAGGCAGACGAAGCAGAGCCATCATCATCATCATCATTTCCATCCTCTTCTTCTTCTTCTCCACTCATCCTCCTTCCCAATGACCCCGAACCCATCCACCATGAAGCCACCACCGCCAACACTGGCAGCAGCGAGCCACCCCTCGACTTCCTCTCTAACACTCCCACCACCCAATTCCAACACCAACAACAACAAGAAGAAGAAGTCCCAGATGACGGTGACGACCACCAAGTAGACGACGACATAGACCAGTTGGTCTCTCTCCTCGGCCTGTCATTGCCTCCTCCCCATCAGAATGACTACTACTACTACTCTTCCTGTGACTGCAGCTGTAGCCAAGGAGGTGCTGGTGGTGGGGGGTTCTTCAGGAAGGTGGTGGGTGTGAAGGGACCGAGGTGCGGGAAGGAGATGGAGCGGCTGGATGCTTGGATCGACACTCTCTATTCTTCCCAGAGCAAGAGCAAGAGCAAGAGAGAGCCGGCTAGGCTAGCGCATTTGCTTCTCGGTAAAGCAGCAGCCGTGGCCTTGAATGACGGCGCTGATGGGTTTGGAGCTGTTGGGTTTCCTGCAACTGTTCACGACTTCTTGGACCATGACCCCCCGCCACAGGAGAAATAGAGGTCCTTCGTTTCATTGGGGACTTTCTACGAACACTTTGTCTGCATAGGTCATTCTCATGATTCCGTTTTCTTTATATTTTATGTTTTTCTTCTCATTGTCGTCATCATTATTTTTTTTTAATTAAAGCACAGTCATTATCATCATCAACTACTTACTCTTCATAGATATAGCAATGCACGCCTGACATATCATCCACACTACACTTCTATGTGCTTGGCTTTGAATTTGATTTCCCACAAAATCCATGGTCCGTTCAGCCTCGGTGTCGTGTCGGCCTGCATAATATCTTAAGAGAGAGGGGGCCAAGTTATACTGGCATCCTCTTACTCATGGCCAGATGGTAGTCTCCGACGGCTCTAATTAAAAAGCACAGTGTCAGCCTCGACGATACGACTAAAATCGATGGTGGCTCTGCAATTATGTCGGTATCTGCATGTACACATTCCTAAAGATACTGTTGCTTCCGCACCTGCTTTGTCATTGTGCAATCTTATTAGAACTTGGATATCTTTTTTATTTCACTCTGTATTTTCATGGCTCTTATTCATGGATTCCATTCTCTCTCCATGCCACCATTACTAATGTTTTGAATCACTATGCACAATGCTGAGACTCGATATATAAAAGAAAACTTCAACATTCAGCTTCCAGTATTTGCTTTTGCAGGCAATTTGAAAGACGAGCTGTCAATGGATTTGATTCCTTGCTGTCTTTTCTAGAAATGATCTCAGTTGGGGAAGAACCCGGTATACGTCCAAAACTTAAAAGACAAGTGTTTTTTTTTTTATATATTCACTATAATCATTTTGTCAGTAAAACGAAACCGTGAGGTATTGCCACTCAATTCCATCTTATGTGAACAATGAACAAAAGATAACCAATGTGTAATGATATAACTAAGACATCATCATATATGTACACATATCATCCTCCGATTTCTCAAATCTGGCACCAGTAACTGAAGTCTGTAGCAGTCTGATGATCGCCAATGCTGAAGTTAGTGTTCACTATACTCAGATTGGTGCCACAACATGAAAGCCGCCATCTAAGCATGAATACTCCCAATCTGGTTCGTAATGTTTTGTTTTTTTGAGAGGATACACACCATCTGGGTGGTACTTGACTGGTCTGCAATGGATCATGCCTGTTGAACATCCAGTTTGATGAGAATTTCATACTTAAATGAAATAAAGTGGAAAAAAGATCAATACAGTGCCCCATTAGCATACCAGTGCGTGCAGAACCGTGAGGAAAGTCAAGGAAATGAAGTACAGGCTGACACAGATGGCTGCTCCAGCAATACAATTGTGCCATAGGCGCTTGTCATCTTTATTGGGGACAAAAGCAACCTTCAATGTGTTCGTCAATTCAAAGATCCGATAGGAAACCTGGAAAAAAAAATCACTACTGTTAAAATCCAGGGCTAAGGGTCTTAAGAGGGTTAAGTGAGGGGAAGTTAAGTGAGGGAAAAATAAAATCATGCTTGGTTTGAGAGTGGAGGTTTAGGAGGGAGGGTTATAGAGGGTTAAGTGAGGGCTTATTTCACCCTCTTTTGTCCATTTTTTTAACCCCCAAATCGGAGGGTTAACGAGGGTGATTGAGGGGTTTTGTTTAAAAAGTCATAAATGTCCCTTATTTGTTTATAAAATATCATAATTTTTTCCTCCATTTTTTCTTGTTCTCAACATGTTAATCCGTAGCTTCTTAATTTGTGAAGATATTTTGACAAGTTCTAATTAAATTTTTAATCAAATTTAATTTTATGACATATGTAATAAGGTTATTTTGGTAACTATCATATTTTTATTAATCACCCTCTCACTTAAAACCTCCAATCCAAGCAAGAGTTATTAAACACCCCCCACTTAACTCTCCCTTCAATGCAAGTAAGATTTTATATATTGACTCTACTCCCCCGCTTAACTCTCCCTCATTTAACCCCACTTAACCCTGCTTATTTTTTTCTCCTCAATCCAAGCAGACCCTAAAACTTTTGATACCGGTAAATTACTTACGAATAGATAGATGGTTGTGGTAAGCAGGAAATTGAGCATTGGGTAATCAGGAATGAAAGACAAAAGCCACTTGGGCTGACCATTAGGCACATCAGACCTGCGGATGCACACCAGAACAACTTGAATATTAGAAAAACATAATGCATTTCACAGCAATTCCTAAGAGTAAGAGAGTCCCTGGAAGCATGCCAAAGTTAGCTCATTGAAGAATTAACTTGTCAGTTGAAGCATTATGATAGCAACTAGAGGTAATTTGTAGAACATACCATGAGTTGAAGGTTTAAAGAAATCCAGAAATTTCTATACGCACCTTAGCCAGATATGGATCTGGGAAATATAGGTCTCAAGTGTAATCTTGCCAAGCCACCTAGAAAATCAACCAGTATCTCATATTAATCAGAATGTTATAAAAAATCAGAATGTTATGATAGATAAGTCTTGAAACCTAAAGATACTATGTAACTTACGCAAACAAGGTAAGAGAGTAATTGCGTAGGTGCTGTGTGAAGTTCCTCAGGCAAATGTAGACACTGAAAGCGCAAAGAATTAATAAGACTATTTACAGGACAAAATGAAATCGGGTAAAGTTAAAAGTAGTGAATACTCACGTAATTGGTATCCATGAAGTGTAAGGATGAAACTTATTATATGTAACCTTGTCTAGCTTATATATGTACTCGTACCATAGAAGACCGGCCTATAAAAATAGAAGAATTTCTTCTTTTTTTACTGCAGAGAGTGATAATAGAATTAAGCCTACATTTCATAATCACTATGTAGAAGATATGCAACTTACCACCAAGGAGACTGAAACAACAATCGTCTTAATTGACAATCTCTTCTTCGTTTCAGACTCCTCTAGTTTCTCCATCCATCGCTCAACCTATTAATGAAGGGTTGATAATCTAAGTAACAATAGTATGAGTATAAAGGGGAATTATGTGTCTAAATGTGAACTGTAATATGCAACCAAATAAACATAATTTGAGAAACTTACAGTTGGGTGGTAGTATGCATATAGCATTCCGACTATCCATATATAACGATCAAGGCCAGACCTGAAGTGCCATTCATGCAACTGAGGAAGGGTTGCTTTCCGTGGATCAGCATCTTTATATCCTGCATCGGGTGTAGGGTTGTTAGATTATGAGTGAAGCCATGAACAAGCAAACGAATTGAGATGGGTTAGATGAGTGACCTAACAGAAAAGTGAAAGGACTCCATAGGAGATCAAAAACTCCAGGAACTTCCCAAACCATGAATACTACTAAAAAGCAAGAAACCATCTTTACAGCCATCACCGATCCGATCTCGTTGTACTTGCTATAGATGCCAAGGGTTCCATATACCATGACAGTGAAAAGTGTGTGCATGGGACAGATGTAGTATAGCATGTAGTCGTTGTTCAGAACAACGCAAGCAAAAAACACAAAAAAGTTTAAGCGCCACATCATCTGCAGTTGAGGAGGTCATTTAGTTGAAAACTAATGAAATGGAAAAAAAAAAGAGAGAACGCCAAAGTAATTTAACAGGAGATGTACAGTTTAGTTCACCTGAGCAAACCGAGCAAGGCTAAAATCCTTTCGAATGTAATAGTAAGAGAAATTCCCAAATCCAGTCATCCAAACATATGCAGCAATGAAGACACGTATTGCATTGTATATCTCCGTAGCAGCAAAGTAGTGATACATTAAAAATAAGATCTGAATAGAGGATGGAGAAGGTTAAAAATGAATAATCGAAAAAACCTCAAAGAAAGAATCATAAATAATAAGCTAACTTAGCTAAGGATGCATCAATGATCAAACTCATACTAAAAAAAGGTTTTGAATATTTCATGGGAGCATGGTTTCGACTATTACACTTTGTCATTGGAAAGAAATTATTTATCACAATATATTTTAAAGAAAGTATTCACCTTATGGGTACAAAATTACCAGCTATTGTTTTTACTATTTGAATAGTTGAGTGAAGTAGGATTGGGCTTACTAGGTAAGCCAAACCTCATTGATTGTATTAGTGAAAGTAGTGAAGTCAGAAAGAAAGCAGTAGAATGAGCATGGGCACCATAGTTAGAATAGGTCACAAAAGTGATAAAATATAGATTTTACACTCATTCAATTTGGAACAACTAGGTTGAGAAAAAAAATTAAGGCCTTGCTTATATTTCTAATTGAACATTGAATAAACCAAAGAATGATAGACAAAGCGGTGAAAATGAGTACAATTTACAAGTTCTAACCTGCATCCATCCTTTCCATTCTTCAGTTTGATGCCGGTTTAGATAGAGTATGGATTTTCCAGAAAAGGCTGACTTGTCATTGTGCCTTTTGAGAGATGTCAAAGCTGAAGCTATAATAAGAAGACTATAGAGAAACAGAAAAAGGTCGCGGTTGTAATTCTGGCAAAAAAAGTCGCAAATGAATTAAAACCAGGTACTTGGCTTCCAAACTGATACATAGAGCAGAGTTCAAGTTAACGGGAAAAAACATATCAATATAAACAAAGAACAACTAGAATATCATTTGTTTCCTACTGGCAATTGCACTAACATTAATGTTTACTAGCAAAGAGAACTACTAATATGATCCATCAATGTAAGAACTAAGAAGTAGATTTGGGAATTTGTTATCAAATTATCAAAATGTGCTTCATAACTTTGCTCCTGATCTAAACAGGAAGAATCCAGTTTGAAGATGGAAATCTGGTTCCAGTTGTGGTTGTTGTTTGTGTTGCTCTTGCTTTTGACCTTGTTCCACATTGCACACTTGGTCATTGAGGCCAGCATCCACCTCTTGATTGCGACTTCCCTCACCAGATCAAGCCGTTTAACTCCCAGATCCTCCGGGATCACACAAGTAAAGGTACATTGCATGTAACGCAAGGTATGTAATATGCATGCATTGAAGTGTTTGAACAATGTTGTGCAAGTGAAGTATAAAACAGCTCCCAGCACTTGCACCCAATAGGTAGACAGAGTTTGTACGTTCAGTAATCAACTATAAACTTATGAACATGTTTTCCACCTTCATGAATTTTGAGTGATGTACCTTATGTTGACATTGTGATGTAGTATCAAAGCGTCGGTTACTCAAGTTTCTTCACCAAAATACAAGGTGCCTCTGTGAGCATTTGTAGGCTCGTGAGGTATTTGTGCTTAAGCACGTGTATGTAAGCATGAGTGTGGATTTCCAAATCCAATGGGATACATAGGTGTGTATGAGTGTAGATTGGCCAATATCCTATGAGTAAGACTGAAAATGTAGAATTCGACTTCATGGATTAACCTTCAAGTATTAACCTTTCTCCTGGAACATAGAGTGGGCTTTAGTATGACATACTCTTTCAAAACCAAAATCAATCCCCTAGACATGAACAACATAATTAAAAAGAAGCCACATTTTATCTTCTACGCTATACATGTATGCATGAATAACATGATTATCTCTATGTAAATTGAGACAAAAAAAGACACTTGAAACTGGTAATTGAGTGGAAGTAAACATGGACACTAAAATTTTAGCATATTGACACCATAACTGATGCTATGAAGGCTACTATATTACAAAAAGAGTGAATGAAATCACCTTGGTAGATTCGGGAAACAGAGTTGTACGATCGCATATGTAAAAGTAACACAAAGTAGCTCCAAATTCTGACCTGTAAGATAATTATAATTAATTTGGAAAGGAATTAGAATAAATCGTTCGCTACTGTAATATATTCTGAAGAATCTTACATAGCTCTCAGTATCATTCGATTTTCAACCAAGAATGACTCGTCCATTTTCATAAACCTGTTTGATGATTGATACAAGAAATGATAGTGTTATAACCATAATATGAAGTGTATAACATGAGACGTTATATTATCCTCTACAT
Source organism: Iris pallida (assembly GCA_029216955.1). NCBI lineage: Eukaryota > Viridiplantae > Streptophyta > Magnoliopsida > Asparagales > Iridaceae > Iris > Iris pallida. The sequence goes on along the minus strand of JANAVB010000400.1, from coordinate 2,482,318 downwards.
GATGAAATAACCTAATTAAATTTGCTCGAACGGATGTTTCATGAAACTTTGAAGATGCTGATTTTGATAGGCCGCCTTCAAGCAAAGCAGTCTGATCCTCTTCCTTGATAGGTCCACTTCCTGAATCTACCAGATTGACATCTGAATGTCTGCAATTGAAATGCATCAATTATGTTCAAAAACGCCAGTAGATAGTGAACTATAAAGATCGCCTAAGCTAGAAGTGTAAACACGAATGTTTAAAATAAGGTGTCCAGAGTGCCCAACTATCAAAACATACAATGATACAGGCTGTGAAGTTTATATGCAAAACCATTGAAAGTGTATAATGTGTGTGCATGTCAAGGGATATTTCCGATTTATCTCATTTAAAATCTTGCATGTTCTGGTTTAGCTCATGGTACATTTGTACATCAATTTAGCAACCAACTTACACATATACAAACTACCATGGAATGTGTGATAAAAGAGCATTAGCGAAAGACATCTAGAAGAAACATGACAGAAGTTATCAAAATTATACACTCGAGTAAATTATGGCAACTACAATCACACTGACTGATCTAAAGAATGAAAACAACAAGAAAAAAAAAAGGCCTTCTCACAAAAACCTTTGGGATCAACTAACCAACAAAATCATCAAGTTCAATCCTATTATTTAGTCTGCAACATATGACAGTATTTTAGTTCAGAGTAATCTGAAAGCTGTGAAAGGTAACAGAACTCATAGAATCATCAAAATTGCTAACCTCTACAGTTCCCAATAACTGTAAATATGATCAAGGCTACAATAATCACTGCCAAAAAAGATTATATAAGATCTAAAGTTGTTAGCAACAGAACAAGAATGTTTTGCAACATCATGCTGCTCAAAATTATAGGTCATACACATCCAATCATATAAATGATATTTTGCCTTATTTCTTCTGAAGCCTAATAATACATATTGATAAAGACAGATGATACTGCTTTCCAGCTTTGTGTAGTATACACATCTTACACTTTTAGGGAAGACGATCTTTTCTTGTACTCCAGATATTCCGAATATGCCCAAGCAATAAGCACAAAAAAGAAGGCAAGGAAAAATGAGACCTGTTTGAAAAACATGAAGTGTTACAGAGTATACCAATAAGTTCTCAACTAGCCTAAATGAGTGTGATCAAACACAAGAAAACTGTTTCAACTCGAATAAGATCCATCATACAGAAGATGTTGAAAACCTATAGCGCATGAAATTATGACAATAAATCTATATGCAAGAATAAAATTAGCCCCCTAGTTCTCAATCATTGGCTAGTGAGAAACCATATTAAACATCCTAATAGCTGTAATGGACACTAATAGGGTATCCGGGTAACAAGACTAAGATGTAAACTTTCTTTTACACAGTAACGTAATACATATAAATATAAGGATGCTGCTACGATGCCTGCGGTCTGTGACCGTGGGCCACGTGTCAGTGTCATATTGGTTGAGATTTCGGTGGCGGACCCAAGCAAATAGGAGGGGGGCAATGGGATCGCAACACGTGGCCCGCGGGTACACAGACTACGGGCCATATATCATTTTCAATAAAATTATGGTAACCTAAGAAGCGCAGACACTCCAAATATGTGGGCCGTGCAGTGTAGGACTCATATCGGACACTACATGGAGACTCCAAAATACACTAGCACAGACCAAAATAGGTGTATTGTCCTTAAGTACAACATAATTGCCACTCCCGCCAATGGGGGGCTGCCACATCAATGTGTTCCGTCACGCGCGGTCCCCCCTCTCGGTTCGGCAAGCAGTGTTGTTAATTTTATCGTTTACTGGTGTGTGTTTGCCGTGTCACGTGGAATTCATGTGAAACATAGCCTACAACAGACACATAACAAAGTCAAGAACTTGCAGACCTGGCCAGGCGTCCAATACTCCACCATCTTTCCCTGATAAAAAAGAAAGAAAGAAAGAAAGAAATGTTATAATGGCAAATAAAATGTATAGAGATGGTAAGGAAGGCATTGTTATGTTACTATACCTCTGTGGAGGAAACCAGTGATCTAAACTCCATTCTCTTCTCTCTCCCTCTTTTTTTTTTCCTCAGAGAGAGAGAGAGAGAGAGAACGGAGAATGGAGAATGTTGTGTTGTGATGAACGAATATAGGAGGGAGGGAGGGGTGGGTGTGAGTCAGTCTACAGAGAGAGTGTTTGATGAGATCTGAAGCAAGTTAGAGAGGTGGGGAGGTCTGTTGGGAAAAAAAGAGAGGAAAAATATGTGAGTCGTTACCATGCATCTATCAATCGCCGAAATTATAAAGAGAGAGCAGTTTTGGTTTGGTTGGAGTTGGTATTGGAACCTCTCATTCTCACTTCTCAGAATATATATATATATATATATATATATATATATTTTTTTATATATATATATATATATATATATATATATATATATATATATATATATATATATTTTTTTTTTTGGAAAGAGGGTAAATTTTATTCCATCATATATATATATATATATATATATATATATATATATATATATATATATATATATATATATATATATGGGAGCGGATCAAAAGTCCTCCTTAGAAAATCCCCTAAAAACTCTCCTCACTCTAATTCGTAATATTAATGTTAATATTAATTTTTTTTTAATTTTTTATATTAATTTTAATGTTAATGTTAATATTAATGTTAATGTTAATATTAATTTTAATGTTAAGTTTAATGTTAATTTTAGTATTTAATGTTCATATTAATATTAATATTAACATTAACATTAATATTAACTTTAATATTAACAATAAATTACAAATTAGAGTGAGGAAATTTTTAGGAGATTTTCTAAGGAAAACTTTTGATCCGCTTCCTATATATATATATATATATATATATATATATATATATATATATATATATATATATATACATGCCAGTGACGCGGTGGTGCACCGGTAAGACCGCTGACACTCGGAGGTGAGGGCGCAGATTCGAGCCCCCACTTTCAGGGGGCGGCTGGGTGACGTTGTCCACAGCCTCCGGAGTAAGGCTGGCTATGTGGCATTGTTCATGGGCCTTGATTTTTAAAATAAAAATAAAAAATATATATTTTAATGTGGTGATTATGATGACGACGATGACGGTGGAGACCAAAATACTCGATAGCTACAGGAGTTCATAATTATACCACTGCACCAGCCGTGAGTCATTTCTACTCAACCCCCTTATCGATCTATGATTTTGGTGTCTTAGACTTTTTAATTTTCTAATTATCTTTATGCTTAATTTCACATTTTCCTTCTTCTTTTTCTTCTTCTTCTTATTATTTAAAAGGCCACCGTTTCTTTAAAATTGATCTTCTTAATGTTGTAGATATTCATCAACAACAATACATATACTAGTATTTATGTGATTTGTAATGCATTAAAAAAAAAATCCATGTATAGCCCAACTAAGTTTAATATTTATCATGTGACAGAAGTACTAAAACTAATTTCCATTTGTCAAGAGCATGGACGTGCATACAAAGCATCCCTGTTATCAGTATATATATCCATGTGATGTGTCAATCCAGTCAAGGTGTGTATGTTCCATAATAATTGTTTTAAATTAAAATTATTTTCTGTTTTATTAAGAGTTTTGTTCTTAATGTTTACTGGTTAGTGATTCTATTTATTTTACTTTTTTTACCTAAAATTGTACTGAGAGTCAGAGAGGAAACTAGGATCCAAAGAACAAGATGGACATGGCTTGCTTAGCTTAGGGGATAATCAGAAGTAAGAATGATAACTTCACTTCCTTAATTTTCAAGGCAGAGGCCAGAGTGAGCATCACCACCAAACTTTGTTGTTTATGCTTTACCAAACAATATCTAAAGCCTTTTTCAAGACTTCGATAATGGTTATTCTTATTTTTCGCAAATTTTTATCCTATATGGCAAGTCTTCTATGTTTAAGGCTCTCCAACTCATCCTCAAAAATTCTCTCAATTTGAGGACTGAAAAATAAATATTTCTATATTATGATATCTTCAACATTTTACATCTCCAATCCATCAATCCTCAAATAATAAACAACCATTATTTATTTATACATAAATTCGTTTTTTTACAATTATTTAATATAATCAGATGCATTAATATTATTTACCAAGATAATATTATAATATTTTATATTATTCACTATTATTAATATTATTTTATAGTACTTATACAACTCCAACCCATTAACTTATTTTTCTATAAAAATGTTGTATACTATCACTTATTTCACCATCTACTTCCAAGTGTTTTAGATTGTTTTAATTTTAAGGTTGTTGTAATATTTTAAGCTTTTTTTAATTTCAATGTTGTTGTAATGTTTAGGATTTTTAATTTCAATGTTGTTATTTTAAATTTTGATGTACTTGTTTTTTAAGTCAATATATTTTAATTTTAGAAAGTTTGATGTTATTATATTAATATCTGCCAAATTATTTAAATGCTATTTTATTAATAAGATGAATTTAATAAACAAAAATAATAATAAGGTCATCTCCAACATGCTCCTCACATTAGTAATTGAGGAGATTTTATCAAAAACCATCTCCAACCCACCCTGTCACGACCCGATCCCAATAATCTGGGTCTAGTCGGATCATGCCCAGCCTGTACCGTTGTTGAGACGGCGACAGTAAGCTGTTCAGTAGCAGGTAACCATACAACAACACTATATTTGTCACAACTCAACTTCGGAAATAACTTTATTAAACCTTGGAATTTAAATACAAATGAAATTGTTCTGAAATGAAATACAGAATTTGAAATAAAACAACAATGCAGAAAGAAAATCTAACTATCGGCCGGATCATCGGCCTCAGTCCCAACGTCCTCCTGTGGGGACTCTGGCAGCACAACTGGGTACAACACAGAGTCGTAGTAGCTGTTGTAAAACCAATCTGTATCCTCAATATCCCCTAAAAATATATCTCCAGTCAGGAGGGAGCAAAGTACAATTCATGCTAATTTTTAAACAGTTAAATAAGTAATAGAATCATGCAGTTCTAAATAGTTTTAAACATGAACAGTTTGTTACAGTAAAAACAGTGATTTGAACAGGCAATGAATTATGACCGGCTTAGGTTTGTTACAGGAAGGATAAGAAATTTTTGTTACAGTAGTGGTCATAATCATTACGCTATTCCCCAGTCCCCAGTAGTTACATTACTCTCAGAGAGAGTTTCGTGTTTGCATCGTGGTTTAAACTTGCATTAAAACGATTAAATAAATAGCTGTAAACTAACATAAACTATACTTGCCTCAATGGGAATGACTGGAGAGGTAGAAGACTTCGAGACAGGTAATTAGAGTCGTCCTTGAATTCCTACATTCGAGAGATAGACTCAGATATTAGGTTCACCAACTTAGCTATGCTAGTTGAAATCTCTATTTGCGTCCTAGTTCAATTTTAGTTCTTTAATTAACCAAACACAGAAAACACGATAATTAGGTGCGTTGATTTAATACGAGGGAAAATGGTCATTTTAACATTGAATTCGAAAAAACATCGTCGATGCCAGATTATTAGAAAAACTTGGTAATTTTATAAATATAATTATAAAGCTAATTTTTCTTATTTTAGTGAGAAATACGTAATTTTTAATTTAATAATAAACTTGTCAATTTAGGTGAGAAAATATTAATTAATTTTATACGAAAATATTTTTTAGTCAATTTAATCGTTAAATAGAAAACTCGTAAAACCAGAAATGACAAGAAAATCTAAGCTATTACAGTTACAGACCATAGCCAGCTGGACTTATGCCCATTACAATTTATTTACATAAATTGAAATAAGATAAACTGCCGTTAGTCCTAAACTGAAATATTAAATAAATATAAACAGAAATTAAATATATAAAAAAATAAAGGTAAATTATAAGTCTCAGATATGGTCCGATCCTCATTTTGGCTAATTGCCTCAACGTCCGGGCGGGGCCGGTTTCGTTTGCACTTAGCCGGGTCCATTGACCGATACGGTCGTCACCCAAAATCAAATATCGAATAAAATTCCGAAAATTATTTTAAATTCATTTTTAAAAATAATCCAGGATTTACGAAAAAATCGTGCAGCATCTCCTCTGTTTTTGGTCAACCCAAAAACTGGGAATTGGCGTCGATAATTTCCTGCAAATCCCAAACCAGGGAAAACCCGAATTTTTATATTTATAAATCCACAACCAATCCACAGAATAATCGGGACGAACCGAAATAATTTCGGAAGTCCGATTCCAATTCCACAAATCACATAACGCTTCCGGAAAAATCCGGGAAGCCAACACATACCAAAAATCCATTCCCGAAATATTTCGAGAATCCAAAATAATTCACAGGACCTTTCCGAAAGTTCCGGAAAATTACGACGTCGCTAAAACCGAATTCCCAAAGGGAATCGGGGACCATTTCATCATCGACTAAAATAATAAAATGAGCAGGTCAGGGGGTTATACCTCGGATTGCTCGGCTAGAGCTCTCAGATGAATAATAAAGAAAGAAATGAGCTTCGACAGCGAATTAATCCTCGAAAACAGTGCTGAAATCAGCATCGACGTCGAAAATGTCGAAGAACTCAGGAGCTAGGGCACGACAGGGAGTGCTGGCCAAAGAGAGATCGGCCAACGGAGGCTCGAAGGGTTCCGACCCGGAGGGGCGCGGGTCGGCACGGCGCTAGCCGGAGGGAGAGGGGCGCGGCGTCGAGGGGAACAGCGGCTAGGGGTGGCGCTGTCGTCGGCGTCGGAGGGAGCCGACGGGCTCGGCGGGGTGGCGCGAAGGGGCGCGCTGGTCGGGGCGGACGCGCTGGCGAGTGGCGCTCGCGGGGGCGGCTCCATTGGACGTCGGCGAGGGAGGCCGAAGGGTGGTCGGCGGTCGGCAGGCCAGGGGCGCGGGGGTGAGGGTTGAATGAAGAGTGAGGAGAAGAGAAGAGAAAGAGATGAGAGTTAAGAGAAGAATTGTTCCCTGTTGAAGAGAGTGAGCTTCTGCAGTTGAAGAGAACGTGGGGTGGAAAGGAGTGGGGGAGGTTGTGAGTATTAAAAGGGAAGTTGGGTGTGTGCATGTGGAAGAGAGGGGATGAGGGAGAAAAAGTAGGGAGACAAAGAATGGGTTGGGGGTGCTGGTCCTACGGGACCAGCTAAAGATATTTATTTATTTTATTTTTTTTAAATAAAACAAATCCATTAACCAAGTCAAAATTCAGATTTTAAAAAGAGGGAAAAGGATTGGGTTTGGCTCAGGCCTGGGTCTGGGTCTGAAATCCAAAAATCCATGTTATTTATTTTCGAAACCATTTTAACACACAGAAATAATATAATAATAAAATAATAATAATTTAAAAATACTAATAATATTACGAAAACATTAATATTAAATATTCGCAAAAGATGGGTTTCACAATCTTTCCTCCTTAGAAAATTTCGTCCTCGAAATTAAAAGTAAGGTTAGGGATTACCTCAAATCTCAAACAGGTACGGGTACTGCTCCCGCATCTGGTCTTCTCGCTCCCAGGTCGACTCGCCTGGTGAGTTGTGCCGCCACATCACTCTGACAATTGGCGTCACGGTGTTCCTGGTTCTCTCGCCTCGGTCCAAAATTGCCACTGGTTTCTCCGGCACTGTGAGGCTAGGTCCAATCTCCAGCTCTGAATGGTCCAAGATATGGCTCGGGTCCGGGATGTAGCGTCTCAGCTGCGAGACGTGGAAGACGTTGTGGACGCCTTCGAGACTTGGGGGTAGAGCTACCCGATAAGCCACTTCTCCAATCCTGCTAAGTACTTCAAATGGACCAATGTACCTGGGGCTTAACTTTCCTGCTCTGCCGAAACGGATTGTTCCTCTGGTGGGCGAGATCTTCACAAACACACTGTCACGTTCTTCAAATTCCAAAGGCCGTCTGCTGCAATCAGCCCAATGTTTCTGTCTGTCTTGGGCTATCCGGAGCTTGTCTCTGATCATTCTCACATTCTCTGCTGCTTCGGTCACCATCTCAGGTCCAAGCAACACTCGTTCTCCGACGTCGTCCCAGGCAAGTGGAGTGCGGCAACGACGTCCATAGAGTGCCTCGAACGGTGTCATCTCGATGCTAGCTTGGTAGCTGTTGTTGTAAGAGAACTCTACCAAGTGCAAATGGTCTTCCCAAGACCCTCGAAATTCCAGGACGCAGGATCTCAGCATATCTTCTAGCGTCTGGATTGTTCTCTCCGATTGCCCGTCAGTCTAAGGGTGGTAGGCAGTGCTGAACTTCAGTTGTGTTCCCAAGCTGTCATGCAAACTCTTCCAAAAGTGAGATGTAAATCTAGTATCTCTGTCAGATACGATACTTACCGGAACTCCATGAATCCGGTAGATGTGCCGCATGTACAGTGCTGCCAACTTCTCGGTGGATAAACCAACCTTGAAGGGGATAAAGTGAGCTGACTTCGTCAGTCGGTCCACTATAACCCAAATGGCATCATTCCCTCCTTGGGATCGAGGCAGTCCCGATACAAAATCCATCGTTACGTGCTCCCATTTCCACTCTGGAATGTCAAGCGGCTGCAATAATCCTGCTGGTCTCTGTCTGCTGGCTTTAACTTGCTGACAAATTAAACATCTAGCCACATACCTGGATACGTCCTTCTTCATCCCATACCACCATACTATAGTCCGCATATCCCGGTACATCTTGTTGGCTCCAGGGTGTATGGAATACTGCGACTGGTGCGCTTTTTGCATCAGCTCGTTCCTCAGTTCGCCAGTTGGTACGCACAGCCTCGTACCATTCTTCAATGCTCCGTCCCTGGCGATTGAGAATCCTTCAAGTGTTCCTGCCAGCACTTGGTCTCTAAGTTTGCAAAGCGTCTCGTCTTGGAATTGTGTCTCCTTGATCCTGTCCATGAGACTCGAACGCACTTGCAACTGCATCAATGATGACTCATCTCCTGGTACGATGGCTTCTCTTCCAAGTTTCTTCATTTCTTTCTCGGGCAGTACAATTTCCAATCCAAGCTTCTCCATTTCCTCCAGCAAATGGCGCTCCTTGGTCAAGAACATCGCCATTGGGTAACGACTAAGTGCATCTGCAACAACATTAGCCTTACCCGGATGGTACTGCAGGTTGATATCAAAATCCTTCATTAGCTCCAGCCATCGTCTTTGTCTCATGTTCAGCTCCTTCTGAGTGAAAACATATTTCAGACTTTTATGGTCCGTAAATATTTCCACTCTCTCTCCATACAGATAGTGCTTCCATAGCTTCAAAGCAAATATCACTGCTGCAAGCTCCAAGTCATGTGTGGGGTAGTTCTTCTCATGAGTCCGCAATTGTCTAGATGCATAGGCAATTACTTTCCCGTGTTGTTGAAGAACGCAGCCCAGTCCTTTTCCGGAAGCATCACTATAGATTGAGAAAATGTCGGTACCTGCGGGTAGCGCAAGTATCGACGCTGTTGTAAGCCTCTTCTTCAGTTCCTCAAAAGCTGACTGGCACGCTTCAGACCATATGTGTCACGACCCGTTACCCAAATTGTTGGGCCGGGCCGAGCCATGTCCAGCCTACGCTTGTTAAAGCGTAGTAAGCTGTTCTAAGAATAGACAATAAAGGATCTAAGCTACTAACAGTTCTAAAATCACATTTAAATGTTCATCACAACACAGCATCTATAAGAGAAGGTAAACAAACACAGATTTAATAATACATAACCAAAGTATCTAACTGGAGACAAAGTCCAGTATCCAAATATAAGTACAGACCAAAATCTAAGTCTCAAAACACATGAAAATAACTAGGCAAGGTTCCCCGCTGGGGCCTCTTCTGGAGCTAAGGCCAGGTCCATGGTAAGTAGGGCATGTATCCTCAGGACTATCATCTGTAATATTTTCAACAGGTCCAATCAGGACATAAACGAGTACAACCCATCTAGAAAACCCAAGTAAATGACAGAGAACTCTAAAGCAGTTATAGACAGTTTTATTGATGAACATGGTAGTTTATATTCAGGTGATGGTATAGAGAAACAGTTAAGATACAAGAAAAGAAAGGTAACTAAACAAGAGAAGAATCATGGCAATGATGACAGTAATAAAAGCTAACTGAACTAGAATAACATGTATGAGTCCAGACAGTACAATATAAGTCTAATGTAATCCCAGTGTGAGTCCAGTCCATATAATCCGATACCAGATGATTTTCGATACAAGATGAGTCCAACAGTGATCAATAAATCCAGGGTGAGTCCAACTACGATCTAACAGTGTGTTTTAAAATACCGAGGTCGACATGTAAACGGCTGTAGGTATCAGGCACATCTCTTACGGATCAGACAAGAGATGGCTATGCTTCCAGTAGATTCTAGTTAGAGATTCCAGATTTGGGGTATGTCTACATGTCTTACTCAATATTTTTTCGCCCAGCAAGTGAATCCAGTACAAGACACAAGAATCGAGATGAGTCCAACCAAATGATGATTCCAGAAATGATTCCGGAATGATTCCAGTGATTCCAGTAATAGAGATCAGTAAGTAAGGTATGTGTCGCATACATGAATCCAGAAATATCCATACGTGTTGATACAGAGAATCACATAGAACTAACTAGAACTGAAATACAGTAATTGACAAATAAATGAGAGAACTATCAGAGAATGACTCGCCTCGAGCAAAGCAAGAATACCAGTACGAAGGTATAGATGTCCGGTATCCTGTCAATAATGATATACAACTCAGTTCTAAGCTATGATCAACAATATACTAGTGGTGTGACACGACTCTTAACTGGACACTAACTAAGTGGGCAAAACGGTAATTTCGGATCAAAATGATGTCCGCCGTTGGACACACTTTACACCGAAAAACGTGTCGGGATAGAAGTCTACAAAACCTAGCAAATTATATGTCCACAAATCCAGAATGATGATACGAACCCAACGGTATGTTCGAAATAGGATTCCGATGTGCCGATCTCAAAATGATACGTTGACGCGACACTTGGTATCCGGTTTGCACGGAAATGCGTGCCGGACAAATGTCTTCAAAACTCAGCAAATTATATGTCAACGAGTCCAGAATGACGATACAAACTCAACGGTATATCCGGAAGTGGATTTCGATGAGCCGAACTCAAAATGACCCGTTGACTCAGAAAGTGGGACCCGCTTTGTACCGAAATGCGTGCCAGGACCCACGTTCTCCAAATTAAGCAAACTTTATATGAAAATATGCCAGAACGACGCCACGAGTCTACTGGTGGTGTCAGAAATTGAATCCGGAGTCCCGGGTTCAAAAATGGAATTTAACAAGTGCAAATTAAAGAATTCGGACGGCCAACTTTGGCGTCGAATTCAACCGACCAAACGTGCTTATAATGAAACGAAACCTAAAGGAGGCAGGAAGAGGGTTATACCAGCTATACACTAGAACTGACGGCGCACAAAACGGAGCTGCGACGGCGGAGTTACGAACCCGCGAAGTTGGCATCACGAAACTGTCCAAAAATAGTTCAATTTAAAACGTCAACTTGGTGGCCAGTTTTGAGGTATCAAACGACGAAATTAACTGGTGAAATTTGATAGGAGTGAAGATGGATATACCGAGATTGCGACAGAGCAAAGAGTTCACCGATCCAACGGTCGGATCTCCCAAAAAATCTGTACAAAGTCGCTGCGACGGAACGCCAAAATGAACTTGGTTTCGCACGCGTCACGGCGGAACTTCGTGCGAAACGCACGAATAGTCTCGACGGCGCGTCCCGGAGGACGGTGGCCGCCAGGGGAGAGCTCGCCGGAGTGGGGCGCACCCGTGGAGGGGGTCGGCCACGCCGGAGTGGGGCCGACGGCGGCGCTGCATCGCCCGTGCGCGCACGACCTGTGGCTCCCGGCCGGCTGCTGCACCCGCTGCGCGCGGGGATGCGCGTGGGGCTGCACGCGAGGATGTGCGGCGGAGGTGCGGCGAGGCCACGGCGGGATGGAGGTGGTGGTTCGGTTTTTGTGGAGGTGATGGTGAAGGTGGTGGGGGTGGTTTAATGGTGGTGGTGATAGATGATGACAATGGTGGTAGTGATGGTTATAGAGTATGGAGGAGGAGGCTGTGGTGGTGGTGCATGGCCAGGGTGGCGGTGGCCGGCGATGCCGAGCACGGCGGGGGTGGCCGTGAGGTGGTGGTGGCCGTGAGGCTTGGGTGATGGTGGAGGTGGTGGTTTCATGGTGGTGATGGTGTGAGGAGGATGATGGTGGTGGTGTGGTGGAGAGTAGGAGGAGGAGAGGGAGGATGATGGTGGTGGTGAAGTTCACGGCGGTAGTGGTGGTGGTCGGCAGCCATGGGGGAGGGGGCTGTCGGCTTGGAGGAGGGTGGAGTGGTGTGGGTGTGTTTGTGTAGTGTAATGAAAGAGGGAGAGAGAGATGCATGTATGTGTGTGTGTGTAATAATAGAGAGTGAGAGAGAGAGAGTTGATATTTTAGTGAGAGAGAGAGGGGAAGTCGGTCCTGGGGGGGGTGTATTTTTGTTATGGAGAGAGAAGGAGTGATATGTGTATACATATAATATATATATATTATATATATTAGAAAGAAAAGGAAAGATAGAAAAGAAAGAGATATTTAAAATAGGGAAGAAAAATATTATATGGGATGTTTGGACAGTCATGAGAGGACAACGTGGAGCTGGGGTTCGGGTTCGGTCGAGCCGGGTCGGGTCAAAATCGGACAGAGTGCAATAATTGAATTAAATACGTATTTATGAACACGGGTAAATAAATAATATACGGGGACTCCAATAAATGGGACACAAGTTTCATGTGGGTAGTAGGCTCATATGGGCCACGTCCATACTTTGGGTCGACTAGGTTGGGTCGATGTCTGGTCCCGAAATTAAATTGGAAAATAAATCAGGTTTTACGGTAGAAAATAAATCGACCTAAATTGACCCGGAAGTTGTGCGAAGAAAATGGAGCACAAAATAGAGTGTCTGAGTGGGACACAAAGGTCATGGATGAAGAGCGTCTCGAGTAGATCATTTATGAGAAGTTGGTTTCGAGAAAATGGCTGATCTGGTGCTCCTAAATTAAAAGTCACGGTGACGTGCAAACGAAGATCAAAAATAAAAGTGGGAATAATTATTGAATGATTAATCGGTCTAAGTTGACCCGAACTTGCGCGATACAAAAAGAGCACAAGGGAACGAGTTCAAGTGGGACACAATATATCAACAGGAAGATAATCTTGCCTACTTCAAAATCCATGAAGAGAGTTTACAGAGATTGGCATCCCTGACGCTCCAGAAGTCAAAGTCACGGAAAGGCACATTAATGATCTAAACAATTAAATAAATAAAATATTTATCGATAATAATTCGTTTAGAAAAATTTAAAACAGCCCTGAAATTCAGGGGGCTTACATCCTACCCACCTTACAAAAATTTCGTCCTCGAAATTAAAAATCATCCAACCGATCAAACTATAACATGTAGCTGCTCTGGATACGATACTCAATCTGCTATCCTTGTAATCATCTCTTTTGTTTCTCCTACAAACTTTTTGGTTCCGGTTCAACTAAGTCCTTCTATCATAAACTTCGTCATACATCCTTTAGAATCTTCCATACTAACATGAAACATTTATGTATACCCTAAACTATAGGTCATTCTCCGGGTATGTCTATAAGCCTATAATGCTTAATCATCAATCATATTTCCAACCTTAATTGTAAATACTTGATTTCCTCATCGTATTCCAAGTATCCATATTCTATCAATCCACAGTTCCTTAACATCATTTGTCGTCAATCCTTTCCTACAGTCTCCCCTTGAAATTATACGTTCAATTCTTATCCTTGGCGTAGAGCATTCTTCTTTTTACTCAACAAGTCCTCCGAATATAAATCCTCGATTTCAAAACTCTCGATTTATTAATTACCAATGTACATATGTCTTTGTCTTGTTCCATGTCTTTTTAACTGATATCTTTCCGATCTCGTACGCAATACGATAACTCATTCTAACTTATTCTATATCAATCCACATATCGTTCTACCCTTTAATCACATGTAATTAGCTATAGATAACCAACCAAAATTCTACGAATGCTAAATCCTCAAACTCTAAGCACAAGATTCTAATTCTCAATCCATAGTCATAACAATATAATATCTCATTTCTCCATCTTTAGATACCCTATCTCGAGTCATACTATCAATACAATCGTTCTTAATAGTTTCCAAGTCTACTACAGTCAGTCACCCATACTTGTCCTATAAGCTTAATCTAACCAATCCCTAGGAAAAGTATTTATCACAATCACAAAATACATTCATAGTTATACTACAGGATCAGTCAACAAGGTTTGGCTATTTCGGTCGCCTATGAAATAGAAGGTAACAAGACCTAAGACTGGGTTAAGCAATCCATAACAGTGTCCAAACAAGTTAAGCAAGACGGAAAAAGTTTATCGGAATATCTCCAAGAATGGTATGAAGACAACGGGAAACATAACGAGAAGAATTACCCAAGAGGTTAACAAAGAAGAGTTTAGTCAAGTCATAGGAAATATGGAACACAAAAAATAATTATGTCCAAAAGATAACATGAAAGCAATCATATTGGAGAGTCCTAGAGAACCTGTAATTCTAGTTGCAGATGTAGATAGAACGGAGTTAATCAAGACGGGGAAGAATAATGATAAGAACTTATTCTTGCTCATTCGGTCATAACAAAGTAAATCAAGTTGAGATATGATCTGATAACCATACACGTCTTCCTGAAATCATGTTGCCAGAATTTTCGCCACACCAGTAAGCCTAGATGCAATAAACGATAGAGTCATAACTAAGGTATACTCCCTAAAATCATATTATCTAGAATCCTCGCCACGCCAATCGGTATAGCTGCGAGAAAATCTAAATTCCATAACTAGGATAAGTATATCCGAAATCAGGCTCTATGTTTTTGTCATACCAGCTAATATGGCTGCATAAATTCTAAACTCCATAAATAAAGCAGACATTTACCTTATCAGGATATATCATAATTTAATCCACAAAATTTATCACGATGCAAGATCAAAGTCAACAACGAAAATCAGAAATCAATTTCAACAATGAATTAAGGAAGAGTAAATAGAAATAAGTGGAAACAGAATTCTAGGTAAGATTAGAGTAAGATCCTCAGGGGTCATCCCAAGGGTACAAACTTGGTCAAAATTGACCCACTGAAATACAAACAAGAAGCTAATTATGGCTAACGGTCCTATGCTGTGATGAGTTCTCCTATGTTACAATCCTAGAAATCCTCTAGGTGTTCTAAATGTTATTCCTAGTGTTATCAAGTTGTCCTAGATCCTAATTGCAGGCATGCTTGGTACAATAACGTAACCAAACAACTTAAGTCGAGACCTGCATGGGCCGCCAAAAAAAATATGTCACGACCCGTTACCCAAATTATTGGGCCGGGCCGAGCCATGTCCAGCCTACGCTTGTTAAAGCGTAGTAAGCTGTTCTAAGAATAGACAATAAAGGATCTAAGCTACTAACAGTTCTAAAATCACATTTAAATGTTCATCACAACACAGCATCTATAAGCGAAGGTAAACAAACACAGATTTAATAATACATAACCAAAGTATCTAACTGGAGACAAAGTCCAGTATCCAAATATAAGTACAGACCAAAATCTAAGTCTTAAAACACATAAAAATAACTAGGCAAGGTTCCCCGTTGGGGCCTCTTCTGGAGCTAAGGCCAGGTCCATGGTAAGTAGGGCATGTATCCTCAGGACTATCATCTGTAATATTTTCAACAGGTCCAATCAGGACAGGAACGAGTACAACCCATCTAGAAAACCCAAGTAAATGACAGAGAACTCTAAAGCAGTTATAGACAGTTTTATTGATGAACATGGTAGTTTATATTCAGGTGATGGTATAGAGAAACAGTTAAGATACAAGAAAAGAAAGGTAACTAAACAAGAGAAGAATCATGGCAATGATGACAGTAATAAAAGCTAACTGAACTAGAATAACATGTATGAGTCCAGACAGTACAATATAAGTCTAATATAATCCAAGTGTGAGTCCAGTCCATATAATCCGATATCAGATGATTTCCGATACAAGATGAGTCCAACAGTGATCAATGAATCCAGGGTGAGTCTAACTACGATCTAACAGTGTGTTTTAAAATACCGAGGTCGACATGTAAATGGCTGTAGGTATCAGGCACATCTCTTACGGATCATGCAAGAGATGGCTATGCTTCCAGTAGATTTTAGTTGAAGATTCCAGATTTGGGGTATGTCTACATGTCTTATTCAATATTTCCCCGCCCAGCAAGTAAATCCAGTACAAGACACAAGAATCGAGATGAGTCCAACCAAATGATTATTCCAGAAATGATTCCGGAATGATTCCAGTGATTCCAGTAATAGAGATCAGTAAGTAAGGTATGTGTCGCATACATGAATCCAGAAATATTCATACGTGTTGATACAGAGAATCACATAGAACTAACTAGAACTGAAATACAGTAATTAACAAATAAATGAGAGAACTATCAGAGAATGTACTCGCCTCGAGCAAAGCAAGAATACCAGTACGAAGGTATAGATGTCCGGTATCCTGTCAATAATGATATACAACTCAGTTCTAAGCTATGATCAACAATATACTAGTGGTGTGACACGACTCTTAACTGGACACTAACTAAGTGGGAACCTAGCATAGAAGTCTAATGTGAAGTGCCACTATACACAAACTAACTTCCTGGGGTCTTTACACTAGTGCGGGGTGATGTCCAATATGACTAAAACACAAAACAACACAAAAAGTTGCAAGTCATAATTATTCAATAATTAAATCTACTGTACACTATATTCCAACAATTTTTGAGATAGACAAAAAGATCAATATTATATAAAATAAAGTACCAAAATGATCCTTGTTAATTATAAAAATTTATACTAATTTTTCTGGGATTTATAAACCTTCATAAATATTTATTAAAAATCAACAAACACATGTATCCTGAAAATGAGTTCTGTTTTCCCATTTTTATAAAATACCAAAAGTACTCATTAAATACTGGAAAAAATATAATAAATTAGCTAAATTAATATAGTATTTAAATACAATTTTTCCTAAGATTTTTACAGCAATTAAAATATATATAAAAATTCAAAACCAGAAAGTAACAATATCTGGAAAAATAATTAATTATAAATTAAGGAAGATACATAATCAAAATCTACAGATGTTGTCGGATGATAAAATAAATATCACCAACGTGTCCAGAACGGTCAAATCAGCTAGGATAGCCTACCCATAAGTCCAATTTGGATACAGGGACAAAACGGTAATTTCGGGTCAAAATGATGTCCGCCGTTTGACACACTTTGCACCGAAAAACGTATCGGGATAGAAGTCTACAAAATCTAACAAATTATATGTCCACGAATCCAGAATGATGATACGAACCCAACAGTATGTCCGAAATAGGATTCCGATGTGCCGATCTCAAAATGATACGTTGACGCGACACTTGGTATCCGGTTTGTACGGAAATGCGTGTCGGAGCAAATGTCTTCAAAACTCAGCAAATTATATGTCAATGAGTCCAGAATGACGATACGAACTCAACGGTATATCCGGAAGTGGATTCCGATGAGCCGAACTCAAAATGACCCGTTGATTCAAAAAGTGGGACCCGCTTTGTACCGAAATGCGTGCCAGGGCCCACGTTCTCCAAATCAAGCAAACTTTATATGAAAATATGCCAGAACGACGCCACGAGTCTACTGGTGGTGTCATAAATTGAATCCGGAGTACCGGGTTCAAAAATGGAATTTAACAAGTGCAAATTAAAGAATTCGGACGGCCAACTTTGGCGTCGAATTCAACCGACCAAACGTGCTTATAATGAAATGAAACCTAAAGGAGACAGGAAGAGGGTTATACCAGCTATGCACCAGAACTGACGGCGCACAAAACGGAGCTGCGACGGCGGAGTTACGAACCCGCGAAGTTGGCGTCACAAAAATGTCCAAAAACAGTTCAATTTAAAACGTCAACTTGGTGGCCAGTTTTGAGGTATCAAACGACAAAATTAACGGGTGAAATTTGACAGGGGTGAAGATGGATATACTGAGATTACAACGGAGCAAAGAGTTTGCCGATCCAACGGTAGGATCTCCCAAAAAATCTTCATGAAGTCGCTACGACGGAATGCCAAAATGAACTTGGTTTCGCGCGCGTCACGGCGGAACTTCGTGCGAAACGCACGAATCGTCTCGACGGTGGCCGCCAGGGGAGAGCTCGCCGGAGTGGGGCGCACCTGTGGAGGGGGTCGGCCATGCCGGAGTGGGGCCGTCGGCGGCGCTGTACCGCCCGTGCGCGCGCGGCCTGTGGCTCCCGGCCGGCTGCTGCACCCGCTGCGTGCGGGGATGCGCGTGGGGCTGCGCGCGAGGATGTGCGGCGGAGGTGCGGCGAGGCCACGGCGGGATGGAGGTGGTGGTTCAGTTTTTGTGGAGGTGATGGTGAAGGTGGTGGGGGTGGTTTAATGGTGGTGGTGATAGATGATGACAATGGTGGTAGTGATGGTTATAGAGTATGGAGGAGGAGGCTGTGGTGGTAGTGCATGGCCAGGGTGGCGGTGGCCGACGACGTCGAGCACGGCGGGGGTGGCCGTGAGGTGGTGGTGGCCGTGAGGCTTGGGTGATGGTGGAGGTGGTGGTTTCATGATGGTGATGGTGTGAGGAGGATGATGGTGGTGGTGTGGTGGAGAGTAGGAGGAGGAGAGGGAGGATGATGGTGGTGGTGAAGTTCTGTGAAACCCGTAATTTTAGTTCACTATTTTAATTAGTTAATTATTTTAATTCTGAAAATATTAGTCAAAACCCGTAAATTCAATTTTGTTGTTTTTCTAAATTATTAAAATTTTCGTGTTTGTTAAATTAATATTTTATCCGATTATTATTAGTAGAAAATTATTAATTTTAAAATAAGTAAAACATGGATTTTTGTTTGTCTGGCCTGACCCGTCTAGACCTAAGACCCGAACTCATCCCGAACCCTGGTTCGAATCCAAGAAATTTTGGTTTTAGAAATATTTTGATATAATATTTATTAAGTTTATAAGATAAAGAGACACATTTGTTATAAATAAACTATCCTTTATTAACACTCATTTAGTTTTCTTAAAACTTAAAACTCTCTCTCTCTCGTTCTGGAACCGACCCTTCCCCTTCCCAAACGCTCGCCGCCACCGACGACCGTCGGCCTCCCCGAGCGGCCGCCCCCTCGTTTCCGTAACCCCCACTCTTCCCTTTCCTATAAAACCCCCTCCACTATTCCCATCTCCATCATCATCCCCAATTTTCCCTCTCCTTCCCGTGCCCTAGATCCGTGCCCGACGTATCCTCCCGGCCGATCCCTGCCCGGAGCCACCCCTACCGAGGCCAACACCCCCGGCGAACCCTAGCCCGATCCGACATCGGCGCCCGACCTCCGACCCCCGGGCCGCACCCGACCGGCGCCGCTCCCCGTGGCCGCCGTCCGCCGCTGGCGTCCGACTCCGCGCGGTCTCCCGGTCCGACGACCCTCTTCGGTGCACCCTCTGACGCCGGCGTTCGTCCCCAGTGACGCCCGTTCATCCCGAGTGTTTCCGGTTCGAGTTCTGCGGGTTTCGTTTTCGCAACGTGACGTTCCCGTCCCGCATTCATTTCGAATTCTCCGACGTTGGGTAAATTCTAAACCGTTATTCTGTAGTCTATGATGATACTGGTCCTACAAATTCTTTCTGGAATTTGGTTTCGGTAACGTAATGACTATGTTACTTGGAATTTCCGAGTTCTTCGGGAAATCTTTTGCTGCTTGTTGGCTTTGCTGGAATGTTTTGTTCAGAACTTAGTTCTGAAGAATTCTCGGAATTTCCGAGAACCCTTTTTGAAGTAGTTCTGTATTCTCGGGTTTCCGAGAATTATCGGGATTAATTCGAGATTAGAATTTATTACATAAAATTTGGTTTTTGTTCTCTGTGAGTTAGTTCTTTGTTCCTGAGGGGAAATTTCGGATATATATATGTATATATACTAGAGTTGTTTCTCTTGGGAAGTTGATTTGGAATGGTTTCGGGTTTTTGGGAAATTACGCTATCATTTCGGAAATGCTGCGTTGGCTTTGGATATATATTCTATGAATTTTGGGTTTCGGGAGTTATTCTGCAGGTTTATGGAGCGTTTCCCAGTTTTTGGGTTGACCGAAAACAGAGGAGATGCTGCCGAAAATTTTACAAAATAATAAAAATGATTTTAAAATGATTTTGGTAAAAATATTATTTTAATAATATTTTCGGGCGACGACCTTAATGGTCAATGGGCCCCAGCAAAATGCAAACGTACCGGTTTGTCCGGACGTTGAGGCAGAGTAGCTGATTGTGATGATGGACCAGAGTCTGAGACACCTATTATTTTAATTTAATTGTTAGTTTTATTATTATTATTTAATTGTAGATAATTTCGGGACTAACCTGTTTTCTCTTATTTAAATTTATAATTAAATTTGTAAGGGCATAAGCCCAGTTTCTATTAAGTGGTCTGTAATATTGTAGTGTAGCGTTTTTACTTTATTTTTTGGGATTGTGGTACGCGTAGGAACAATTAAAATACTATTAAATTAAATAACTCATGATTTCCTCATCTTTAAGTAAAAGAAAATATATTTTTTTATATATAATTGTAGAACGTCAAAGTTTTTCAATAAATAGATAAATACCAAGTTTTGTACGTAATTTGATAAAATACAAGTTTTCTCGAAAAATCAAAGTAATTTTGACTTTCTAAAACAACGCACTAGTAAACGTTGTGGTTAACTAAAATTGACTAGGAAAGACAAATAGAGATTGTAACTAGATAACTTGTGATTGCTTCTGAAATAAGTTTCCGGAATGTAGGGTTCGAGGAGGTTTCTGACTGTTAACTCCGAAGTACCGACTCTCCAGTTTGATCAAGTTTAAGGCAAGTACAGTTGTGATTGTTTGCAATTTAATTAGTAATAGTAATCTTGCATGCTTAAACCACATTTCTACACGGAACTCTCTCCTAGAGTATTGATTGTTATTGTCTCATTGCCTCATTGAATCTAATTGACTCGGGATATTGGGGGAGTAGTGTAGCGTCTATGACCAATACCCCTCATTGAATCTAATTGAATCTAATTGTACGAGCTTACCCCTCTCACACATGGGGATAGGCCGGACCATATCAGTGAATCATCCCAAACCGGTCATAGTCGTTACTTACTCAAATCACATGTTTTCAATTGTAGAACTGTTGGAAAATATTGCATTTCTAAATTGTTTATAATTGCAAATTGCTAATTATTAGTTGAATTGTAGATTTTCATAATTGTACTTTGCTCCCTCCTGACTGGAGACCAACATTTTTAGGTTACACTGAGGATGACCTATTCCAGAGTATCTGAGGACTCAGAGCTATTGTTCAACAATCCTGACTTGTACCCGCCGGTACTACCTGACGATGATGGCACGGCGTCTCCTTAGATGCTGTTGGTGTTAGTTAGATTTATTTCAGTTTATGGTCTTTAAACTTTTGTACTGGACAAGTTTTTATTATCGAATAAATGTTATTGTGGCAATTTTAGTCTTAAATGTTGTTGAATGACCTGCACATGGATTACAGCTTACTGCCGCCGTCTCATCAACGGTGCAGGCTGGGCATAATCCGATTCGACCCAAGTATTTGGGGACCGGGTCGTGACATGTTTTTAGTGGTGGCCCATGCAGGTCTAATCAATCAGCAACTTAGGAAAACCTAGGAAAACAGTTAGAATACTAGAACACCAAGTTGCCACAATTTAGGACCGATTATATATGATAAATATTTTGATTATAGACTGGTAGGATACCTTGCTTATGTTTGCATCCTAAACCTTCCAGAGCATGACCATTGACAAAACCAACTTTGATGGCGATGTGGTGTCATCTCCGGATCGAACCCCGCCTCTTCAACCAAGTTCGAGCTTTACACCCCACCAGCTCATTGATCATTTCTACAAATCATCCAGTGAAGTTTTCACTACACTGTCGAATCCTACCTCTTCTCAAACTGGGTTATTTTTCCTTGAGGAAATACCCACTCCTGTTGTTTCACCAGTATCAGCGATGGTTGCCCTATTTCAAGAAATTCTGGAGTGCCAGAAGATTCAAACTGAACAGATGGATATCACGAGAGAAGTCATGAAGAATATCATCGATGCAACTTTAGTCATTTTAAACCAAGTTGGAATGGAACCTCGTCCTAGGAGGGATACCCATGAATCTAGAAGATATTTGGGCCCTGTCCGGCAATCATATTGCAAGAAGCTTTTGACTTGTGCCTACTGCAAAAGGCCTGGTCACCAAGCCAATATTTGTCGCAAGAGATTTGGAAAATGTTTGGTATGTGGATCTGCCGAACATCGAGTAAAGGGCTGCCCCTTATCTTTTTATTGTACCGGAGCGTCTATAATGTCAACCTCAGGACTCTATCCAAAAGACCGTAGGAAGGCATAAAGCCGATTCAAGGATCATAGAAGATGAAGCAGTTGGAGACTGCTCATACAAGAGCCAGAGCCATGAAGATTAGTACCTAAGACCACTGTGTAGCAATATCTATTAAGAAGCTGTAACAAGATGTTCTTAGAACAATCATGAGAGTTATTTTGCTGTAATTCTCCATATGAATAAAATTCTTAGTTACACCTTCATGGTAGATGTTTTCTCATAGTCTTCATGGGTTACCCTAGATAAAGACATAGAATTCACCATTGACCTAGTTCTCGGCTCTTTTCCTATCTCTAAGGGATGCTATAGAGTCAACCTGAAGGAAGCCAAGAAGATGAAGGATCAGATCAATGGACTAAAGACTTTAAGATATCATTCAAGACGGAGCTTCACCCTAGGGAGCACTTGTGTCCAAGAAGGATGGAATAGTACGGATGTGCATCGACTATCTGGCACTGAAGAACAAGTACCCTTTTTCCCAGATTGATAATCTGTTTGAATCAGTTTGAGTGAACTTTAGGTGTTTTCCAAGATCGACCTCAGATCTGACTACCAACAGATCAAGGTCAGGAAAGAGGACAATTCCCATAACGGCATTCAATTATGGATAGTTGTTGGTCATGTCGTTTGGACAGACAAATGCTCCTGTTGTGTTCATGAATCTCATGAACTAAGTCTTTTATGAGTATTTGAATCAGTTTGTTGTCTTCTCCATAGATGACATTCCGATATACTCGAAGACTGAAGAAGAGCATGAAGAGTATAGAGAAAAGTTTTGGAAAGAAGAAAAGCTAACTAAAAGTGAATTTCTTAGACAAGGTGGTTTTGCCCATATTGTCACAAGAGAAGAATTTCGAAGAATCTCAAGAAGATAGCCACTGTGGAGAAATGGTATACCAAGATTCAGTAGCTGAAGTTACGGCTGACTAATACCGGAAGTTGTGAAGGAATTTGCCAAGATTGCTGAACCTATGACGAAGCTGACTCGAAAAAAAAATGAAGAGTTCATTTGGACGGAGGACTGCCAAGCAGCATTCGAGGAGCTGAAAAAGAGGTTTATCACTGCACCAATTCTTGTGCTACCCGCAGGAACCGGTGATTTCTTAATTTACAGTAATGCCTCTGGAAAAAGGACTGGGTTACAATCTTCAACAACATGAGGAAATAATTGCTTACATATCTAGGCAATTACGGACTCATGAGAAGAACTATCCCACACATAATTTGGAACTTGCTGTAATGGAAGCATTATGGAAAGGGGGTGAAAATATATGTGGACTATAAAAGTCTAAAATATATCTTTACTCAGAAAGACCTGAGTGTTGGACAAAGAAGATGGTTGAGGATTTCAACATCTATTTACATTACTATCCAGGAAGAGCAAAATGTGGTAGCTAATGTACATAGTTGATACTGATGGCGAAATTCTTAAACAAGAAGCAGCACCTGCTAGAAGACATCAGAAAGTTGGACTGGAGATTATACTGCCGAGAGAAAAGAGCTGGATGTTGATTCAGTATCGATAAAATTGCAAGTGAGCTCGAGTCTGATGAAAGAAGTCAAGAAGACGCAATTTCAAGAAGAAATATTTTGCAAATTGAGAGATCAAATGTTGGCAGGAACAATTGAGAGTTTCTCTATTGCCAATGATGAAGCTTTTGAAGAATGGTATGAGGTTTATGTATCTTCTGGCGAACTAAGGAATGAACTGATGGAAGAAGCGCGCAGTCGCAGTATCTCACATATGAATCGGGATATGCGTATCATTAATTGATATTATGAAATGTAGAAGGACAAATTCCAAGTATGGGATTAGATTGGTCAACATAAGGAGTTTAGCAGAAACCAGTAAGCTTGTTGCAGCCGCTGGACATTCTGGAGTGGAAGTTGAAGCCCATGAACTTTGTATCAGGATTACCTTAATTCCAAGGAGGAAAGAACACCAATTGGACTTTGTGGATTGACTGACTAAGTCAGTTCACTTATTTCCCTACAAATTGGTTTATTCACTAAGAAGTTGACAGCATTGTATGAAAGGCAATGTAAGAGAAAGAGTACTGTTGGTGACTGACGCAGTAGAAGTAGTAAAGGTAATTAGAGACAAGCTCAGAATTGCCAAGATAGACGGAAGCATTGGGATTAAGTGTAGACGTTGATCAGTGGAGTTTGAAGAAAGAGATAGTGTCTGAAGATCTCTTCTACCAAAGGAACGATTAGTTTTGGCAGAGTTGGAGAAGTAGCATACCGGTTAGCTCTACCAGCTAATCATTGAGAGTATGTACAATGTCATTTCATAGTTCAGAAGTTGCATCTTGAATATGAGTAATATTTTGGACAATTCAGAGCTGGAGAGTAGATCAAGCCTTACAGTGCCAGAGAAACCAGTAACAAGCGTAGTCAGAGGTGAGTAGAAGATCAGAAATTTGAGCCATCATAATTCATATTTCCTTCAAATCTTTATCTTTTTCATTTTGAACTTGACATATGTTGCTAGTTAGCCTAGTTTTGCAAGCTATTTCTTTTTCAAGCTTGATCACGACAGTATTTTACTGGGTGCACCCACTAATATATTGTCTAAATCAGGACCGGTGCATGATGGTCTGATAAACCTCGTGTACTTTGGTTCGCTTTTTGTATTCTTTCTGCATGGATGTCACCATAAATGAAACTTGTCTCTAAACCGTCTCATCCATGACTGCCTTGGAAATTTTTATAGTTGGACCTGAGTTGCGGGTACAGTATCCGTACCTGTTTGTCTTTTCTATCCCTAACCTTACTTTAATTTCGAGGACGAAATTTTCTAAGGAGGGAAGGTTGTGAAACCCGTAATTTTAGTTCACTATTTTAATTAGTTAATTATTTTAATTCTGAAAATATTAGTCAAAACCCGTAAATTCAATTTTGTTGTTTTTCTAAATTATTAAAATTTTTGTGTTTGTTAAATTAATATTTTATCCGATTATTATTAGTAGAAAATTATTAATTTTAAAATAAGTAAAATATGGATTTTTGTTTGTCTGGCCTGACCCGTCTAGACCTAAGACCCGAACTCATCCCGAACCCTGGTTCGAATCCAAGAAATTTTGGTTTTAGAAATATTTTGATATAATATTTATTAAGTTTATAAGATAAAGAGACACATTTGTTATAAATAAACTATCCTTTATTAACACTCATTTAGTTTTCTTAAAACTTAAAACTCTCTCTCTCTCGTTCTGGAACCGACCCTTCCCCTTCCCAAACGCTCGCCGCCACCGACGACCGTCGGCCTCCCCGAGCGGTCGCCCCCTCGTTTCCGTAACCCCCACTCTTCCCTTTCCTATAAAACTCCCTCCACTATTCCCATCTCCATCATCATCCCGAATTTTCCCTCTCCTTCCCGTGCCCTAGATCCGTGCCCGACGTATCCTCCCGGCCGATCCCTGCCCGGAGCCACCCCTACCGAGGCCAACACCCCCGGCGAACCCTAGCCCGATCCGACATCGGCGCCCGACCTCCGACCCCCGGGCCGCACCCGACCGGCGCCGCTCCCCGTGGCCGCCGTCCGCCGCTGGCGTCCGACTCCGCGCGGTCTCCCGATCCGACGACCCTCTTCGGTGCACCCTCTGACGCCGGCGTTCGTCCCCAGTGACGCCCGTTCATCCCGAGTGTTTCCGGTTCGAGTTCTGCGGGTTTCGTTTTCGCAACGTGACGTTCCCGTCCCGCATTCATTCCGAATTCTCCGACGTTGGGTAAATTCTAAACCGTTATTCTGTAGTCTATGATGATACTGGTCCTACAAATTCTTTCTGGAATTTGGTTTCGGTAACGTAATGACTATGTTACTTAGAATTTCCGAGTTCTTCGGGAAATCTTTTGCTGCTAGTTGGCTTTGCTGGAATGTTTTGTTCAGAACTTAGTTCTGAAGAATTCTCGGAATTTCCGAGAACCCTTTTTGAAGTAGTTCTGTATTCTCGGGTTTTCGAGAATTATCGGGATTAATTCGAGATTAGAATTTATTACATAAAATTTGGTTTTTGTTCTCTGTGAGTTAGTTCTTTGTTCCTGAGGGAAAATTTCGGATATATATATATATATATACTAGAGTTGTTTCTCTTGGGAAGTTGATTTGGAATGGTTTCGGGTTTTTGGGAAATTACGCTATCATTTCGGAAATGCTGCGTTGGCTTTGGATATATATTCTATGAATTTCGGGTTTCGGGAGTTATTCTGCAGGTTTATGGAGCGTTTCCCAGTTTTTGGGTTGACCGAAAACAGAGGAGATGCTGCCGAAAATTTTACAAAATAATAAAAATGATTTTAAAATGATTTTGGTAAAAATATTATTTTAATAATATTTTCGGGCGACGACCTTAATGGTCAATGGGCCCCAGCAAAATACAAACGTACCGGTTTGTCCGGACGTTGAGGCAAAGTAGCTGATTGTGATGATGGACCAGAGTCTGAGACACCTATTATTTTAATTTAATTGTTAGTTTTATTATTATTATTTAATTGTAGATAATTTCGGGACTAACCTGTTTTCTCTTATTTAAATTTATAATTAAATTTGTAAGGGCATAAGCCCAGTTTCTATTAAGTGGTCTGTAATATTGTAGTGTAGCGTTTTTACTTTATTTTCTGGGATTGTGGTACGCGTAGGAACAATTAAAATACTATTAAATTAAATAACTCATGATTTCCTCATCTTTAAGTAAAAGAAAATATATTTTTTTATATATAATTGTAGAACGTCAAAGTTTTCCAATAAATAGATAAATACCAAGTTTTGTACGTAATTTGATAAAATACAAGTTTTCTCGAAAAATCAAAGTAATTTTGACTTTCTAAAACAACGCACTAGTAAACGTTGTGGTTAACTAAAATTAACTAGGAAAGACAAATAGAGATTGTAACTAGATAACTTGTGATTGCTTCTGAAATAAGTTTCCGGAATGTAGGGTTCGAGGAGGTTTCTGACTGTTAACCCCGAAGTACCGACTCTCCAGTTTGATCAAGTTTAAGGCAAGTACAGTTGTGATTGTTTGCAATTTAATTAGTAATAGTAATCTTGCATGCTTAAACCACATTTCTACACGGAACTCTCTCCTAGAGTATTGATTGTTATTGTCTCATTGCCTCATTGAATCTAATTGACTCGGGATATTAGGGAAGTAGTGTAGCGTCTATGACCAATACCCCTCATTGAATCTAATTGAATCTAATTGTACGAGCTTACCCCTCTCACACACGGGGATAGGCCGGACCATATCAGTGAATCATTCCAAACCGGTCATAGTCGTTACTTACTCAAATCACATGTTTTCAATTGTAGAACTGTTGGAAAATATTGCATTTCTAAATTGTTTATAATTGCAAATTGCTAATTATTAGTTGAATTGTAGATTTTCATAATTGTACTTTGCTCCCTCCTGACTGGAGACCAACATTTTTAGGTTACACTGAGGATGACCTATTCCAGAGTATCTGAGGACTCAGAGCTATTGTTCAACAATCCTGACTTGTACCCGGCGGTACTACCTGACGATGATGGCACGGCGTCTCCTTAGATGCTGTTGGTGTTAGTTAGATTTACTTCAGTTTATGGTCTTTAAACTTTTGTACTGGACAAGTTTTTATTATCGAATAAATGTTATTGTGGCAATTTTAGTCTTAAATGTTGTTGAATGACCTGCACATGGATTACAGCTTACTGCCGCCGTCTCATCAACGGTGCAGGCTGGACATGATCCGATTCGACCCAAGTATTTGGGGACCGGGTCGTGACAAGTTCACGGCGGTAGTGGTGGTGGTCGGCAGCCATGGGGGAGGGGGCTGTCGGCTTGGAGGAGGGTGGAGTGGTGTGGGTGTGTTTGTGTAGTGTAATGAAAGAGGGAGAGAGAGATGCATGTATGTGTGTGTGTGTGTGTAATAATAGAGAGTGAGAGAGAGAGTTGATATTTTAGTGAGAGAGAGAGGGGAAGTCGGTCCTGGGGGGGTGTGTGTGTGCTGTAAAGTGGAAGGGGGGTGTGTGTGTGTTTTTGTTATGGAGAGAGAATGAGTGATATGTGTATACATATAATATATATATATTATATATATTAGAAAGAAAATGAAAGATAGAAAAGAAAGAGATATTTAAAATAGGGAAGAAAAATATTATATAGGATATTTGGACAGTCATGAGAGGACAACGTGGAGCTGGGGTTCGGGTTCGGTCGAGCCGGGTCGGGTCAAAATCGGACAGAGTGCAATAATTGAATTAAATACGTATTTATGAACACAGGTAAATAAATAATATGCGGGAACTCCAATAAATGGGACACAAGTTTCATGTGGGTAGTAGGCTTCATATGGGCCACGTCCATACTTCGGGTCGACTAGGTTGGGTCGATGTCTGGTCCCGAAATTAAATGGAAAATAAATCAGGTTTTACGGTAGAAAATAAATCGGCCTAAATTGACCCGGAAGTTGTGCGAAGAAAATGGAGCACAAAATGGAGTGTCTGAGTGGGACACAAAGGTCATGGGTGAAGAGCGTCTCGAGTAGATCATTTATGAGAAGTTGGTTTCGAGAAAATGGCTGATCTGGTGCTCCTAAATTAAAAGTCACGGTGACGTGCAAACGAAGATCAAAAATAAAAGTGGGAATAATTATTGAATGATTAATCGGTCTAAGTTGACGCGAACTTGCGCGATACAAAAAGAGCACAAGGGAACGAGTTCAAGTGGGACACGATATATCAACAGGAAGATAATCTTGCCTACTTCAAAACCCATGAAGAGAGTTTACAGAGATTGGCATCCCTGACGCTCCAGAAGTCAAAGTCACGGAAAGGCACATTAATGATCTAAACAATTAAATAAATAAAATATTTATCGATAATAATTCATTTAGAAAATTTTAAAACAGCCCTGAAATTCAGGGGGCTTATAATATGAACTCTTCATTCTTCCTGGTAAGCTTCGTCATTGGCTCCGCAATCTTGGAGAAATCCTTCACGAACTTCCGGTAGTAGCCAGCTAGTCCCAAAAAGCTCCGGATCTCTGCAACCGAGCTTGGTGCAGTCCACTTCTCAATAGCAGCTATCTTCTTTGGATCCACCGAAATTCCTTTTTCTGTGACAACATGGCCCAAAAATTCTACTTTGTCTAAAAAGAATTCACATTTGGATAGCTTACCTTAGAGCTTCTCCTTCCTCAAGGTACTTAGCACTTTCCTCAAGGGCTCTTCATGCTCTTCCTCCGTCTTTGAGTAGATCAGTATGTCATCGATAAAGACAACAACAAACTGATCCAGATATTCATGAAAAACTTTGTTCATGAGGTTCATGAATACCGCATGAGCATTTGTCAGTCCAAACGGCATGACCAATAATTCAAATTGTCCATACTTGGTATTGAACGCCGTCTTGGGAATATCCTCCTTCCTGACCTTGATTTGATGGTAGCCTGATCTGAGATCTATCTTTGAAAATATCTTGGCTCCACTCAGTTGATCAAATAGGTCGTCGATCCGGGACAGGGGGTACTTGTTCTTGATGGTGATGTTGTTCAGCGCCCGGTAGTCGATGCACATCCGCACGGTTCCATCCTTCTTGGGCACGAACAAAACTGGTGCTCCCCAGGGTGAAGCTCCGTCTCTGATAAATCCTTGCGACTTCAGCTCATCGATCTGATCCTTAATCTCCTTGGCCTCCTTGGGGTTGACTCTGTAGCATCTCCGAGAAATAGGGGAAGAGCCGGGTACTAGATCGATATTGAATTCCATATCTCGATCTGGCGGCAATCCTGGAAGACTATCTGGAAAGACATCCATAAATTCCGCAATGATAGGGTGAGGAGGCCCGGGTTCTTCGGTGATAGAGGAGTAGGAAATACTCTTCATATCTTTCGGAGCCCGAGAGATTTCAAACTCTGGTTCTCCTGGTGGGCTGAAGATTACACATCCTCGGTGACAATTTATCAGCGCATGCTGTTCACTTAACCAGTCCATCCCTAGGACTACATCATAGTTGGGCAGGGGCATCACTAGTAAAGGTGTTGAGAACTGATGGCCAGAGATGGTTATGGGACAATTACAAGCCTCAGTGATGGGTATGGGTCCACCACCGGTCATAACCCTACTAATCACCTTGCTAAGTTCCGAATCTATGTGGTGTGCAGATATAAACTTGGATGATATGAAACTATGTGATGCACCCGAATCAAATAATGCTAGAGCGGGATGTGAAAACACATAAATAGAACCTGTGATAACATCTGCGGTGGGTTCCTGCTCTGGCTCCCGCTCATCAGCTACTAGGGCTGTCACGCCCCAGAACCAGAATACTGGAGAGCGGGGGAATGACTCAGCCAGCTACGTATTACGGGTAGATGAATACCGTATAATACGATCAATGCTGTCTACAAGACGAGGGGGTGCATACTACATGAAAGTCTCCCTATGGTCAATTTACTTCTATTGTCTCAATCATTCAAACAAGAAACAGAAATAGAGAACATGTGAGATAAAGCAGTAAGGCATCCCAAACGCTCAGTCAAAATGTTCTTGATATCTGGTTTTACAAAATACAGCCAGATGATGTAGTAAGTATACACAATTGTTAGCAGCTGCAGCCTGACTTAGTTACAATTATGCAAAAGTAGGTACAAGACAATCCGACTAACATGTCGGTGCCAAACGGCAAAGTATAAAGTAGATAACAAAATGGGCGAGGAAGTAAGAAACCCACTCGAGTCCTCCTGCGATCATCCCTCTAGTGTTGACCATCTTGGAGGTAGAAGTAAGCTGGATATTCGGGGACTGGCTCTAAATCTGGCCATGCAAAACCAGAGAGGTTAGACCTCTAATAGCAAGTACCACAAGGGAGCACGATATGAGGAATGAAGCCAGTAATAAGAGAATATGACAATAGATCTCTGCTATATACTAGGACTCACACAACATCACGACACTTCGAACCAACCTCCCAACCAAACAAGGACAGAAGTTGGCCCGTCATGTCCTGACATTCTGATCATCTCAGTTAAGTAACAGAGTAGGTACAGTACACAAACAAATCAATTTAAACGGCCAGGCAACTACTACGGCTTGCTATTGTGAGTCCCAAGTTATCCTGGTTTTATGTAATGAGGATTTCTCAGTTCTTACTATGCGCAAGCAAGACTAGTTTACTCAGTCAATCAATTGCGCCAATCATGAATTAGACGAGTCCCAGCGGGACGCCCATCATTAATATACAATATTCAATAGATAATATAACCAGATACCACTCCCTGCCCGTGTGGCAGATTTGTAGTATCTGTGGAGACCAACCGGCCTGTCGGGCACTACTAGTCCCAAGAGGGCTGCCATGTAAGAACTCGGAAATCCATTCTCTCAATGCAATCATTATTTTATTTAACTTAATAGTCTATACGTTGAGTGAAGTACCATGCCGTGGATCATGGTCATTCAGAATGAGTACTTTCGTACGGGGTACGATATGCACAACTCTACAATGATACCAGTGCGGTCAGGTTGTAGGTCTTACATAGCGTAATGCAACAATCAAAACTAACCACGGTATAATCATGTCTTGACCATAAAGTACACATGCTTCTTTGGTAAGATAAATAAATAATAAATGAATTGAAGCCTGCATGTGCCTGTATGCCAATATTCGGGATTAGCCAGTCGATTTCAATAGTTCATAATTAATATGAATGTGTCTCATTCATTCAATTCAAAAGACGACTAGCCAGTCTCTTAGTTTCAACTAGGAACGCGTGATCAATTATTAGTCAATGTCACAATCATTATCAATGGTAACAAGGCATGAAAGTCAACTAATATTCAGTGGGGTCGAGTCTACAACTCTCAGGGTTTAATTCCAGTCAATCGGGGTATCTATAACTCAATTCACGATACATGGTACATCCCACGTAACAATCTATATTTAACAGAAATATTAACACATCATGATTATATCAAGTTTATGCAAAAAGGCGTAAGGATATAAAATGGACGTTAAATATCTAATAAAATATCAATACACAGGGCTATAGAAGATCCAGGGGAAGCAGGCTACGCTCATGTCAGCCTACGCTCAAGTCAGCGTACGCTCAGGTTAGGCTACGCTCAAGTCAGCGTACGCTCAGGTCAGGCTACGCTCAGGTTAAGCTACGCTCAAGTCAAGCTACGCTCAAGTCAGCTTACGCTCAGGTCAAGCTAGCGTATGGACTCCATACGACTCCTCACTATCCAAGCCAGCGTACGCAAGTCATATGCTACCAAAAGGCAGCGTATGAACTCCATACGACTCCTTACTATCCAAGCCAGCGTACGCAAGTCATACGCTCAGGCCATACGCTCAGGCCATACGCTCACAAAAGGCAGTGTATGTACTCCATACGACTCCTCATCAAGGCAGCGTATGAGGTCCATACGACTTCTTTGTCAAGGCAGCGTATGCAAGTCATACGCTTCCAAAAGGCAGCGTATGCAAGTCATACGCTTCCAAAAGGCAGCGTATGAGGACTGCGCTGCGCTAAAGAGTGCGTGCAACTCAGTGGCGTAAGCTAAAAAGCTCGTACACTACTCACTGTCTTCTCAAAATAGTAAGAACTCCATGGTTTGAACCCAAAGCTTCAAAATCCATAACTTGGTAAAAATAAGTCCGAATCCAACTTTGCAAAGGTCAAAATTGGGTAGAATAAAATTCTCTACAATATGGAACCATCAAAACTTGAAAACAAAGAAGTTTGATAGATCCAAACTGTCACGATCCGCTACCCAAATTGTTGGGCCAGGCCGAGTCATGCCCAGCCTACGTTGAGATAAAACGTAGTAAGATGTTCTAGAGACAATAGGATAAGACTAAAAGTGCTAACAGTTCTATAAGTGAAGAAGAATCATAAATGCTCCAAACACAAAAGTCGTCGTATATAGTGAAATATCTAAGTACAAATGAACTGTAAAGTAAAACTGGATACATGTCCAGTTACAAAAGATATAGTCTAATACATGTCTACTCTCAAAAGTCTAAGTAAACCAAAGATAACTAGTACTACAAAAAAAATGCACATTGATAGCATAACGTAATAGCACGTTTTGCTGAACTGCTATAAAAAATAAGTTTGATATTTTGGTTACTTTATAATAGCATTTGATAAACGCTAAGATAGAGTTTCATTAAGCGGGAACCTAAAAACACTTATACCGCCAAACACTTGACCAAAAAACTCTAAAACTCACCACACTTACGAATTTATTTTAGGTTTCTTTTATTTCCTCTTTTATTTTAGGTTTCTTTTATTTCCTCTTTCAGTTTTCCTCTTTTTCCAAAAACCCTAAAACTCACCACACTTACGAATTCGCCGTGAAGGTCGCTGACACCGCCGATTAGAGTCGCCGATGCCGCCGTGAAGGTCCTCGAGACCACTGACACCGTCGTCGGCCCTGTCGTAGGCATATTTTTCTTCCTTCCTTCGATTTTGGTATCATGCATTTGATTTTGTTTAGGGTTTGTAGGTTTTGTAGATTGATAAGTTTAGGTTTTGTAGGTTGATAAGTTTCAATTGTAGAGTTTTGTATCATGCATTTGATTTTGTTTCGATTTCATAGTTTTGTTTCGATTTCATAGCTTTCAATTTCATAGTTCTCGATTTCATAGCTTTCATGCATTTGATTTTTGTTTCAATTTCATAGTTCTCGATTTTAGTATTGATTCGAAATTAATTTTCTTCTTTTTTGCATGCGTATGTTATTTGCGAAGAATGTTCTATTTTGACATTAAAATTTTTGGGAATTGATTTAGCTGTAGCCATAGATAAATAGAATGAACAATCTGTTGTCTGATACTTGCGATGCATATTCATTTTGTTGTGTTGTTAAATTCAAACAATTGGATATTATGAAAGTTGGATTTGAGTAAACTGTGGTTTGATACCAATAATATAATATATTAAAATAATATTATGTTTTCTTAGTTGGATTTTGGTTTTGATGTGAAAGTTGGATTTGAGTTCTTATGTGAGAGAGTTTCAATCTGAACTCAGTTTTCAGAGTTGATGGTATCATGGGTTGATATGTGGTTGCCTGTGTGTATTGATGTTTTGAGTTGAGTCTACTGTTTAGTGGTTTTTGCATATCAGGTTTCAAATTAGGAGTGTGATCTCAGGTTATCAATTGTAGTTTCATTTCAGGTTCAACAGTGAACCCTTTTTATGTTTTCTTAGTTCTTCATGACATTGTTCTCAGTTGGTATTTGATCTATTCTCTGATATTCAAACAGTTTTGGGAAAAATATGGGTTTACTTGGTTGTTTCAGGTTGAGCTCAGCTTTGGACTGAGCCAACCTTTCAACTTTCATAAACTGTGGTTTGACACTGTCGTCGTCCCTAATTTCGCCCATCCCTGTCGAAGGCATGTTTTTCTTCCTTCCTTCGAGCTTTCGTGAATCTAAATAACAATTGTTTAGGTTTTGTAGGTTGATAAGTTTCAATTATAGAGTTTTGTATCATGCATTTGATTTTGTTTCGATTTCATAGTTTTGTTTCGATTTCATAGCTTTCAATTTCATAGTTCTCGATTTCATAGCTTTCATGCATTTGATTTTTGTTTCAATTTCATAGTTCTCAATTTTAGTATTGATTCGAAATTAATTTTCTTCTTTTTTGCATGCGTATGTTATTTGCGAAGAATGTTCTATTTTGACATTAAAGTTTTTGGGAATTGATTTAGCTGTAGCCATAGATAAATAGAATGAACAATCTGTTGTCTGATACTTGCGATGCATATTCATTTTGTTGTGTTGTTAAATTCAAACAATTGGATACACCAATACTTATGTTACTGTCTGATAAGAGATAAACTTGTTTGGTTTAGGACATTCAGATTTTTTGACTATAGCTTAATCTGTTATATGAAACTTGCGATGCATATGTTTTGTATTTTGGATTCTAGCTTCATTTGTTCTTCACATTTGCATAACCTTAGACTCATTATGTATTTTTCTTTTGCAAGTACTGCTAAGTGCAATTATGGGAATTTGAAGCTTTTCTTTGGCTCTTATCACACGACAGGTTAGTACCATCTTTCTACATTACTTAGGCTGTTAATTGATGTCTTGAATTTTTGTATATTGTTGTTGTTGTTGTTTATTAGGTTTCGTGCTTTTAGTTTTATTGGTTTTAAACATGATGAGATATGTTTGATATATTAAACAGATCTGGACTGAGTTTGAATTTTTTTTGCTTGAGTAATTATAAGCGGTTGAGTTATTTGTTAAATGGTCTGAATATTGAATAATTTTGTGTTGTGGAATACTCTATCATTATATCTGATATGGCGCTTATGGTACTAAAGGTTTAGATTAAAGTTATATCATATAATGGTGGACAAGGCATGGGTGCATCTTTGCAGGTAAAACTTTAATTATATAGGTTAGGTTTCAGTAGGGGTTTGGAGACTTTTTTTTTTTTAACTTAAAATCTGAAATGAAGAGCTGATCCTGGTTATGAGAGAGGTGCTACAAATTTTGTGTGAGCTGTGGCTGCGGCTTTGGGAGACGCTGATATGATTGTATGCCCTTGTATTGACTATCGTAATATAGATCGACACTCAGGTAGAGTTGTAGTTGATCATCTTGTTACTAGGGGAATGGATGAGGCTTATAAGATGCGGTCTGATTGGTACCATCATGGAGAACTGAACTCAGGCGTTGAAGGTGAAAGTAAATTAAGTCATTGGAATGATGAGATTCTTGGTTTATATCAAGCTGCTGATTTTTTGGATGAAGAGTTAGCTAGTAAGGGTCAATTGGGTGAAATTGCAGAGGGTGAGGACAAGAAAGAAGATGAGTTTCTTGCAAAGATTGCAGATGCTGAAACACCATTATATCCAAGTTGTGTAAACCATAGCAAGCTTTCGGCTATTGTATCACTTTTCAGACTTAAGACACAGAATGGCTGGTCTGACAAGAGCTTCAATGATCTGTTAGAGACATTGCCGGATATGTTGCCAGAGGATAATGTGTTGCACACATCACTGTACGAGGTGAAGAAATTTCTGAAATCATTTGATATGGGATATGAGAAGATTCATGCATGTGTCAACGACTGCTGCCTATTCAGAAAGAAGTACAAGAAGCTCGATAATTGTCCAAAATACAAGGCTTCAAGATGGAAGACTAACATGCACACTGGTCAAGTAAAGAAAGGTGTACCACAAAAAGTATTACGGTACTTTCCAATAGTCCCACGGCTGAAAAGAATGTTTAGGTCTGAGGAAATAGCTAAGAATTTAAGGTGGCATTTTTGTAACAAAAGTAGCGATGGAAAACTTTGGCACCCTGTGGATTCGGTCACATGGGATCAGATGAATGACAAATACCCTTCCTTTGCAGCTGAAGAAAGGAACGTGAGGCTTGGCCTCTCCACAGATGGTTTTAATCCATTCAACATGAAGAATACAAGGTATAGTTGCTGGCCTGTTTTGCTAGTAAACTATAATCTGCCACCTGATTTATGCATGAAGAAGGAGAACATCATGCTAACATTGTTGATTCCTGGTCCACAACAGCCGGGTAATAGTATTGATGTGTACTTAGAACCCCTCATAGAAGATCTCAACCATCTGTGTAACAATGGAGAGTTAGCATATGACGCCTTTAGTAAATCGACTTTTACTCTTAAGGCAATGCTGCTTTGGATGATTAGTGATTTTCCTGCGTATGGGAATCTTGCAGGCTGCAAAGTAAAGGATAAAATGGGTTGTCCTATCTGTGGGAAAAATACAGATAGTATGTGGTTGAAGTTCAGCAGAAAACATGTCTACATGTGTCATAGAAAGGGTCTGCCACCAACGCATAGTTATAGGGGAAAGAAATCTTGGTTTGATGGAAAAGCAGAACAAGGGAGAAAGGGAAGAATTCTATCTGGTCGTGAAATTTCTCAAAACCTGAAAATTTTCAAAAACAACTTTGGAAATTTTAAACAATCTGCAAGTAAGAGAAAAAGGACAGATTGTTCTGGGTTAGGCTCTGATAGTGAGGATTTATCCAGCGAATCAGAGGAGGAAGAAGAGGAAGAAGAAAACGTAGATGAAGAAGAGTTATCAAGATGGAAGAAAAGGTCCATCTTTTTCAAGCTACCTTATTGGGAGGTATGTTATTCTGTCATTTGTTTCTTTTAGTTTTTTTTTTCAGATTCCATCAATTAAGCATTGTTTAACTTTGTTTTATTTATTGTATATGTGTTGGTTAGGAACTACCGGTTAGGCATAACTTAGATGTAATGCATGTGGAGAGAAATGTTGCTGCAAGTATTGTATCTACATTGTTGCATTGTGGGAAATCGAAGGATGGCCTTCAAGCTCGTAAAGATCTGGAAGATCTTGGTATTAGGAAAGATTTGCACCCTAACACCCAAGGAAAAAGAACATACCTTCCCGCAGCACCTTGGAATTTGTCCAAGGCAGAGAAGAAAATCTTCTGTAGGCGTCTATTTGACTTTAAGGGACCTGATGGGTATTGTTCTAACATATCCAGAGGCGTATCATTAGATGACTGTAAGGTCACAGGTTTGAAATCACACGATTATCACGTGTTAATGCAGCAACTTCTTCCAATAGCACTTAGAGGTTTACTACCTAAAGGTCCTAGGGTAGCAATTGTTCACTTATGTGCATTCTTCAACCACTTGTGTCAGCGAGTTATTGACCGAGAGCAGATTTTGGTTATGGAAGCTGAGATTGTTGAAACTCTCTGCATGTTTGAAAGATTTTTTCCTCCAAGTTTC
Source organism: Iris pallida (assembly GCA_029216955.1). NCBI lineage: Eukaryota > Viridiplantae > Streptophyta > Magnoliopsida > Asparagales > Iridaceae > Iris > Iris pallida. Next base: position 2,444,019 of record JANAVB010000400.1, on the reverse strand, counting down.
TTTGATATCATGGTGCATTTGACGGTACATCTAGGAAGGGAAGCTCGTCTTGGTGGACCAGTCCATTTTAGATGGATGTATCCATTTGAGAGGTAATACTTGTATTTTATATGATTTTTACAAAAAATTTGCATTTGACAGTTTGTTGATCTTTCAGTTTTCACAATTGTCAGGTATATGAAAGTTCTAAAAGATTTTGTGAGAAATCCTGCAAGACCAGAAGGTTGTATTGTTGAGTCTTATCTTGCTGAAGAGTGCATCCAGTTTTGTAGTGAATTTTTGAAGAAGACAACAAATGTTCAAGAAAAACAAGATAGAAACACTGAGTATGATAACAACTCAATCCTAGAGGGTCGGCCAATATCCGCAGGCATTTCAATTACTCTTACTGAAGTAGAGAAGAGAATAGCCCATCTTGCTGTCATCCAAAACATGGCTGTCGTCGACCCTTATGTAGAGTAAGTTCCACAGTTTTCTAGTTGATTACTCATTTCTTTTAATGATCAACAAACTGATACCTTTTTATTTCAAAATCTTGTACAAGTGAGCATCTACAGTTTCTGCAAGACTCAAATGGAAGATGTAGACGTGATGCATCTACGTTATGGAGTATGCATACTCAGAATTTTGCAAATTGGCTAAAAGAAAAGGCTAGTTTTATCTTCTCTGTTTTTTATGTTATAATGATATGTATATGTCTATTGGTGTCTGACTTGTTGTTTTTATTTGTTAGATACCTCTTGATTCAAAAGAACATGGAGAAACACTTAAGTGGTTGGCATATGGTCCACGTACTTTTGCACGGTCGTATTCAGGTTATATAGTGAATGGTCAACGGTTTCACACAAGATCAGTAGATAGAAAAAGTCAGAATAGTGGGGTTTTGTATGAGGCTACTGCAATCTGCAGATCTAGTGCGAAAGACACTTCACAAGTGGTTGATTTGGTTCATACTACGGCAGAGTAACTGACATTATCTTGTCGGATTATAATGTTTTTTATGTTCCTCTATTCCGGTGTCAATGGGCAATAATGGGTAATGGAGTGAAGATAGAAGATGGTTTCACACTTGTCAACCTAAATCATAGTCAAGTCTCTTTTTTAAGGGATCCTTATATCTTAGCCTCTCAAGCAAAGCAAGTGTTTTATTCAAGGAAAGACGAATCATCAAGTTGGTATGTTGTTATGAGAGGTCCGGCAAGAAGATACAGTAAGGAAGATTTTCAAGAAGAAAATGCTGACATTGGGCCACTGCCATCAAGTGTTGACATGGATGTTGACATGGATGATACTGAAAATGCCCGAACTGATTGTGAAGGCACATATGTGTGAAATTTAGGATTTTGATTATTTTCAGTTTCTTCCTTGTTTGTTTGTTGTGTCTGATGTGTGATTGGTCATTGTGTGCTTACTTGATGTTTTCTTGTTTTGCTTCCATAAATGTGAATTAACTCGTTTCTGTCATTTGTTTCAGGTGAATTAAAATAGGAGGTGGAAAGAAGAAGCAAGGAAGAGACCCGCAACCTTTGGCTGAGGAAGAGACAGAAGCTGAGAATGTAAGGACATCTACAGCTGAAGATGGTAAAAAAGGTGTAGATGAAGAAGAGCCTGAAGGTGAGTTTGAGTTATCTGAAGAGCATGAACGTGAGGTTGAACCTAAGCGTAAGAGACAGCGAGGACCGACAAGGATGAAAGACATCGCCAAGGACCCAAATACCAGAGTGCGAGTTGACTTCACTTTCATGGGAGAACCTTATGGTCCTGGGTCAGTTAAGTTGTCTTCATACTTAGGTCCACTGGTACGGGAACACGTTCCTGTTACACTTGAAAGTTGGAAAAAACTCGGTGAAGAAGTCAAGACACTTCTTTGGAAATATGTTCAGGTTACATCTTTAAACTGACTTAGAAAGTGCCATAATCAGATTATTTCTGTAATTTACTGTTTTGTTTTGTATATGAGTTCAGGCAAGATTTGAATTAGATGAAGATTACCAAAAGAGTGCAGTGCTTAAGCAGATGGGATGTTTGTGGAGGTCATCTAAATCGTGCCTAGTTTCCCAGATTAATGAAGCAAAGAACAACCAAAAGAGGATGAATCTGAGACCTAAGAATGTTTCTCCAATTGATTGGCATAAATTTGTGAAGCTCAAAACAAGCCAAACATTTAAGGTATTCATTTGGAATTAATTGGTAAGTGTTTTAGTAGATAGAAGATTACATAGTAACATTCATCTATTAGGCTCTGAGTGATAGCTATAAGGAAAGAAGGCGCAAACAGATTCCGCACACTTGTAGTCGTAAAGGAATGGTTAGACTAACAGAAGAGATGGTAAGCCTAAAGTTATGTTCTTTTATTATGATCAGCATATTCAAAGTCCTTTTTATACACCTCTTATATTTTCTCTCCTTAGAAAATTGGTAGTGAAAACCCAGCTGAAGTGACAAGGCTAAGGGTTTGGGTCAAGTCGCGTACCAAAAAAGATGGTACACCAGTGAATACAAATGCGGCTGAGAAAATTGTAAGTTCTTAATTGGACTTGAAATGATTTTGATTTGAGTTTTTAAGATGTCATGTTCTGTTACATTTTAGCCTTTGGAATCTGCATTTTATGATTTGTAGAAAAAGGCAACTGAGATGGTTAATAGTGATGGTCCATCTTCTGCAACGAATGAAGGACGAGATACACTTAGCCAACTTTTAGGACCCGACAATCCTGGTCGAATGAGGGCAATGGGTAGGAACATGAGTAAGACCAAATTAGCTTGTTTCCAAGTGAAGCACAAGTGTATGACTGAAATGGAAGAGAAACAAGTTCATCTCCAACAAAAGTCAATGAGTTACAAGCTGAAATTGCCAAAATGAAAAAACAGGTAAGACAATTCTCAATAAATACGTTGAGCCACTGAATTGATATATAATTTTGACATTTGTCCTTGTTTAAAACAGAGACAAGAACCTGAAGTTGGTGAAAACTCGGCTGCAAGAGTAAGGCTTTCATATCATATCAATGCTTTCGTTCTTACTTTACGATCTGATAATTTATATTCTAAACATTTTTCTAGAGTGTGAACAAAAGATCACAAAAGAACCTGAAGTTGGTGAAAACTCGGCTGCAAGAGTAAAGCTTTTATATCATATCAATGCTTTCGTTCTTACTTTACGATCTGATAATTTATATTCTAAACATTTTCTTGATTGGGGTGGCACTGATGCAAACGTTGCTGAGGGGCGTATTATTTCTTCTGATCCGGAAGACTTGGTGAATGAGAGTCGCTTAGGCCCTATGGATGTTAAAGTCTTGGTTGAAACTGCTACTGTACCAGAAGCATTCCTTTGGAGACCTGCGACTAACATGTTCACAATTGAGGAAGCTGTTGGACAGATGATTGCGTGGCCTGCCTCTAAGTGTGTTAACCTAGAACAGGGGCTCCAACAAGAAGACATTGTACCACTGGTAAGGTTTATTTGTCAGACTAATAGCAAACTTAATTGGTCATTGATGAGTAGGATTATGTGATTGTTACCTGAATGTGTTTGACAGGGCCCAAGGACAAATTCTGCAAACAAGTGCAAACTATTGGATTTGTCTGCAGATGATTTGGTTGTTGCTGAAGGACGTTGGCAAACACAAGAACCAAAAGCATTGGTTAATGGGCTTCCACTCGGACCAAAGGCAGTTAAAGTATTTGTGGATGTCATACATCAACCTGAAACATTCATATGGAGGCCTACGATGGACAAGACATATCTTGAGGACTGTTTAATGTCTTTCGTGGCATGGCCTGCCATCAAAGTTGTATTTGAGAACACAACAGATGCAACAGGTCAGAAATCTTCACTTCAGAATCCTGCATCATCTGATAAAACATCAGGAGGAAAATCAGCATCAACAGGTCAAAAATCTGCTGGAACAAGTTCTACATCTCATATAGAGATATCTCGAGCAACAGGTACAAAATCTGTAGCAACTTTTCCAAAACCTCCTGCTGAGAAGGCTCCGACAACAGGTCCAAAATCTCCTGTAAGGAAATCTCAACTAGCCTCACAATCCCCTATCCGAAGATCTCCGGTAAATTTTTGTAAATATGATCTGAAGTTGGTTCTGCTTATTACTGTGTGTATTAATTGGTTTATGTTAACTGGCAGCGTAAACATGGAGCTGAAGTTATCAAGGAAAATCAAAAGTGCAAGTTGATGGACATTAGCGGAAGGAAGCGGGTTGTTGCTGAAGGGCGTGTGCATTCAACCGACCCAGAGCAAAATGTACACTTTGTTCGCTTGGGGCCTAATGCAGCTAGAGTTTGGGTAGATATAGTGAAGGTAGATGATGCAGCGGTTTGGAGAACAACAGATGATATCGAGTTTATGGGAGATGCACTTGGTTCGTCTATAGCATGGCTAATGGATAAATTGGTCATCTTTTGATTTTAAGAAACTTGGTAAGTGTTTTAATTAGTGTAATGCTTGTGTTTTGGTTTTCAATCTGATGTTTCATTGCTTAACTGATGTAAGCTATTGTTGCTTTTTTTGCAGGGGAATGAACAAACTTTGGTCCGAGTTAGCAGTTTAAATTAGATTTAGACTAGCTAGGCTTATGAACTTATGACTTGTCTTATGTATTTTGGATTCAAACCTATGTTATGTATGTTGAATGAAAATATTGAATGAAACTCTAGACTTGTGTTATGTATGTTGAATGAAACTCTAGACTTGTGTTATGTATGTTGGATTGGTTTTAGACTTGTGTTATGAATGATCTTATTTGTGTAAAACAGGTTCTTACTTATATCATGTGAAACAGGTTCTCTAATATTACAATAGATACGTAAAACAGGTTCTTATTGAATAAAAATACGTTTAATAGCAAAAAAAAAATGTTATAATCATATATTATAGCACGAAACTTTAGCCGTGAAATAATTAATTAACTCTATAACAAAATATTTTAAAACAATAAAAAATTGCTATTGTAGAACGTCCTATCATAGCACAAAATATGAATTGTCATCAAGTTTTTAACATAAAACGGATGTGCCATAATAAAGAAAATTAAGGCATTCAGATATTGCTATTGTATCTGAACCTGTCGTAGCATTTTAGAAAAACGCTATCGTATGGGTGGAACCTAAGATAGCTGCCGATGACATAGCATTTATGAAAACGCTATGTAATACGTACGATAGCAGATTTTTTGCGCTAATAATGTACATATTTCTTGTAGTGTAGGCGAGGTTCCCCGCAGGAACATCCTCATAAAGCAAAGCTGGGTCCTCGGTAGAAACTCCATAATATGAGTCGCAGAGTAACTCCTCCTCAGTAAGGGTACCTACAACGTTATCCTGTCAGGACGGGAGCAAGTACTAATTCTAGCAAACTAGCATATGAAACATGAAAAATGAACATGTGAGGAATAACTGGAAACATGGCATCACATAGTGTATCATGGCAAGGACACATATGTCATAGAGACAGATGTATATGTAATGTTTAAAACTGTAGCAGGTACGTGATCGGTCAATAGATGTACAAAGTGCTGGGGCACCTGTAAATGAAATGTACATACGTACAAGTGTAAAGGCGATATATGTACACACGTACAAATACAGCTTTGAGAGTAAGGCCTACGGCGCAGTAACATATAAAATGAAACTTTGCTCGGTACTGTAGAGGGGGTATGATCACGTACACTACTATCAGTTTCCCCATAACCCATATTCTATCATGTGAGAGATACATAGAGACAGTTCTAAGCATGGTAGTAACTGGAAGTACAACATGTAGAGATTCTAACTTGCTACCCCAAGGATCAGCATTTAACATGGTGGGGTTTGCAGTTTATTTATGTGACAATATGTAAAGTTCGTAGAAAGTACTTGCCTCTAGCAAAGCAAAGCAAAACAAGCTGCGATAAAAGTGCTATGAATGTCCGGTAACTCGTCACTGTAGAAGTAATAACTTAGTTTTTATACTAAGCTAAAATACTAGGACACTAATTGGTGAAACACGACTTGTGACTGGACACCTAGCCAAAATAATAATTTTAGCTTAGGAGACCAATGTGGGGTGACACACTACTTTAACTAACTTTCTAGGGTTTTTACACTAGTGAGGGGTGAGGTTCAACACGGCTAAAACTCAAAATAACACAAAAAGCTACAAGTCGTAATTAATCAATAAATAAATCAAAAGTCCATTGTGTTCTAACAATTTTTGAAGTAGACAAAAAGCCTAGTTTTGTTTAAAGTAAAGTACCAAAGTGATCCTTGTTAATCATAGAAATTTATTACAATTTTTCTGGAATTTATTAACCAGTACAAATATTTTATAAAAATCAGTTTTCCTAAGTGTACAGAAAATGAGTTTTGGTTTTATATGCCAAACTAGTGGCAAAACAGTAAATTAAATACCACAAAAATTATACTAAATTAGCTAACTTAATATAGTATCTAAATACTATTTTTCTAAAATTTTAGCAGTACTTTAAGTATTTTTAGAAAATCAAAAACAGCATTGCACACAATAATTAATTATCTGCGTATTTTGTCCATGTATATAATTTGAACCAAAGTTCAAATACAGGACCCAAGGCCATGAATCAAGTCCAATATGACTTGTACAGGTCTTGAATGTGTGAAAACACATTTGGACTCAAATATCCATGCTAGGCTTGGACACCAAATGGTTGCAAAAATTTAAATACACTAAAATATAATTTTAGTAAAAGTACAAAATAAATATTATTATTTTAATAAGGTAAAGTTATGCATATTAAAAATATACATACATATGTTTTAAAAGTACATATATATATGTAAGGAAAATACTTAATTTATAAAGTATATATATATGTATAAATATATATACATATATAGGAAAATACTTAATAATAAAGTGTATATATATTAATATATATATACATGAAAATATATACATATATACATTATATATATATATATATATATATATATATATATATATATATATATATATATATATATATATATATATATATATATATATATATATATATATTTTATATATATATATATATATATATATATATATATATACAAAATTTACTAACTATAAAATATATATACATATATATAAAATACTGTAAAAACAGTATATACATATATATATAAATATATACATATATATATATAAAAAAATATATATATACATATATATATAAATATATATATATAAACAAAAAGAAAAAAGAAAGGAAACAAAAAAAGAAAAAGAAAACAGAAGGGGGCTCGAACCCAGGCCTACACAGCGCACGGGGGGGGGGGGGGGGGGGGGGGGTTTATTACTGCGCGCTGGCCAGTGGGCCAGTTGGCCCGCTGTGTTAGGAATAGGATTAGGTTAGTTTTATTTAGGAATTAAGTGATTAAATAATAAAAAAAATAAAACACAGTCATGTGTCCTGACTGTTAGGGACACAGGTGTCTTGTATCCTTGCTTAGCACGATACGTACGACACGAGTTTCACGTGTCCTCGTCTACGTTCGTGTTCGCCAGGACACGGCGAACACTTCCGACCCAACACGAGACACGTATGACACAAGGGAATGCTGCCAGTCACGTGTTCGGTCGATGGGGGGGTTTTCGAGAGCTCTGGACGGCGGCGGAGACGTCGGCGTCACGGCGCTCCGGTGGCGCTGGGCGCGGCTTGGTGCGGCGCGTCGGATGAGGGTGGTTGGGGGCGGTGATGGTCGACGGTGGGGCTGGGCTGGGGGTTAGCCGAATTTAGGGTTCTGGCTAGGGTTTTGTGGAAGAACGGGGGCTGTGGCGGTCGTTGGTGGTCAGGGATGTGGTAGCTAGGTCGGGGGGGGGTTGCTGGGGTTTAAATAGGGGGGAATCGAGGTGGTCGGGCAGCCGGAAAAGGCGGGGGCAGGGCGGTGAGTCGGTCGGGGCAGTCGTCGGGGGTGGATGAGAGTCAGAGGAGAGAGAGAGTTCGGTCGGGGGGGGGGGGGTTAGGTAGTTTAGCCAAAAAGCCCCCATAGATTTAGGAATTGAATATAGGTCCCCACAGCTATAAATGCAAATTAGAATTTGCATTCCTTAATTAAAACAATTAATTTAATTGCAAACTGACTATAAAATAATTCAGAAAATTACAAACAGATATTAAAATAATTTAGAAAAATTGCAAATCAATATTTTTGTTTTTAAAAACTTATTTAAAATTATTTAAAAATTCTAGAAAAATTCCTAAAAATTCCTAATAATTAGTTAAGGCTATAAATGACATAAAAAATTTAATTAACACTAATTAAAAATAAATTTGAAAATCAGGGGCTTACAAGTCTTCCTTCCTTAAAAAATTTTGTCCTCGAAATTCACAAGGATTGAAGACCCGACAATATTCTAACATAGCAAGTATTGCAATCAAATGACTAAGGCTACGATCGAAACTAACCTCTAAGGTATCAAGCGGGAACGGGTGGTTCCCTCGCAGCGGTTGGATCGAACAAGTAAGGGTATCTCTCTCTCATGTCCGACTCTCTCTTCCAAGTAGATTCACCTGGGGAGTGACGGCTCCAAGCTACTCGTACTAGGGGTATAACCTTGTTCCTCAGTCTCTTCTCTCTCATGTCTAATATCTCCAATGGCTGCTCAGAAACTGTAAGGCTCGGTCCGACCTCCAACTCCAAATGATCTAGCACATGACTGGGGTCTGGAACATATCTCCTCAGCTGAGATACGTGAAAGACGTCGTGAACTCCTGCTAGGTTGGGTGGAAGTGCAACCCTGTAAGCTACCTCTCCGATCCTGTCAAGTATCTCGAATGGCCCGATGTATCTGGGGCTCAGCTTCCCTCCTCGTCCGAGCCGGATCGTCCCTCTAGTAGGTGATATCTTCACTAGCACCATATCACCGTCTGCGAACTCCATTGGTCTGCGACTAGCATCAGCCCAGTGTTTCTGCCTATCCTGAGCTACTCTAAGCCTGTCTCTGATCATCCCGATTTTTTCTGCTGCATCCGTGATCATATCTGGCCCAAGCATAACTCCATCTCCAACATCATCCCAAAAGAGCGGTATGCGGCATCGTCGTCCATATAGCGCCTCAAAAGAAGACATACCAATACTGGCCTGGTAGCTGTTGTTGTATGAAAACTCTACCAAGTGCAGATGGCTCTCCCATGATCCTCCGAAGTCCAGCACGCAGGTCCTCAGCATATCCTCCAGTGTCTGTATCGTCCTCTCGGACTGCCCATCTGTCTGCGGGTGGTACGCCGTACTAAACTTGAGCCTACTGCCCAACTCCTCCTGCAAGCTCCTCCAGTAGTGGGATGTGAATCTGCTGTCTCTGTCTGACATGATGCTCACCGGCACTCCGTGTAGACGAACTATCTGCTGCATGTATAGCTCCGCCAACTTCTCGATGGAAAGCCCCACCTTGAAGGGTATGAAGTGCGCACACTTCGTCAGCCTGTCTACGATGACCCAAATGGCATCCTTCCCTCCTTGGGAACGAGGAAGCCCTGAAACGAAGTCTATCGTAATATGTTCCCACTTCCACTCGGGAATGGGTAACGGCTGCAACAAACCAGCTGGCCTCTGGCGCTCCGCCTTGACCTGCTGGCAAACTAGGCATCTCGAGATAAAATATGATACATCCCTCTTCATCCCGTGCCACCAAAGATGTTTCCACAAGTCACGGTACATCTTGTTAACACCAGGGTGAATATAATATCTCGATCGGTGCGCCTCCTGCAAGACTGCCTCTACCAGCTCTCCCTTCGGCACGTACAATCGGCTGCCATGCCTCAGGGATCCATCCTCTGCTATAGTGAAGTCATCTAGCAATCCAGCTAACGCCTGGGGTCAAAGTTCCCGGATCTGCTCCATCAAACCTGACTTAATGTCAAGTGCCATCATCTGTATCACTGATCCTGGCTGAACTAGCTCGATACCGAGCTTCTCCAGATCCTCCCGTAAATATCGATCAATCATCAGGTACCATGCCATCGGATGCCTGCTCAGCGCATCCGCCACCACATTTGCCTTCCCGGGGTGATACTGTAAATCGATGTCGAAGTCCTTCATCAACTCCAACCATCGTCTTTGCCTCATGTTCAGCTCTTTCTACGTGAACACATACTTCAAGCTTTTGTGGTCAGTAAAGATTTCCACACGCTCTCCGTATAAGTAATGTTTCCATAACTTGAGTGCAAAGATCACCGCAGCTAACTCTAGGTCATGGGTAGGATAATTCCTCTCATGAGTCCGCAACTGCCTAGATGCATAAGCAATCACTTTCCCATGCTGCTGTAGGACACATCCTAGCCCCTTCCCAGAAGCATCACTGTATATGGTGAAACCTCCAGAACCTGAAGGTAAAGTCAGAACTGGAGCGGTCGTCAGCCTCCTCGTCAGCTCCTCAAATGCTGCCTGGCAGTCCTCTGACCAGATGTACTCTGCGTCCTTCCGCGTCAGCTTCGTCATGGGTTCAGCTATCCTAGCAAAGTCCTGGACAAACTTTCTATAATAGCCTGCTAAACCTAGAAAGCTCCTGATCTCTGAAACTAACATCGGAGCTTTCCACGTCTCAACTGCAACAATCTTCCTGGGATCCACCAAGATTCCATCTCCAGTGACTACATGGCCGAGAAACTCCACTCGGTCTAAAAAGAACTCGCACTTCAGTAATTTGGCAAACAATCTCTCCTGCCTCAGAATCCCCAAAACTATCCGTAAGTGCTCTGTATGCTCCTCTGGCGTCTTCGAGTATATCAGGATGTCGTCGATAAATACTACGACGAACTTATCCAGATACTGGTGAAATGTCTTATTCATCAAGTTCATAAAGACAGCTGGCGCATTTGTGAGACCAAATGGCATCACCAGAAACTCGTACTGCCCGTACTTCGTGTTGAACGCCGTCTTCTGGATGTCTGCTGGCCTAACCTTCACCTGGTGGTACCCGGATCTCAAGTCTATCTTGGAAAACACCTTCGCCCCACTCAACTGGTCGAACAAATCATCTATCCTGGGCAGAGGATATTTGTTCTTGATGGTGATGGCATTCAAGGCCCGGTAGTCAATACACAACCAGACTGTACCATCCTTCTTAGGCACAAAGAGCACTGGTGCTCCCCATGGAGAAGTACTGGATCGAACGAAACCCTTTTTCAACAGGTCATCAATCTGCTCTTTCATCTCTACTGCCTCCTTGGGATTCACTCTATAGCAAGCCCGGGATACTGGTGATGAACCCGGCACTAGATCTATAGTGAACTCCACATCTCTGTCAGGCGGAAGTCCTGGAAGATCCTCTGGGAATACATCCATAAACTCTCTAATGATAGGGTGTGGCGGTGTTGCGTCCCCAACTGTCGTACAACAGTTCGGCTCTAGGCTGATCTCCGGCCCTGTCACGCCCCGAGTCGGCAACGTTCATCCCCGATGTTAATTTTGCCGATTCGATCATCCTCGCTAAGGCGTGATGCCGCACGAGCCTGGAGTTGCGCTCGTGCAAGGCAAGATGACAAGTTCTCAAACGGTTATCTTTTGATTTTGAATATAAGACGCAGTATAGGAAGATAGAAATGCTTTTCATTCATAGCTTGCAACGAAGTGCAAGTCGTAATTTATATTGGATGCCGTTGCGTCTATATTGATTGAAAACAGAAAGAAAATACAATCGACAAGTTGCCTGAACTACGCTTGTCGTCCCATACATTCACCCCATTATACATAAGTCGTCGACTTGAATTGGCTTCAAAATACTTCAGTATAGGAAGAGCTTCAAAACGCCTCTCCGCCCTTCAGCTACGAGCCAACGTCGAGTATACACCGGGCAAGGGAAACGTGGTGGCCGACGCACTCAGCAGAATGTTTATGGGAACACTGGCCATAAACAAGGAGATAAAGCGAGACCTTGAAGCAATGGGTATCGAACTTGGAATTGAGTATCGACACCTGCACCTAGCTCAACTGAAGTTAGGATCGAGCCTGCTTAGCAAGATAAAGACCGCACAGGGGGACGACTCATTCCTGCAGAAAATGCGCGAGCTGATTTCAACGGGAAGGGCGACTGACTTTGCGGAAGACGGAGACGGGACGATGCGACTAAAGGGAAGGCTCTGCATTCCGAAAACTGCCGAACTCAGAAAAGAAATTCTGACAGAGGCGCACTATGCGAAGTACTCGTTACATTCTGGAAGCATCAAGATGTACAAGGACTTGCGCACAAACTTTTGGTAGCACGGTATGAAGAAAGACGTGGTTACGTTCGTATCGCAATGCATGGCGTGTCAGCAGGTGAAGGTGGAACACCAACGGCCAGGCGGCGAGCTGCAGAACATCCCCATTCCCGAGTGGAAATGGGACAATATCTCGATGGATTTCATTGTGGGATTTCCGAAGACGCCGCGGGGGAATGACGCGATCTGGGTCATTGTTGATAGATTGACCAAGTCGGCTCACTTCATCGCAATTAAAGTAGGATGGAGCGTCGATCGGTTAGCACAAATCTATGTCGATGAGATTGTTCGACTGTACGGGGTACCGGCCTCTATAATTTCGGACAGAGACGGGCGATTCCTATCGCGTTTCTGGACGAGCCTCCAAGCGGTGATGGGGACCAAACTGAACTTTAGTTCGGCGTACCATCCCCAAACAGACGGTCAGACGGAGAGGGTCAACCAGATCTTAGAAGACATGCTGCGTCTGTGTGCGATTGACCTAAAGACTAGTTGGGATACGCATTTGCCGCTTGCGGAGTTTGCGTATAACAACAGTTACCAGTCGAGCATTCAGATGGCTCCATACGAAGCGCTCTACGGGAGGAAGTGTCGTTCGCCGATATGCTGGGATGAAGTCGGAGAGCGACAAGTACTGGGACCGGAACTGGTGGAGCAGGCCGTCGAAAAGGTCCGCTTGATTCGAGATAGACTCCACATCGTGCAAAGTCGACAAAAGAGCTACGCAGATCTTCGTCGACGACCGCTAGAGTTTTTGGCCGGGGACCATGTGTTTCTGAAAGTAACGCCCATGCGCGGAGTGATGCGGTTCGGCGTTAAAGGCAAATTGAGCCCGAGATTTGTAGGCCCCTTCGAGATCATTGAGCGAGTTGCGACGGTTGCTTATCGGATCACGCTACCTCCTGCCTTAGCCGATGTGCACGATGTTTTCCACGTTTCACAACTTCGAAAATACGTGCACGATCCAAGTCATGTGGTTAGCTTCGATCAGTTGGAGCTACGTACTGACTTGTCTTACTCGGAGGAGCCTATTCAAATTTTGGACCGCAAGGAAAAAGTGCTACGAAATCGATCGATGTCCTTGGTTCACGTTCTTTGGCGGAACCATACAGTCGAGGAGTCGACGTGGGAGATGGAGGTGGAGATGAAGGAGAAGTACCCTGCGTTGTTCGTCTAAATTAAGGTCCGACCCTTGTTCTTAAGTTTCGGGACGAAACTTTTTCTTAGTGGTATATTATGTAGCACCCCGCTTTCGTTAGGCGACGGAACTTCATAATATGCTAGCGCCGAGTCAGATCGGCCGGGAACTTAGATGGCCATCTGACTCAATCGCTAAGCTTGGTAAACGATAACGCCTTGCGGCATCGATTCAATTCGATTTGGATGGAAGATACGAGAATCGATCCAACTAATGGAACGACTTCTGTTGGAACAAGTCCTAGATGCAGCGGGCTGCGTCTCGGTGCGCGAGCTCTCTATAAGAGTCCCTTCGACGGGACCGGACCGCTGTATGATTTTCTTGGAGCTTTGCCGCTGGGCTTGATTGAAGTGCTTTCGCGTCGTTTTCAAGGATGTAATTACAAATTTCGATGCAAGGGGAAAAGAAGGAAATCTAACAAAGTGTTGATGCATTGCAGGAGCTCGCGTAACTAAGGATTGACGTTGTGTAGCGCTTCGACGACCTGCACGAAGCCAAGTAATCGATGGGTGATTCGGCCTTCTTTTCTATTCTGTCCCGCAAACTTATTCCTTGCTTCGAATTCATTCAAATCGAACGATGCCAAGTTAATTGCATGCCAATCCACTAAGTCAAGAACTCGGGAAAAACGTATCGATTTTGAGTAATCTACTCGAAAAAATACAAGTTTCTCACATAACTGGAAAAGTTTAAGGTTCTAGTAAAAAGATAGACTATTTCATCTTCTGCAAAATATTATAAAACGTCGATCATGGGTTATGATGCCTCGGACAATTTGGTGCCTACGGGACGCTAAATCGAGTGTATGGCTTCGGGGAAAATGAATCGATGCATGAGTTGCCATAAATGATAATGTCGTTGAATACTGTCTGCGCTATACAAAACGGTTTGCATGCATTAAACTGTTCGCACATAGGCATGGTCATGGACAGCTTGTGCATAAGTTCGATTCCTCGACACGGTATCCGGGGCATCGGATCCGATTCGGCCTAGGGGCAATAATTTATCGTGCTTCGGCGCGAGGCATGCGGGACCTTCAGTAAGGCTTGCAACCTAGGCTGAACGGGTTGCGTCGCATGCCAACTTCGATTAAGTCCCTAGTGGTGCGTAGCACCAATGACCGCATATAAGATAGTTGCATGCTCACCTATTGTCTTATGCAGGTGTAAATATTATCTCTGTTTTCATGCAGGGACGAGCACGGCCGTGGTAAGAAATATGATAAACTGCGATGTTATGTTGTATGCTTTAATACTCAAAGATGGCTATCGAATATGAACTGAATTCATTTAGTTCTAATAGAAAGACAACTCTAAAGCATGCCTATCCTAACAATCAGAGTCGGTTTAGACGAGTTGGTTCGTCTCGTCCACTTAGCAAGTGTGCTAATCCCCTCCTCCAATTTCCCCAGGTGCGGCGGGCGCTCCAACCTAAAACGAAGATCGATTTTTGAAAATATTGCCGCGCCTTACAGTTGGTCAAACAAGTCGTCGATTCGCGGCAAAGGATACTTGTTTCGCACGGTCGCCTTGTTGAGTTCCCGATAGTCGATGCATAGCCACAACGACCCATCCTTCTTCTTCACGAACAGTACGGGAGCTCCCCACGGAGAGACGCTAGGGCGAATAAATCCGCGGTCTAGCAGCTCTTGTAATTGCACCTTCAGCTCCTTCAGTTCTGCTGGAGCCGTTTCGAGGAATCGAACTTGTGCACAAGCTGTCCATTACCATGCCTATGTGCGAACAATTTAATGCATGCAAACCGTTTTGTATAGCGCAGACAGTATTCAACGACATTATCATTTATGGCAACTCATGCATCGATTCATTTTCCCCGAAGCCATACACTCGATTTAGTGTTCCGTAGGCACCAAATTGTCCGAGACATCATAACCCATGATCGACGTTTCATAATATTTTGCAGCAGATAAAATAGTCTATCTTTTTACTAGAACCTTAAACTTTTCCAGTTATGTGAGAAACTTGTATTTTTTCGAGTAGATTACTCAAAATTGATACGTTTTTTCCGAGTTCTTGACTTAGTGGATTGGCATGCAATTAACTTGGCATCGTTCGATTTGAATGAATTCGAAGCAAGGAATAAGTTTGCGGGACAGAATAGAAAAGAAGGCCGAATCACCCACCGATTACTTGGCTTCGTGCAGGTCGTCGAAGCGCTACGCAACGTCAATCCTTAGTTATGCGAGCTCCTGCAATGCATCAACACTTTGTTAGATTTCCTTCTTTTCCCCTTGCATCGAAATTTGTAATTGCATCCTTGAAAACGACGCGAAAGCACTTCAATCAAGCCCAGCGGCAAAGCTCCAAGAAAACCATACAGCGGTCCGGTCCCGTAGAAGGGACTCTTATAGAGAGCTCGTGCACCGAGATGCAGTCCACTGCATCTAGGACTTGTTCCAACAGAAGTCGTTCCATTAGTTGGATCGATTCTCGTATCTTCCGTCCAAATCGAATTGAATCGATGCCGCAAGGCGTTATCGTTTACCAAGCTTAGCGATCGAGTCAGATGGCCATCTAAGTTCCCGGCCGATCTGACTCGGCACTAGCATATTATGAAGTTCCGTCGTCTAACGAAAGCGGGGTGCTACAGGCCCTGTCCTCCTGATACTGAATGGTGCTGTGCCTGGGGGACTGAACAAAATATTACCCTCATGACAGTCTATAGATGCATGGGCATAGCTAAGCCAGTCCATCCCCAATATGATATCATAACCGGGGAGTGGCATCACAAAGAATCGCCCCCTGAACTCTCTTCCGGCTGTAAAAATAGAACATCTATAGATAGATCTAATAGGCACTGGTCCTCCTCCCGGATCACTCTACTAATCTCCGCAGTAGGTGTAGCTACTAGATGATGTTTATGCATAAACTCTAATGATAGAAAGCTATGAGATGCACCAGAATCAAACAAACATACAGCTAGAAAAGTATGCAAATAAACATGACCTGTGATGACGTCAGCTAAATAATCCGGCTCCGAAACCTGCTCCGGCTCCGGCTCGAGGGCTAGGCTATAGACCTTCCCCTGAGGTCCCTTCTGCTGCTGCAGATGCTGTCCAAACCTCTGCTGCTGAGTCGGAAGCGGTCCTCTAGGCTTCGCTGCTGGGCAGTTCCGAAGCTGATGGGTGGCAGACCCACAAGCCAAACACTGACCCAACCTCTGTAGTGCACCAAAATTTGTGATACGTATTTTATACGTGTTCGTATTTCTGACCCGTATTTTTCTTTTCCTTGATTAGTTAGTTGTGGTTTATTTTCATATTTAGCATTGTGGTTTAATTGTCATTTATGGTTCATGGATTAATTCTGATTAGTGGAGCTTGGTTTTATTAGGTTGGATCGGCTTGGCTTGAATTGCTTTGGTTCATCTTGAACCAAGGATGAACCCCCTACCTACCACCACCACTACCATTTATTAACCCCCACTTCCTTCTCTCTCTTTATTACTCTTCTTTCCCACCATTACTTCTTCCACCTACCAGGAGAGAGGGAGAGAGAGCTAGGCAAGTGCACCTTGCTTCATGGAGGAACCCAAATATTATTGCTTTATTCTCTTCCTTGCATCATTTTAACACTTTTTAGTACTTGGCATTTTCAATTTCCATGGCTAGATTCTTGTAGATCTGAGTTTATGTATTTTCAGAGTTTTTGGGTTTTGATCTATTTAACATTGTTATTTTCAAGTTTTGTTGGTTCCATGTTGTAGAGTAGCTCGTTCTACCCCATTTTGACCTATAGAAGTCCGGATTTGGACTCCGGATGGAGGTTTTATGCATCCTGGCAGCCATGGCTTCTTGGTGTACTTCTTCTCGGAAATTGGAGAAGAAGCACAGTTGAGCCGCATAGGCAGTACTTGACCACATGAACAATCATGCGGCAAGTCTTTTCCAGCCGCATGGACTTGAACGTCCCCAGCCGCATATGAACCGCCCTTGCTCAGCTGCATAGGACTTCATTTGGACCTAGCCGCATAGACTGGTTCTCCCCGAACCGCATAAGAGTTCTGACTCAGCCGCATAAGGCAGACTCGTTCCCAGCCGCATGAGGGCTAGTCTCTCCCAGCCGCATATGACCCATCTCCCGCTGGCCGCATATACGCCACATTCCTGAGCCGCATGAACCCGTATCATCTCTGACCGCATGCATCCAGACCCGTCCTGAGCCGCATGGACGTTTGAGTTCAACCGCATGACCCTGATTGACCCAGCCGCATGAGGCTCGTTCTCTGAGCCGCATAAGCCCGATTCCCCCTTCAGCCGCATAAGGCTGGGACTCCCCGAACCGCATAGGACTCTGCTCATTCCCTGAGCCGCATGAGCTCGGATTTTCTGAGCCGCATGAACCCCATAATTCAGCCGCATGCATCTGATTAATCCTACCGCATGAGCCAGCCTTGCCCGAGCCGCATGGCTCTGTCATGTCTTGTATTTTATATTTTGTTTATTTTGGTATATCCAAGTCTTGTGGCTCTCTATGTAACTTGAGTTCCTATGGAGTACACCTTTATCCCTATTGTATATTTTTATGTCCATTTTATATTCTTACGCCTTTTGTCCTGAACTTGATAAATCACGATTTGATGGACATGATTGAAATGCTAATTGTACATGAGTAACTTGACATGATAGTGGCCGCCGTGGTGCACTCCTGACAATGAACTTGACATGATAATTCTTGATGGTGGCCCGCCGTGGCACACTCTTGACATGATAAACCTGGCATGTTATTCCTTGAAATGTTGTTGTGACGACTAATACGACTTGACAAGAATAAATGGCCTGGACACCGTGGGTGATTGTGTTTGTACAAATGAACCCGTCTTGTCTTGCATCATGTCTAGGACATGAATTCCTGGTTTCCCACGGTCAGGAATTTCATACTGAATATGGCTAGGATTAATGACTAGATTGATCAAGTAGTTCATGGAGAGACTTTCCCAGTTACCTGTTGCCCCTTTGATCCCGGCCTTATATATATATATATATACATGGGATTTGTTGCTATCCGTCGAGATGAGCGCACTTCCAGCCCGCCGTCGAGTGTGGTACCTTAGGACACATGTATCTTACTACAGTGTGTCTGCTATATCATGCTATCTTTTTTCCTTTTCTTTGCTGGGGTCACTCAGGTAGTAACAAACAGGTAACCGGACTTGGAAGAATCTCACTGCATCTTGTTAGTAATTAGGCTTGTGATAACCCTAGTTAGTTAAAGTATCAAGCCATAATTCTTGCTTGGCCGTGTAATGAATGGATGGAGTTTATTCAGTCTAGTCTTGTCTTGATCCTGTACAAGATTGTCAGATGACCTGTTTTCTTATCTTGTTTTGCCGATAAATTGTGAGAAACCAAGTTCTGTTCAGACGAAGGATTACAACCCCGGTCCTTGTTTGGTTTACGGGTTGTAACCTGGTTATCTGAATAGTCCCATGGTTATCTCATCGTATATCATCCTGTCATGCTTTTCCAGTATGTCCTATCTTTTATTGATTTTGTACAAGATTGTCTTTTATATTCACCAGTCATGCTTTTCTTAAATTACTGTCTCTTATTATTTAATTATATTCTTGTGTTGATTGCTGGTTTTAGTTCTTAAGTGAAGCCTCCTTTGTGGTACTTGCTCTTTCTGGGGTCTGACCCAGCTGGTTTTGTATGGCCAGATACCGGAGCAGCAGCAAAGGATCTACCTGCTTTCCAGCCCGATGGTGACCGCCAGGCGTAACCAGGGCAACGAGTGGGTTTCTTTTGTTCTTCCACTTTATTGTACATTATTCTTTTGAGGTATTTAGCCGACGAGCACTTGTTAGCTCGATGCACTTTACCTTCTGTCTGTCTACGGGCTGTAATCATGATTGGCAACTCGAGGTTGATCATGTATGACTTAACTCTTGCTAGTCCTCACATTTTGTACGACTAGCTTCATGATCATCTGGATATGTAATGTTTGGGACGCCTTACAATTGTATATTTGGTGGTCTGGTATCTTGTAACATTTACTTACTTGTTATGATTGAGACACTAGGCTTGTTATTGACCATAGAAGACTGATGGCTTGTAGATAAACCCTCATATTTCTAGACAGCCGTGACCGTATAGTGGAGTGGATCCCATTTCATTATACGTAGCTGGCTATGTCTGTCCCCGCTCTCCAGTATTCTGGTTCTGGGGCGTGACAACCTCTTCCTGCAGACGACGAAGTCATGACCGGGTCTTCCGCAGAAAGAACATATAGCTCCCTTCTGCTGCTGCTGCTGCCGGGGTCCCGGGGCTCTAACTGGCGGGGTCTGATGATGTGGTGTAGGGGGGACGGTAAGTCTGCTGGGGTGGCGTCGGCGCTCTCTGCTGGAAAGCCTGACGCTTGGACGGTCCCTCATGATGTACAGAAGCTGGCCTCTTGCATGACAGAAGACGCTCCTCGATGCTCCGGGCTAACTCTAGGCTCTGGTAGTAGTCAGTCGTACCGTTCGCCACTATAAGAATGCCAATGTCTGGAACTAGACCATGGCAAAACCTACGGGTCATCTCCTCTGGATCAGCAACCAGACTAGGAGCAAAACAGCTCAGGCGACTAAACTCTGTCGCATAGTCGTCAACAGAACGGTTCCCCTGCTGGATGTTCTGGAATCGTAGCCCCATGGCTACTCTAGCAGTAGTCGAGAAGAATTTCTTCTTGAACTGGGTCTTGAACTGGTCCCAAGTGGCTCTACCTCTCGCAAGCAACGGCTCATTCCGGAGCCAGACTCCTGCTAAGTCTATCAGCAGAAATCCCGCTGCCTCGACCTGAAGGTCATCCGGCATCCTGACTCCGAGGAGCTTCCTCTCTACTGAATCTAGCCAGTCTTCTGCTACTACTATGCCCTCAGTCCCTAAGAACTTCTTGGGATTCAGACCCATGAAGTCCTTGATCGTCCCCGCTCTCTGCCGTGGCTCTACATGTGGTGGGACCACGGGACGTCCCTCAGAATGCTCCATGCTCTGGCGGAGTAGGGTAGTCTGCTCCTGATGGGTTGTTAGGAACCCCTGGATCAGTGTGAGCAGCTGGGTCCCGTCGAGTGTGACGGAAGCCTGGATGGGTATAGTGATAGGGGGTGGTGGAAGTATTGGGTCCTGCCGGGCCTGTGATGTGGAAGGTGGTATCTGGGTCTGTGGATCTGTGGAGTGGGGGAATGTGGTAGGTGAAGGTGTATCAGTCAACTGGTCAGCTGACTGGATATGGAGGGCCCTATTCTCGGGAGTAACATACTGGGATGAACGAGTAAGCACCATCTAAGTAAAAGAAAAAAAAGGACTTATAAGGATTTATTTAAAGTAAGTAATCATATACAAGAAAATCTAATTATAATAGCAAACATGTGATGTATTTCCTATGTTGCAATCCTAGCATTCCTCTAAGTGTTCTAAGCGTCTTTCCTAATGTTGTCTAATTACCTTAAGTTCCTAATTGCAGGCATGCTTGGTACAATAACGTAACCAAACAGTTTAGTCAGGACCTGCATGGGCCACCACTAAAAATATGTCACGACCCGCTACCCAAATTGTTGGACCAGGCCGAGTCATGCCCAGCCTACGTTGAGATAAAACGTAGTAAGCTGTTCTAGAGACAACAGGATAAGACTAAAAGTGCTAACAGTTCTATAAGTGAAGAAGAATCATAAATGCTCCAAACACAAAAGTCGTCGTATATAGTGAAATGTCTAAGTACAAATGAACTGTAAAGTAAAACTGGATACATGTCCAGTTACAAAAGATATAGTCTAATACATGTCTACTCTCAAAAGTCTAAGTAAACCAAAGACAACTAGGCGAGGTTCCCCGCAGGAACATCCTCATAAAGCAAAGCTGGGTCCTCGGTAGAAACTCCATAATATGAGTCGCAGAGTAACTCCTCCTCAGTAAGGGTACCTACAACGTTATCCTGTCAGGACGGGAGCAAGTACTAATTCTAGCAAACTAGCATATGAAACATGAAAAATGAACATGTGAGGAATAACTGGAAACATGGCATCACATAGTCTATCATGGCAAGGACACATATGTCATAGAGACAGATGTATATGTAATGTTTAAAACTGTAGCAGGTACGTGATCGGTCAATAGATGTACAAAGTGCTGGGGCACCTGTAAATGAAATGTACATACGTACAAGTGTAAAGGCGATATATGTACACACGTACAAATACAGCTTTGAGAGTAAGGCCTACGGCGCAGTAACATATAAAATGAAACTTTGCTCGGTACTGTAGAGGGGGTATGATCACGTACACTACTATCAGTTTTCCCATAACCCGTATTCTATCATGTGAGAGATACATAGAGACAGTTCTAAGCATGGTAGTAACTGGAAGTACAACATGTAGAGATTCTAACTTGCTACCCCAAGGATCAGCATTTAACATGGTGGGGTTTGCAGTTCATTTATGTGACAATATGTAAAGTTCGTGGAAAGTACTTGCCTCTAGCAAAGCAAAGCAAAACAAGCTGCGATAAAAGTGCTATGGATGTCCGGTAACTCGTCACTGTAGAAGTAAATACAATAACTTAGTTTTTATACTAAGCTAAAATACTAGGACACTAATTGGTGAAACACGACTTGTGACTGGGGACCTAGCCAAAATAATGATTTTAGCTTAGAAGACCAATGTGGGGTGACACACTACTTTAACTAACTTTCTAGGGTTTTTACACTTGTGAGGGGTGAGGTTCAACACGACTAAAACTCAAAATAACACAAAAAGCTACAAGTCGTAATTAATCAATAAATAAATCAAAAGTCCATTGTGTTCTAACAATTTTTGAAGTAGACAAAAAGCCTAGTTTTGTTTAAAGTAAAGTACCAAAGTGATCCTTGTTAATCATAGAAATTTATTATAATTTTTCTGGAATTTATTAAGCAGTACAAATATTTTATAAAAATCAGTTTTCCTAAGTGTACAGAAAATGAGTTTTGGTTTCATATGCCAAACTAGTGGCAAAACAGTAAATTAAATACCACAAAAATTATACTAAATTAGCTAACTTAACATAGTATGTAAATACTATTTTTCCATAATTTTAGCAGTACTTTAAGTATTTTTAGAAAATCAAAAACAGCATTGCACACAATAATTAATTATCTGCGTATTTTGTCCATGTATATAATTTGAACCAAAGTTCAAATACAGGACCCAAGGCCATGAATCAAGTCCAATATGACTTGTACAGGTCTTGAATGTGTGAAAACACATTTGGGCTCAAATACCCATGCTAGGCTTGGACACCAAATGGTTGCAGAAATTTAAATACACTAAAATATAATTTTGGTAAAAGTGCAAAATAAATATTATTATTTTAATAAGGTAAAGTTATGCATATTAAAAATATACATACATATGTTTTAAAAGTACATATATATATATGTAAGGAAAATACTTAATTTATAAAGTATATATATATATATATGTATAAATATATATACATATATAGGAAAATACTTAATAATAAAGTGTATATATATTAATATATATACATGAAAATATATACATATATACATAATATATATATATATATATATATATATATATATATATATATATATATATATATATATATATATATATATATATATACAAAATTTACTAACTATAAAATATATATACATATATATAAAATACTGTAAAAACAGTATATACATATATACATATATACATATATACTAATATATATATATATATATATATATATATATATATATATATATATACATATATATAAATATATATATATAAACAAAAAGAAAAAAGAAAGGAAACAAAAAAAGAAAAAGAAAATAGAAGGGGGGCTCGAACCCAGGCCTACACAGCGCGCGGGGGGGAGGGGGGTTTATTACTGCGCGCTGGCCAGTGGGCCAGTTGGCCCGCTGTGTTAGGAATATGATTAGGTTAGTTTTATTTAGGAATTAAGTGATTAAATAAAAAAAAACACAGTCCTGTGTCCTGACTGTTAGGGACACAGGTGTCTTGTATCCTTGCTTAGCACGATACGTACGACACGAGTTTCACGTGTCCTCGTCTACGTTCGTGTTCGCCAGGACACGGCGAACACTTCCGACCCAACACGAGACACGTACGACACAAAGGAATGCTGCCACTCACGTGTCCGGTCGATGGGGGGGTTTTCGAGAGCTCTGGACGGCGGCGGAGACGTCGGCGTCACGACGCTCCGGTGGCACTGGGCGCGGCTTGGTGCGGCGCGTCGGATGAGGGTGGTTGGGGGCGGTGATGGTCGACGGTGGGGCTGGGCTGGGGGTTAGCCGGAGTTAGGGTTCTGGCTAGGGTTTTGTGAAAGAACGGGGGCTGTGGCGGTCGTCGGTGGTCGGGGATGTGGTAGCTAGGTCGGGGGGGTTGCTGGGGTTTAAATAGGGGGGAATCGAGGCGGTCGGGCAGCCGGAAAAGGCGGGGGCAGGGCGGTGAGTCGGTCGGGGCAGTCGTCGGGGGTGGGTGAGAGTCAGAGGAGAGAGAGAGTTCGGTCGGGGGGGGGTTAGGTAGTTTAGCCAAAAAGCCCCCATAGATTTAGGAATTGCATATAGGTCCCCACAGCTATAAATACAAATTAGAATTTGCATTCCTTAATTAAAACAATTAATTTAATTGCAAACTGACTATAAAACAATTCAGAAAATTACAAACAGATATTAAAATAATTTAGAAAAATTGCAAATCAATATTTTTGTATTTAAAAACTCATTTAGAATTATTTAAAAATTCTAGAAAAATTCCTAAAAATTCTTAATAATTAGTTAAGGCTATAAATGACATAAAAAATTTAATTAACACTAATTAAAAATAAATTTGAAAATCAGGGGCTTACACAAACCACCAAAATCCGAAAATAATTAATTTCTAGATCTACTAAAAATAAAACTTCAAAACGAAAAATGCCAAGTTCTAAACTCTCTTAGAATCACAAGGGAAAGAGAATGGAACCATAAAAATGGGTCCTCATGAAGAAGCAAGATGTACTTGCCTATGGGTTTGATAGGTGGAGAGAGTAATGAGGAAGAAGAAGAAGAGTGATGGTGAAGGAAAAATAATGAAGAGAGAGAAAGGGGGGTTGGCTTTAAATGAAAAGGTGGTGGTAGGTGGGGGTGTTAGGTTTGGTTCATGATGAACCAACTAACTAAAACAAACCAAGCCGAACCCGAGTCTAGCTAAAGCAGAGAAATAAAAGCAGAAAGTAAAATACAGAAAATTAATTGCAGGAATTTAATTAACATGAATTTAAAGAGATTTAAATACAAAACAATACATGATAAATATTAAATAAATGTATTTAAGCAGTACATGTATTAAAATACGTATACTGGGAACGGAGAGTGACAAGGGCAAAAGCTCGCCCGGTCTTCTGCTGGTGCTGTCCAAACTGTTGTTGCTGAGTAGGTAGGGGAGCTCTCTGTTGGTTGGTTCCAGGCCGGTGGGCTGACATGGGGCAGTCCTTCACTTGGTGGGTGGCAGACCCACAGACTAGGCAGTGTCCCAGCCACTTCCTGCAGATGTTTGACTGATGCCCTGGCCTCTTGCAATAGTCACAGACAGGGATCTGCTTCTGGTGTGCTCTGTCATTGGTTCTCGCCTGATGTTGATACTGCTGGTGGTGCGAGGGCCTGTTGCTGTTGTTGTTGGGCCTCTTCTGACTACCCTGGAAGTTGCTAGTTCCAGGA
Organism: Iris pallida; assembly: GCA_029216955.1. Taxonomy (NCBI): domain Eukaryota; kingdom Viridiplantae; phylum Streptophyta; class Magnoliopsida; order Asparagales; family Iridaceae; genus Iris; species Iris pallida. The sequence continues at coordinate 2,418,886 of JANAVB010000400.1, read as the reverse complement.
TACTCCCTCTTGGATCGAGAAGGCTGGCTCTTCTCCACATCTTGAGCTCGGATCAGGATCCTCTCATAAGTCTTTGCGCCACCTGCGATCACAGGGGTGCGAATCTCTTCTCGTAAGCCATACCTGAATCGCTCAGCACGATCCTTGGGGTCAGCTACCAGGTTCTGGGCAAAGCGGCTTAGTCGGCCGAACTCGGCCGCATACTCGCTGACCGTCATGTTTTCCTGCTTCAAGTTCTGGAACTGCCTCTCCATTTCCCGCATCTCCGATGTCGGGAAGAACTTCCTGCGGAACAGCCTCTTGAAGGTGTCCCAGTCGAGCTGCTTGTCCTGGAGTCGGGGTTCATTCCGATACCAGGTGCTCGCCACATCCTGTAGTTGGAGTCCTACAGCTTCAGCCTTAAGGTCCTCCGGGAGTCGAGCGACGCTCAAGAGACGCTCCATATGGTCTAGCCATTCGTCGGCGTAGATGATACCCTCGGTTCCTTTGAAAGGTCGAGGGTCTTGCTTCTTAAAGCTTTCTATATCTCCAACTTTCATGCAATAATACGCCTCTAATCAAAAGAATGGCCTTAAAGAAATATAACTTAACTCCTGAATCATGCTTACCTTGGCAGGTCGTGGCTCTGATGAAGTGGTTCTTCCTCTCTCGAGGGCAGCCATGGCCACGTTGTGGGCATTCTCCATGCCTTCTCTCATAATCACGGTCTGCTCGCGATGGACTTCAACTTGGGCAGCAGTCTGCTCTCTGTGGGCTTCTGCTTGAGCTCTCTGTGCTTCAAGCACTCCTCGTAGCATTCCCACTAGGTCAGCGGGATCCACAGGCACTGGTGGGGCAGCTGGTACGGGCACTACCGCAGGGATCTGCGGCTCAGTCCGAAAAAGTGTCGGTTCCGTCGCTTGCGCTGTGGAAGCGTAAACGGGCCGGGGAGCTGGTGTAGCATGAGGACGGTCTGTCAGCTGCAAGGTAGGTGGGTCCCGGCGTGCTTGAGAAGGGGTGTGATCAGTTGATGACACCTCATCGTCGGCAGGGCCGGATCGGGTAGTCTTTCCTTTGGCCATGATCTGGAAGGTTTAGGGTACAAACATAAGCAAGGTATCCTACCAGTCTATAATCAAACAAAAATATTTATTTATATAATTCGGTCCTATGTCGTGACAAATCAATGTTCTAGTGTTCTAATTATTTCTAGGTATGTTTTCCTAAGTTGTTGTATGCACGACCTGCATGGGCCACCACTGAAAACATATCACGACCCGATCCCAATAATCTGGGTCTAGCCGGATCATGCCCAGCCTGCACCGTTGTTGAGACGGCGGCAGTAAGCTGTTCAGTAGCAGGTAACCATACAACAACACTATATTTGTCACAACTCAACTTCAGAAATAACTTTATTAAACCTTGGAATTTAAATACAAATGAAACTGTTCTGAAATGAAATACAGAATTTGAAATAAAACAACAATGCAGAAAGAAAATCTAACTATCGGCCGGATCATCGGCCTCAGTCCCAACGTCCTCCTGTGGGGACTCTGGCAGCACAACTGGGCACAACACAGGGTCGTAGTATAGCTGTTGTAAAACCGATCTGTATCGTCAATATCCCCTAAAAATATATCTCCAGTCAGGAGGAAGCAAAGTACAATTTATGCTAATTTTTAAACAGTTAAATAAGTAATAGAATCATGCAGTTCTAAACAGTTTTAAACATGAACAGTTTGTTACAGTAAAAACAGTGATTTGAACAGGCAATGAATTATGACCGGCTTAGGTTTGTTACAGGAAGGATAAGGAATTTTGTTACAGTAGTGGTCATAATCATTACGCTATTCCCCAGTCCCCAGTAGTTACAGTACTCTCAGAGAGAGTTTCGTGTTTGCATCGTGGTTTAAACTTGCATTAAAGCGATTAAATAAATAACTGTAAACTAACATAAACTATACTTGCCTTAATGGGAATGACTGAAGAGGTAGAAGACTTCGAGACAAGTAATTAGAGTCGTCCTCGAATTCCTACATTCGAGAGATAGACTCAGATATTAGGTTCACCAACTTAGCTATGCTAGTTGAAATCTCTATTTGCGTCCTAGTTCAATTTTAGTTCTTTAATTAACCAAATACAGAAAACGCGATAATTAGGTGCGTTGATTTAATACGAGGAAAAATGGTCATTTTAACATTGAATTCGGAAAAACATCGTCGATGCCAGATTATTAGGAAAATTTGGTAATTTTATAAATATAATTATAAAGCTAATTTTTCTTATTTTAGTGAGAAATACGTAATTTTTAATTATTAATAAACTTGTCAATTTAGGTGAGAAAATATTAATTAATTTTATACGAAAATACTTTTTAGTCAATTTAATCGTTAAATAGAAAACTCGTAAAACCAGAAATGACAAGAAAATCTAAGCTATTATAGTTACAGACCATAGCCAGCTGGGCTTATGCCCATTACAATTTATTACATAAATTGAAATAAAATAAACTGCCGTTAGTCCTAAACTGAAATACTAAATAAATATAAACAGAAATTAAATATATAAAAAATAAAGGTAAATTATAAGTCTCAGATATGGTCCGATCCTCATTTTGGCTAATTGCCTCAACGTCCGGGCGGGGTCGGTTTCGTTTGCACTTAGCCGGATCCATTGACCGATACGGTCGTCACCCAAAATCAAATATCGAATAAAATTTCAAAAATCATTTTAAATTCATTTTTAAAAATAATCCAGGATTTACGGAAAAATCGGGCAGCATCTCCTCTGTTTTTGGTCAACCCAAAAACTGGGAATTGGCGTCGATAATTTCCTACAAATCCCAAACCAGGAAAAACCCAAATTTTTATATTTATAAATCCACAACCAATCCACAGAATAATCGGGACGACCCGAAATAATTTCGGAAGTCCGATTCCAATTCCACAAATCACTTAACGCTTCCGGAAAAATCCGGGAAGCCAACACATACCAAAAATCCATTCCCGAAATATTCCGGGAATCCAAAATAATTCACAGGACCTTTCCGAAAGTCCCGGAAAATTATGACGTCGCTAAAACCGAATTCCCAAAGGGAATCGGGGACCATTTTATCATCGACTAAAATAATAAAATGAGCGGGACAGGGGGTTATACCTCGGATTGCTCGACTAGAGCTCTCAGATGAATAATAAAGAAAGAAATGAGCTTCGACAGTGAATTAATCCTCGAAAATAGCGCTGAAATTAGCAGCGACGTCGAAAATGCCGAAGAACTCAGGAGCTAGGGCACGACAGGGAGTGCTGGCCAAAGAGAGATCGGCCAACGGAGGCTCGAAGGGTTCTGACCCGGAGGGGCGCGGGTCGGCACGGCGCTGGCCGGAGGGAGAGGGGCGCGGCGTCGAGGGGAACAGCGGCTAGGGGTGGCGCTGTCGTCGGCGTCGGAGGGAGCCGACGGGCTCGGTGGGGTGGCGCGAAGGGGCGCGCTGGTCGGGGCGGACGCGCTGGCGAGTGGCGCTCGCGGGGGCGGCTCCACTGGACGTCGGCGAGGGAGGCCGAAGGGTGGTCGGCGGTCGACAGGCCAGGGGCGCGGGGGTGAGGGTTGATTGAAGAGTGAGGAGAAGAGAAGAGAGAGATGAGAGTTAAGAGAAGAATTGTTCCCTGTTGAAGAGAGTGAGCTTCTGCAATTGAAGAGAACGTGGGGTGGAAAGGAGTGGGGGAGGTTGTGAGTATTAGAAGGGAAGTTGGGTGTGTGCGTGTGGAAGAGAGGGGATGAGGGAGAAAAAGTAGGGAGGCAAAGAATGGGTTGGGGGTGCTGGTCCTACGGGACCAGCTAAAGATATATTTTTTTAAATAAAACAAATCCATTAACCAAGTCAAAATTCAGATTTTAAAAAGAGGGAAAAGGATTGGGTTTGGCTCAGGCCTGGGTCTGGGTTCGGACTCGGGTCTGGGTCTGAAATCCAAAAATCCATGTTATTTATTTTCGAAACTATTTTAACACACAGAAATAATATAATAATAAAATAATAATAATTTAAAAATACTAATAATATTACGAAAACATTAATATTAAATATTCGCAAAAGATGGGTTTCACACACCCTCAACCAGAGGAAAAGGGTGTTGATCCTCAAATTTGAGAGAAAAGAGAGAAAAATCCTCAAATTTGAGGATCCACTGTTTATGACCATTTTACCCTTCAAATTGTAACTAACTACTAATATATCCTATATATGTTAAACACTAAACTTAATTAACTTACCATAATTTATAATTTATAATTTTAAGTAGTAAAATAAGGCTAATTATAAGGGCACATGTTTTTTTACTCGGGGCTAGCCAGGATTAGGGCTAGCCAGGCTTTGATGAACTTTTACTCGGGCTGTCCAAAATTTTCATTCAGGGAGCTGTCCAAATCCCAGAGCCCCCCCAAACCCGAAAAATCACTCTCATTTCAAATTTTCACTCTCTCTCTTCACAAACCCTAGCTTTCTTCTTCTTCTTCTTCTATCCATCTTCTTCTTCTCCACCATTTCCATTCTCACATCTCCATCAAAACTCTAGTTTTTTTCTCATCATCATCTTCTTCTTCTTCTCCACCATTTCCATCATCACCATCTCCATCAAAACCCTAGTTTCCTTCTCTTTCCCAATTTCGATGGCACCAAAAAAATTAAATAAACTCTAAAATGCATGAAAATAAAGGTTAAATACTTCTTTCCTCACAAAGAATGCATGGAAATAAATTCTAAAATGCATATTTCACTCTATTATCAAGATTGAAATAAACCCTAACATATTTTTTTTTATTCGATAATTTCGACTTTAGGACTGCCAGAAATTGTGGCAGTCCTGAAAGGAACTTGCTGTACAGCAAGTATCTTTCAGGACTGCCTCAATTTTTGGCAGTCCTCAATATGTCTAGGACTGCCAGAAATTGTGGCAGTCCTGCTGTAAAGCATGTCCCTTTCAGGGCTGCCACAATTCCTGGCAGTCCTCATTACTTCTAGGACTACCAGAAATTGTGGCAGTCCTGTTGTACATCGAGTCTATTTCAAGACTGCCACAATTCCTGGCAGTGCTCATTACTTCTAGGACTGCCAGCAATTGTGGCAGTCCTGTTGTACATCGAGACTATTTCAAGACTGCCACAATTTCTGGCAGTCCTCAATACTTCTAGGACTGTCAGAAATTGCGACAGTCCTGATATGAACCCAATTATTCTGCAACTAGGATTTCTTCCATAGTTTTCTTCTACAACTAGGATTTCATGCATAATTCTTCTATTAATAAAGAAAAATTGGTTAATAGACTAATAGATTTGATAGATTTGATAACTCAATTTCTTCTACAACTAGGGTTTCATCCATAATGCCCAAACAAGAAGAAGAAAAATAAAGTAGGTTTTGGAGAAAGAGATCTGAGAAATTAGAAGAGAGCAAAAAATCAAAATAAACTAGGTTTGCAAAAATTGATGTTCTTGTTCTTTTTTTTTTCTTTCTTGTTGTTGTTGTTCTTCTTCTTGTGAGGAATGGAGAGTGAGGAAAGAAATAAAAATTATAATACTTATCTTTTATACCTACCACTTGGATAGCCCTGAATAATTTTTTCAGTGGCAAACTTGTAAATAATAAAAAACTAACACTTGGACAGCCCTGAGTAAAATGTGCTGTGCCCTTATAATTTACCTAAAATAATTGTACAATTAAAAAAGGTTTTGTTGTGATCTTCCAACAGAATCTAATATTAAATATATTTGTTATTATATATGGCATTTTTATGCTAACTACAAATAAATGTGTCCAATGATTATTCTCTATATTTATTCATATCCTATCTATCATTTTAAGAAGACTTCTAGATGTCAACTATATTTATTCATATAGAAACTTAACTATAAAAAAGAAAGATATTATTGGACTCATTTTTCTAGGCGGCATAGAAATAAAAAAGTTCTATCAAGGGCTCTACATGTAGAATCCTTCGTATAGTCTTTTTATTTCTAATATTTTTTCACCTAGGATGGAGTCTTAAATAGAAATCCACATTGGAGATTTTTTTTTTTCTTCTATAGAGAGACTCCATTATAATTATTTTTTTAAAGGAAGAGCCTCCATTGGAGAAGACCTAAGAAAATATATGACAAGCCCTTTTACTCGGTAGAGCACGGTTCTCCCATGATTTCCTTCTATCCCTTTGCGACCTAATCCGCATTAACCAATCTAATTGATCCTAACATAAGAATTTTTTTCGGATAATAAACTGCCCTGTCTTTCATTAACGAGAATTATAGAAACAAAGACCGAGAGCAAAACAATAATATAAGACATAAAATCAAATAATACGATGCATATAACTTTTCGATAATTTTAATTAGTTGTAGTTTTTGGTAAATACAATCCATGAGGGTCGGAGATGATCATGGTAGAGTAGGGGCAATTGTCCTCACTCATAAAATTGGTTATAGATATTTTCAGTATTGTCCTAACTAAAATTCTCTTTTGGTCCAACTATCCCAATATGTCCTTACTTGCCTACAGGTCATGGACTAAAAACTACACTATTTATTCTAGAAGGTTAGAAGTCAAATCAATTTTGACAAAACTCTCATCATTTTTTCATACTTAATCTAGGTCTTGATATATATACATTTGAATATTTTGATTGACTAGATAGTATAATCTAGATCTTGATATGTATACATTTGAATATTTTGATTGACTAGATAGTATAATCTAGATCTGATTGACTAGATACTACTAAAAAAAAGATTGTATTAAGACAATTATTGTCGAGTTATTTATCTGTTTTATTTACTATTACTATTTATTTTTAGGCAATTTCTAATGGCACTCCCAAAATTACTTGGGACTAGCCCTTACTTAGGGGCAGCCCAAGAAGGTGAAACTTTTACTGTGAACAGTCCAAAATTTACTTAGGGCTAGTCCACCCCTAAAGAATAAGGGTTTCCAGAGGCGGCAGGAGCAAGGCGGCGACGGCGAAGGCCGGGGAGTTCCTACAGTGACGGCGAGGGTGGGGGCAAGACGGCGAGGGCTGGAGAGTTTCCAGAGGCGGCGAGGGAGGGGGAGGGCAATGGAGGTCGAGGAGGAGGAGGTGGAGGTCAAGGAGGAGGAGGTGGGCGGAGCGTAGAGGGAGGGATTCGAATGGTTGGGGGATGGCTCTCGGCCGCGTTGCTGCTCCTCCTCCTCCTCCTCCTCATCTTCGTCTTCGTCATCGTCGTCATGGGGCTTCTGCCGCGTGCGAGGGGTCCTCGGATGGGAGGGGCCGCGCGCCACCGAGCTGCGCTGCGTCTTCGTCGACGCGGGCTGCAACTAAGTTGACAGTCCTCCTTTATGTTAGGACTGCCAACTTGTTGGCAGTCTTAGGACTGCAACTAAGTTGACAGTCCTACTTTATGTTAGGACTGCCAACAAGTTGGCAGTCCTAGGACTGCAACTAAGTTGGCAGTCCTACTTGCTGAAGAAAAATGGGGCTAGCCTCAAGTAAAAATTTGAATGGCAAACTTGTAAATAACTTTAGAAAAAATTGGACTAGCTCCGAGTAAATTTGGTAGTGCCCTTAGAAAAAGACTATTTTTACTGCATAACAAAAGAAACTGTAACTTGAGTAAAAAAAAATATGTTCGTCCGCACCCACTACATTTTATATCTTGTCACTAAAATCCATCATTTTCCTCTAGCCCATAGTATAAAGTTGATCTTCCTTTTTTTTCCGTGGATTTTGTTTTCGGTGGAATAATATACAGATCCATATAAAAATATATCGTCAAAAATGATAAGGTACTTTAAATTAGATAAATAATGAATAAGTATTATTATTGCTTACTATAAATTAAATATCTTAATTTCAGGTTATTAACATACCACTATTTATTTTTATTAATTATCACTTATAGAAGAAGGAAAATAATAAATAGATAAAATCAACTTCCATCACATCCTTTCTAGTTGTCTTGGGATGGAAAATAGAGGAGACAATGCACCCTTCATATGGGAATGGATGGGAAGAAGTAAATGGCGAGACTTTGTTACATAGCACTAAATGATAGCATTCAGATTGTGTCGTTGCAGTGGTTGATGTTCGGAGTCAGGATAATCTGATCGATCGGTTCACCAAGGCCTTAAGTGCCAACATTTAAGGACACAACAAAGAAAATGAACTTGAATGAATTCTGATGGAATGTTTTTGTATTTCTACGTACCATAAAATAGTTTGCTATTAGTTAAAAGAGAAATCTAGTGTGCATCTCAATTTTGGTTCATAGAAGGATTATAGATTGGGATACATTAGATACAAAGGTTTGTCCACGGAGACATTGGTTGAATTATATCCCATAATTTTTGGGATCTAAATTTTGCTCTTTGAGCAAGTCCTACGAAAGGTTGGTTTGGAGTCTTAAAGAGTTCTTGAGCATTTTGAATGCCCAATGTACTATACAGGAAGCACAAGTAGTTCGGCACTACAAAGGGGCTAGTATCCCATGCAACAGTGATGTGACACCACGAGAGATGGGACCTCGACTTCGGGCCATGTCACAACGGCATAGGACCGCATAAAAACAGAAAACCTCATGCTGAAAAGTAGAGAATAGTAGTATAGTACTAGAAAAAGGCTTAATCTCTCATGCTACAGTAGCATGACACCACTAAGAGGTGATACCTCGATTTCGGGCCATGTTATAGCAGTGTAGCACCCAAAGGGACATGTAGTCCTATGTTGGGTTGCATTACAACACTACAAAGATACTAGTATCTCATGTTATAGTGGGGTGACACCACATGAAGTAGTGAGACCTCAGCTTTGGCCATGTTACAAAAGTGTAGCACCGCAAGGAGACAGGTGGCCTTATGTTGGAATTTAAGCTCTCTAAGAAAATAACTAATTTATGTGTATGAACAAAGATGTACGTTGTCACTTGAGGGTAAACTTCGTACGTACGCATCGAGCGCAAACATGGCACCGTTACGCCACAAAAGCATGGTGGTTGCCTGCGGTAGCTCTACATGCTTCTGCAGTGTCCGTGGGTTCTACGGTTCTGCTACATTCTACGATTCTACGACAACTGTGGGTGCTGCGAGACTGCGGTTTCGCATGCCTTCTACCTCTATTGTCGCAATTTTGCTGATGCTGAGGACATTCAATTTTGTAAGTACCATATTTATAGGGAGTTACTGATGGTAATCACCCATTTTATTGGAATTTACTTCATGATTTTTCTTCCACGTTGTTAGTGGATGGTTATTGTTACGAGGGGTAAGTCTCCTATATAAGATCCGTGTTTTTGCACTTATGAAAAAAATACAAGACGGAAAAGAAGAGAGAGAGAGAGAGAGAGAGAGAGAGAGAGAGAGACAGAAAAGAAGCTGCAGCAATAACCGAATGGCTTGTCTATGCTTTGTCCGATGTTGAGCATGATGACATTATCGAGTGTTCTAGAAGTTCTTCCGAACTTGTTGGTTCTTGAAATCGGATCGACGGAAAGGATTACATTTTATTTTGAGCAACGATGATCTTCATCACCTCAGCAGTGCGCACACAATAAGTGCCCGCGGTTCTTCTCCACAACAGCAGCAGCTCTTTACTGCAAGTTTTTTTTTTTTTTTTTTTTTTTTAAAGAACCTCAGTTTTGCTATCAGCAACTCGGTTGCTTAAAAGAAGAACACAGCAACTCTCCTTCTAATCTTTCTTCTATTTCTCCGAGGAAGAAGGATAAGCTAGCCTTCTTTTTATTTCACCACTTAAGTGGTCTTAGTCTATTAAAAACTAGTGCGGATTTTTTGTAAATTCAACATGTGTCACTTGTAGTGAAATATTTTTAGCACACATGAAACAAGAAGAATTCTCCAAATCTGCCGTAACCTGTATATTTTTATTTTTTTTATTTTGAGAATAATAATTCGGTTTATTCAAATAAATTCTGAGACCATTTCTCCTCTTTTCTGGAACTAATGTCTGATCTCAGCACGCTGAGATGTTAGTGCATATTGCAAGATTTTCGGTGCCGGATGTTATTTTCATCACTGACGAGATACCAAAAAGGAAATCGCTAGCAAACACCAGAATTTGTCAATGCATGCCTGCACAGTCGATGGACTCGATCAAATTGGAATCAACATATTATCGTTCGAAAAATTAACATATTGCACATGTTGTATTATGATCCAATATGGAACTCAGTCAAAGAATTTCATAAACAAATTCAACAAATTAATCTCCAGAGAGGTACCTGTGAAAAAAGAAATATGAACATGACAAACAAGATCACTCAACTTTGTTGATTCAAACAAGCAACTTCCACAACAAATGACCACTTGGGATATCAGTAGCATTCTCATCTCTACTAGTTGGGGTTCTAACAACAATACACAATGTCCATCCACATCATGGCCGGATCAAAAGGTTCTGTGATTATCCATCCTGCCCGGCTTTTTGTATCAACTCAAACGAAGCAATTCTATAAAAGGGAGATGATGGCTCTTCTGCTTCTTTCCAACAGCAGTTGTGAGCGAAAGATGCTACCGTTTGTAGCAGCAGTGGTGGTGGTCGTTCCGGCTACACTTATCCTCATTGTCTTGCTCTCCTCCATAAGAAATGAGAATGCTGAGATCTCTAGTAGACTCCCGCCAGGAAACATGGGTTTGCCAGTCATTGGACAAACCTTCTCCTTTCTGTGGCAGCAACGGCGTCGCCCAGCAACTGGAGTCGGAGGGTTCATGGCGAATCGATTCTCAAAGTGTGTCCTGCAAAAACTAGGAAAAATCTAGAAGAAAAAAAAACACTGACTAATGCATCCATCCATCTGCATGCAGGTTTGGGAAGATTTTCGTGACCAAAATAATGGGAAGGCTGACAGTATGCTCAGGTGATGCGGAGTTAAACTGCTTCATTCTTAAGAATGAGATGAGATTGTTCCGGACTCATTGGCCACCGTCTTTTGAGAGAGTTATGGGCAAGGACTCGATATCAGTTGTGGTAGGAGGTGCACATAAGGAGTTGAGATCCATCATCGTAGAGTTCTTGAGCAATGAGAGGCTCCGGAAGCTTTTCCTGCAAAATGCCAATCGGAGTGCCTCGCTTCTCATAAGCTCTTGGAAGGAGAAAGAGGGCTCCGTCATCTCTGCTAAAGATCAAATGACCAAGGTTAATTGTTATTCATAATTGACACATTGCATACACATTACAATGTATGGAATGAACCCGCACATACACATACTCAATGTTTGTAATTAGAGAGAAATTTGTTTCATAGGAGGTTTTTTTGCAGTTTTCTTTGAACATCATGGTAAAGGAAGTGTTAAGCTTGAGCCCTGAGAATCCTATGATTGAGAAGCTTCAAATAGAATATGATTCATTCATCAGAGGACTGGATGCTCTACCTCTTGATATGCCTGGAACTACATATAGGAAGGCTTTAAAGGTAATTCATGTCTCATAATCTTAAAAAAAAAAAAGTGACAAAAAGGAAGGTGCAATGTGTTTCTAATATAAATTTTTTGATGGTAACTGTAGTATCGTGATTTCAACTTATATATCTTCATTCTTGATGAAGTCGAGGGAAAATCTGCTGAGTCTTTTCAAGGGGGAGATGGAGAAGAGGATGGAGAGGACAAGAATTAGGAATGCAAGAAACAATGAAGACTTTCTTGGATGGCTTATGAAGAATACCAACTTATCACAAGAAAAAATTGGCAGTATGTTGCTTGGTTTGCTTTTTGCCGGGCATGATACTAACTCGAGAGCATTATCTCTGTTGATATATTTTCTTGAAGCCTGCCATGAAGCAGTTGAGCAATTACGGGTAAAAGAAAAGGAACATAGCTTTCGCTTAATCAAAGATAAAATGTTACTCAGCAAGTAATCTTGTGGGGAATACTCACTGGCCATATCCAGCAAAACTAATATTGACCTACCGAGATTGTTAATAAGTTCATTCAATTCTCATGTATAATGATAGTAATTACTATAAATTGCATTGATAAACCCTTTAAACTTCATATGTAAACCCTTTTTCATCCAGCTCATCTTGCACATGAATTCATTCTCTAACCTTGATCTCTTTAATAAAGATTTGGGTTTTACTCGAGAGAACTACAAGATATTCCTTGTTTTCAAAAGCAGAGGAGGTCCAGATGGATCACTATCTTAATTAAACAAATGGTAAAGAAGAAAACCACACCAAATCCTATGCAAACCCGTTCTAGGTACATTTCATGATGTTAATTGTTAGGCTTGAAGACCATAGCATGAAGCGTATACTTGAACTTATTAGCTTCTGATCTGATTTTCATTCACCAGTTCCCTATGAAATTACTACCACACACGCATTTTTTATTTCACTTTTAATCCTTTTTCAAGCCATAATACTCCTCAGCTGTTGGCACAAAAGTGACGAATAAAATCTACTGAATTGTAGGCTGGGGAAAAAAGTGTGGAGTGATTAATTGTTAATTTACTATTGACTTTGTTTCAGGAAGAGCACCTTCAGATTGTAAGCTCAAAAAAGCAGAGAGGTGAGAGCGAGCTTACATGGGATGACTACAAGAGTATGGAATTCACCAATTGTGTAGGCCATCTTAAACTTGCAATATGGCCCTTCTTTCAATTTTTATAAATGCAATAGCAAAGGGAAGAATGGGAAAGAAATTCATCTCAAAATGAAAAGAAAAAGAAATAATTTTATAGCAATTGCAGGCATCAATAACTCTATACAGTCCTAGCCAGTGTAAGCAATCGTCTCCAATAAAGATAGCAGTACTGACTTTCACCAGAATCGACGAATCTGTATAGATCACATCCTCATCCCCTCCCTGCACCATCCCATCATCACCACGAACCCCTATCTTGGCCATCTTTTTTTTAGACACTTCTATTACTTAACCTTGTCTCAAAAACATCAAAATGTGAACTCTCAGTTTATCAGACCACTGCAAAGCAAGCCCTCAGCTGAATCCACGACACTCCATCTTAATCCCTAGTTTGCATCCTCTGGCAACAAATCTTTACTAAATACATACATGTATATTGCTTTAGGTCATCAATGAGACGCTGCGACTGGCAACACCCATTGGTCTTCTCCCTAGAGAGGCAACTGAAGATATTAACTTCAAAGGTATGACCTAATGAATTTGCATTGCTTGGATTTTCTTCGGCGAATTATTATATAACTATAATACTCAACATTATCTACCTCAGGTTATTTATTCCCACAGGGTTGCAGTGTCATCGCCCACCTAGGTGCGGTGCATTTGGATCCTTCCCTCTATGAGGAGCCTGAGAAATTCAATCCATGGAGATGGCTGGTGAGTAATAGATGATTGTCCATAAATTTTCTTGTTGGTCAAACAACTTGGCGATGCACGAAAATGATCAATTGATGTTTAGGTTGGTGTTTCTAATATTCTTACATTTCTTGTCCAGTGCTCATCTGACATGAAGATAACAAATAACTTCATGCCATTTGGTGGTGGCGTGCGGCTCTGCCCTGGGCAAGAATTTGCACGATTAGAGATGGCGATCTTCCTTCACCATCTGGTGTTGAACTACGATTGGGAGTTAGAAGAGCCTGATTATCCTATAAGAGTTCCTTTTATACAATTCCCTAGAGGTCTACCAATCAAGATCAGAAAAACATCACCCAAGTTATAGAGAGCTTAACTTCGGTTTGCCTCTTTTGGCAAAATGATGTCAAAGGGAAAAATAACTTTTGACAGTCCACAGTGCACAATGATGTTAGCCTAGAAGATAATTAACATCTTTAGTTAACGTACTCAATTGTGGAATATGAAGTTGTAGGTTAAGCTCCCAAATAAACTGAAGCTTTCCCATGGGTCCAGTTGTGTCTTATTTGAAAGGCTCTATGTTTTTATGCCAACCCTATATGCTTGTTGGAGTGTTCATGACTAGTGCTACCTTTCTCTTAATGATTCTGTAAAACAATGACGGAGGTAGTATCATGGATGGATCTGGCCTGGGTGCCCACCTCCTAACTTTTGAAAATGTTCAATTGTTACATGACATATATCATGTATATAGAGTAGGAAGAGGTTCCATCCTTATCAAGTATTTGGAAACGTCTATGGAAAAATGTACTTACTTTGAACCCCCCTTGTCATTTGATTATGGTTCCATCCTTGCTTGATATATATATAGTAGGGAGAGGTTCAAGATTTGTGCATCCTTACCCCCATTATGTAGAGAACCTTCTGAGATTCAAACCTGCATGAAAGTCAAGCCTCACCTCGTGCCAAGTTATGCCGTCAATCATAATGAACTTTAACTCTTAAGATCTAACACACAGATATCCATCTTGTGCCTACATCTAATGTAGAGTCGACATTATCAAAATAACTAAACATGTCAAGATGGATAAACAGTGATTGTGTTGGACACTGTAAACATGTTTCCGGTCCTCCCACCACAGTTTTGGACCCAATACAATTACACAAAGCAACCTTCTGATAAGAACCATCAATTGGCACATTTCCGTAACAGCTAAAATTAATAGAAATATCACTGTAACAATCTCAACTGCAATGTGACGGACTACTTGCCAAAACAAGTGGAATTGGTTTAAAGCATACTAGAATGATTTTAATCATAATGTGCCGAACCGGATTTACTTATGCACAAAATTAATAGGAATTACAATTTAAAGTCTGAAAAAAAAAACCTTTTTGTTGAGAAACGGCAACAGAAAAGATGTAAGCCAATGTGGCACCTGTGGCAACTTGACTGTGTTGCATAATCAGTGGAACGAGTGGAGGTGCAGAAACCCAACCCAGATGTTAAACACAGTAAATAAGTCCTGAAAATATACAAAAATGGTAAGCCAAGAGATTATATTACTGATATTGGCATTTCATCCAGCAGTTAGAAACAAGTTGGATATTTAATATTAGAAAATAAAGCTCATGTATAGTTAAGGGAAAACTCGAGTGATGAAAGGACAAAGTCAAAGGATCGGGTTCGGGTTGGATATTTAATATTATAAAAGAAAGAAAAAAAAAGCTTATTTGTAACTAACTATCATAAACTAGTTTTTGCAATTAAATATCCTAAATTTTTACTATTATCAAATAAAACGATTGGAACGTTACCATAACCCTAGGCAGGGGCGACGATAAGGCTATAGTTTTTGATTTTTTTTGGCTTTTTGATTATTTATTAAAAGATAGTTACTACTATTAGGGGCAACATAGTCTTTAAAAATAAATTTACGACAAATATAACGATTAACTAATAGAAGAAAGTAACTTGCTAACGGCCCAATAGTTTAGGAAATTTAGCTGCTAATAAAAAAAGTTCAGAATATTTAGTTACAAAAACGTGAAAATTCAAGTTGTTTAGTTACTAATTAGTCTCCGGAAAATATAAAATATATCCCATCCCTACTATTATAAGGAGGCTTCAAAACCGCTCAAATGAGATGTCTATGTATGTATATACTTGCATACTTAAGAATAAAAAAAGAAAATCATAATATTCTCGTATTATCTAACTAAACATATATCCAAAGTCCTAAAAACATATCTATAACAATATTAAAATATATTCAAATCATATTTAAACTAACTAATTGGTATTATCTAACTAAAAATATATCCAAAAAAACCTAAGAACATATCTATAACAAATCCTAATAAAATATATTCAAATTATATTTTAATATAATTTAAATTCCTATCAAACCTTATCAAAGGAAAGGGATACTAAAGCCTACTAATTAATAAACCATAATACTAATTAATAAACCATAAGATAATATGCGTAAAGACGTGACTAGTTAATATAAAAGGAGAACTGTCAAGAAATTGAACATATATGCAAAATGACCTATTCTTCTGCTGATACTTGCATGAACTCAAAAGAAGGAACCATGAAATCCTCGTAGCCACAAAACACTTAACAGACGTACCTATTTTTAGCCCCTCCTATACCTATAAATGCCCAACCCCCTCCTCTCCCCTTCCTCACCAGCAACCAAATAATATACATACCTCCACATCCAACAGAGCAGCAGCTACAAATGGCCGGCACCAAGGTCGCAGTCGTCGCACTTTTCCTCATCGCCATGCTGGTGGCCTCTTCCTCTATGCCCGCCGCAGAGGCCGGCTTCGGCTGCGTCGACAACTGCATCGAGCGCTGCTCCAACGGCAGGAACCTCGAAAAGTGCAATGCCATGTGTGCCGAGGCCTGTGTTGCGAACGTTGACGCTGGGGTCCATGCCGTGCTGCAGCACGTCGACGGGAACTAATGCCGCTTATAACTGACGTGGGGGAATGTAGTAAAAGGCCTACCCTATAACTCCATTGCATGGCCTGGACAAAACAATTATGAAGATGTCAATTTGTTTTGTTTAGAGATGGCAGAGCCTAAATTAAAATTGCCTATGAATATTATGTTGGTTTCTCCGAGATATTATTATTAATGTAATTAATTCATTGGCGTGAATGATTCTCTTCCTCTTTAATCCTATGCCTACCTTAGTATTCTGAAATATTCAAGCTTATCATAACCTAGCTACACAGAATACACTCGAAAACCTAAGGGCTCGTCCATGGAGAATGAGTAGCTGAAGGACATACGTGACAATTTTTCCTACATATTTGATAAACTTTGTTAAATTAAATGATACATGCAAACTCAATGTGGCGTTGTTTGTTAATTTGAATAAGTCTAGTATGTTGTTTGAATTATTCTTTAGTAGGTTGTTTGAAAGACTCAGTAGGCATTTAGTTTGCTCCTTAGATTGTGCACATTTCTCTCCATGTTTGTTAGTTTGTAAGGCTTATAAAATGGCCACAATGAAAATAAATGGACATCAGACAATTATCCAATATCTATCTTCTCTATTATTTTATCTCCAATCTCTTTCATTCTCCAGTTTGACCATATCATTAAATAGCCTCCAACAGTAACACAATATTTCCTTGCATGTTTGATAAGATCAAAACTCTCTACATGTAATGGTAATTGTCAGAAAGCTCATAGCAAAGCAATAAATGTGGATGTGCAACTAACTCTTCGTCTATATGATTTGAAAATCTAGGTTTCCCTGATAGAGGAAGATAAGGCATTATTAATTCACATGAACTTGTAGATTAACCAATTCAACTCTGACCCTAGCTAAATGCCTCTTGTAAGAGATCTCATCTGCTCCAATCAATTCATAATTTCATACCTACCATCAAATTCCTCCATTTCATCATCTCAAACATTGGTTGAACTTCTCCCACAACCCATTACTCACAGTTTAAGGGGGGAAAAGGTAGGCTGCAAGTACCTGAAGAACAAAATGAAAGGAAAAGTACTAGTCAAATACTTCAATCTTCTTCTTTTCCGGTATGTTATTTATGAGAATCTTTGCTACATCATTGAAATTTCTAAAGCTTCAAAGGTTTCTCCTTTACAATCTGTGTCCTAGACATGCAATTGCTCCCCAACGTGTATGAAGATTCCATGTATTGCTCAAAAGTCATGGTTATAAACGATTTTCCGAACAATTAAATTATCATAATTATTTCAAAGAGGTTGGTGAAATGTGAAAATTTTGTAGCTTATAATGCAAACTTCAATATCACCTTTGTGCTGCTCAGGTTACATGGTTCTGTAGGAAACAAAGGGGAGAGTAAGAAAAAGACGAGTCTAATTTGAAATTTCCCACTGAAAGCATAATACAAGTTAAGCAAGAAAAGATAACATGTGAATTTTATAAATCCAGAGCATTCGTCATATATGGTTAATCTGCAAAATGCAAAAAGGGATCACGTGAAAAATCTGTGAATCACTAAAAGCAAGTGGAGAAAACCAGAGGAACTGACAGCTCTTATACAGGCTCAAATATCATAAATTCTAAGTAAGTTAGCTTAACAATTGATAGAATACTGATGGTAACAAGAACAAGTTCAGGACTTCAGTTTAATGCAAATGTCTAGCTCAAAATGTCCTATGTTAAAAAAAATGTACAATTATCATTTTGTACAAGAATCACTTGCTTTTAGTGATTCACAGATTTTTCATGTGATCCCTTTTTGCATTTTGCAGATTAACCATATATGACGAATGCTCTGGATTTATAAAATTCACATATTATCTTTTCTTGCTTAACTTGTATTATGCTTTCAGTGGGAAATTTTCAAATTAGACTCATCTTTTTCTTACTCTCCCCTTTGTTTCCTACAGAACTTTCAAAATGGGGCCTCCATACATAATGTAAAAAAGAGAGTAAAACAAAAGTTAATTAAAAAAATTGTCATCATCAAGATTTGAACTAAGGAACTCATATATGCAAGCCTAACCTAGTAACCACTACATCATAATTGTTTTATGTTAAGTGGGGCCAATTAAACATACTAGTTCTATTTTAGATACAAAAATATTAATATATTTATATTTAAACTAATTTTTTGGGTCCTTCGGCTAGTAACCACTACATAATAATTGTTTTATGTTAAGTGGGGCCAATTAAACATACTAGTTCTATTTTAGATACAAAGATATTAATATATTTATATTTAAACTAATTTTTTGGGTCCTTCGGATCCGTGGGCCCTGGACGGTCGCCCTGTCTGCCCTGTGCCAGGGCCGGCCCTGTAATCAGCCAACCAACCATTAGCTTAGATTCTGCTATAGGAGAATAATATTGGAAGCCTTAAGGTAATAAATTTGTAGGTTCAATTCCAGCTGAAAGCATGCCAATGGTTCAATAAGTATATGGAATCTCATCATCCATACATAACGAATTGGTATGTTATATTCATACCATAACATATGAACAGTAAGAACTAGAATTCTTACTCATAGGGAAGAAAATGGATTTATGGCCAAAGCCTAATATAGAAATAATTCACAATGTATACAATGCAGAAAGAAAAATTCAGTCAAATTCACAAGCTAAAGTGATCCATCTTTCTCATTCAAATTGTAAATAAATGATCATTTTGAATGTATTTACAGCCACTAAGAAGTGCCAGGAAGTATCTAAAATTACATTGGCAACATCTTCTACATATCTAACTGGTTAACTGCATTCCTGTGATTGGTTCTTTCCAAATGACTGATCATCATAAAGTAGCAAGTAAAAAATTATCTATTAAATTAGCATGTACCTTGGTCTTTTCCACTACTAATGTCCATTTGTAGCAAGGCTGTCCTATTCTTTTCTTTTGTCGGAATGTGACGCAGGCAACACCTTATGTGTCAATCTACCACTTCAAACCTGATCGGATAAGTTTTTGTATAAGTTCCCATGCAATCTATGATCAAAAAGATAATTACCGGGCTAAATCAAGCTAACAAATTTAGTTCAAACCTATTTGATCCTTGGCAATTCATGCATGCAAAAATCAACACTATTTTCTGTGTAAATTCTATAAGCAAGAAGTTGGTAAAGATTTTTACTGTCAAAGAGAGGATAACGTTAAAACTTTAACACAATTCACCCATGTCAAGTTTCACACATATGAAACAAATTTAATGGGTATCATCCATATGGTATAATCCCATAGAATAAAATATGAAAGTATATATGTTGTTAGATAAATCACAAAACTTATCGAGAAAAATCTTTAAAGAGAATAAACGATACTTCTTTGCTTTCTTAAAGTAACCTACAAATCATAAATTAGTAAAGCAATCAATTGAAATAGACCACTGCTGATCATGGACATGTACCACCATAGTTTAATGGTACAACCTGTTTTCATCTTGCGAGATGTCGATCGTTCAAATCTGACTCGCATCAGTTGGATGGCCTTTGGCTATCTTCTAGTTAAGAAGGAAAGGAAAATAAAAGGACAAAGGACATGTACCTCTTTTGTACGTAATGTTCTCCTGCAAGTTTAATTATATTTTGTCGACCAATTGGACAACTGGCTGAAGCAAGGAGCTCCCCAGCTTATAGCAATCTGAGTCCACTTTGATGAACCAAATTGCCGCCATACAGCTACCAGAAATCTCCGCAAGAACAGAAGCCTTCCCTAAAGTGATGGAAGCGACTTGAATCTCTTAGAACAATCTCACGTCCAACAATTTTTGCAATCAGCTTTATTGCTGAGTGACAATCCCCACAAACTCGAAGGTTCTTCATAACCCTTATAGTGCTGCCATCAACGGTTGCGAGAAGCCCAAAGGCAATGGCAAGCTTCTCGCTGTGGTATGCCAATGCAGCCTCCTTCTGTTCATCATCCACATCATGCATTGCAAACCTCTTATCACAAACATAACCGTGCTCTATTAGTTTTCCGCCTAGCCAATCCAACTTAGCATATATCCTCTCGGCCATTGGATGGGACCTATCACCGCAGACAAACTCATGTCTTGTCTCCCTTAGCGTAATCCAACTGGATCCAGGTATCTTCACAATGCCTCGACATCTCATCGTCACCCTAATTTGTGCCACACTATTCCACATACCAGAAGAAGCATATATGTTAGACAATAGAACATATGCTCCACTGATGTTCGGATCCATATCAAAGATCTCTTGAGCACTTCTTTGGGCAACTTCTACGTTAGAGTGCACTCTGCAAGCACTAAGTAAAGCCAGCCAAACTGTCACATTTGGCTTTATGGGCATGTTCCTTATGAAGTTCTCGGCTTCCTCCAAGCTTCCTGATCGACCAAGAACATCAACCATGCACACATAGTGCTCTAACCTTACACTAATTGAAGGATTTCCCTTCAATATTTCAAAGAAATGCCTTCCCTTCTCAAGCATCCTAGAATGGCTGCAAGCAGTTAACACCCCAACGAACGTAATTTCATCAGGTTCCACACAGCAAGCTGCCATGTCATCAAAAAGTTTGAGTGCGAGCAATGCATACCCATTCTGTGCACACCCTAATATAATAGAGTTCCAAGATACAAGATTCCTCTCGCCCATGCCATCAAACACCTTCAGCCCATCGTCTATGTCTCCGCACTTTGAATACAACACAGTGAGAGAATTCGCAACAAACACACTACCATTCAATCCTCGCTTAATCGAGCTTGAATGAATCTTCTTTCCTCTATCCAGAGATTCTAGCCCACAGCAAGAGTTCAACACACTAGTAAGTGTGGACTGGTTCGGCCTAATCCCATAGGCAATCATGTTATGATACTCATCCAATGCTTCCTCATGCCTACCGCTAGACCCATAGCCTGTGACAATAGCTGTCCACAACACGACACTCTTATCCCGGATCTCATGAAATAATTTGCTAGAACTGTCGATTTGCTTGCAGTTCGCGTAAAAGGTAACAAGTGAAGTAGCGACATACATATCCGGTACGTAATTAACCTTGACAGCATGGGCATGAACCTGCGTGCCAAGGCCCAACTCCGATACATTCGCACACGCCGTCAAGACGCAAGCAAATGTACTCGACGTTGGCTTCATGTCGGAAACCCACATCTCCCTGAACAGTCCCAACGCCTTACCGCTCTCTCCGTTCTGGTCGTACCCGCCAATCATCGCGGTCCAAGAAACCACGTTCCGGTTTGGCATCCTAACAAACGTCGTCCAACCGTCCTCCACCCTCCCACTGTTGCAGTACCCCGATATCATGGAGTTCCAAGCCGCAGCATCCTTGCAGGGCATCCTCTCGAACCATTCCTCCGCGTCGCGGAGTCTACCTAGTTTGAAGAACCCGTTGACGAACGTGGTCCAGGATATGACGTTCGGGCGGGGCATCTCGCGGAAGAGCTCGAGGGCGAGGGCGAGCTCGCCGCAGTCGAGGCAGCCCTTGATCACGGAGTTGTAGGAGACGGCGTCGCGCGCAGGCATTCTGTCGAACAGGTGGAGGGCGTCGCGGATGTGGTCGGCTCGGAAGAGGGCGGAGAGCATCATGGTGCAGAGGCGGAGGCTCGGGGAGGGGATGGAGGCGAAGAGGCGGCGAGCGGGCTCGATATCGTCGTGGCTGCTGCTGTTGAGGAGGTGGGAGAGTCTGGACTCGTAGGTGGAGGTGGATTCTCTGGGGGGTTTGTTTGTGAAAGAGGAATGGAGGGAGAGCTTGGGATTTGAAATGAGAGAGGGAAGTCTCTTCATTGTATTCTTTTTTGAGTAAGATCTAGACAGCCTAGACTGTCTTCATTATATATAACCGAAAATAATAGGAAAATTTGGATGGTAAAAATTTTGAATTCCGAAAATATTTTTGTATGTCTATACTAATTAAAAATTGTTCATTAATCTACTATATAATAGGAAAATTTAGATGGTGAAAATTTTGAATTCCGAAAATACCCTTGCATGTCTATACTAATTAAAAATTGTTCATTAATTTTAATAAAGACAACTTAATAATTATGAAGACTACCCTTTGGATCTTTCTAAGTTAATTAAAATAATGTTAAAATACGTGCAAGGCACGTGTACATATGCTAGTTAATTTAAAATACAAATGTTATAATTCGTTTTCATATTACAACTATAATAGATTAATTATAGACATGCATGTACTTCATATGCGTGTTTCTATGTACATTTAAAATATGGTATGGATTTATAAAAAAATATCGTTATTGACACTTTTAAAATATCATCATTTTTTTTTTAACATTCAAATTCTAAAAAAAAATCTTTATGAATTATACAATTAATTGATCAACTCGTCAAGAAATAAAATACTTTAGCAAATAATTTATACAAAATAGAAATCCAAAACATAAAAAAAATCTAACGCGCATTGTCTAATCATATAAAAATAGTCTGAAGCTTTGTATTCAGTAAAACTTTGTCAAACTCTAACGTCTTTTACTTGGATAAAACTCTTATCTTAAGTACACTCTAATGATTACTTTTACCCTCTTCATTTATGTAAACTTGGGACCGACTATGCAAGCAAAGTCTCGCAGTGTGAGCGAAGTTAAAAAAGTAAGTTTTTTTTAAAAAAAAATATTATGTAAACAACTGCCTATATTAAATGTTAAATAATTACCATTAACACGTGACATTGTTATATGCTACTAAACATCACGATGTATAACATCTCTTATAAGTCAATTAATGTCCACGAATAAATTCGCTTTTAACCAAGCTCAAGCCATCACTACCAGTGGCGTGGTAATGTCCATACCTGATACCGCCATTGCTAATGATGGTACGAGTGCATGTACTTATACCGCCATTCGCAATGCCAATTTGTATCTTATTTTAAATTTTGATACTACTATTTATTTCGATGATGGATTTGGCCCACCACCATAAACATAATTGTCAACCCAAGCCCATCCGGCCCAACCTTTTTAAATCAACCAAACTTTAACCCTAATCCTTCCTCTTTTTCTCTCTGTACCCCCAAACCCTAACCATAATTCTCTCGTCATGGCCTTCGAAATCGGCTTCGTCCCCTTCAATCCCGACGGGTGGGGCCCGCCGGATTCCCCGGCCAATCCCCTCCTCCCCTCCCACTGCAGCACCGCCGGCGGACCAGCCGCCGCCAACACCCCCTTCGCCCCCTTCTCCCGGTCGGACAAGCTCGGCCGCATCGCCGACTGGACCCGCAACGCCAACTTCAACCCCTCCTCCCGCGCCCGCGACTCCTCCTCCGCCTTCGACTTCGCCCTGGACGAAACCCTAGGCGGGACCGCCGACGCGGAAGACTCTTCCTTCCGCCTCGTCGACGGCCGCCCCCCTCCCCGCCCCAAGTTCGGCCCCCGCTGGCGCTTCCAGAACCGCCCCCAGCTCCCCCAGCGCCGCGACGAGGAGGTCGAGGCCAAGCGCCGCGAGGCCGAGAAGGACCGCGCCCGCCGCGACAAGCTCTACCACCAGAACCACCGCTCCCACAACAACCCCAACTTCCACCACTTCGGCGGGCCCCACCACAACCGCGGCCGCGACAACCCCGTCCTCAAGTCCTCCGTCGACATCCAGCCCGAGTGGACCATGCTCGACCAGATCCTCCTCTCCAGCTTCACCAAGCTCTCCTTCTCCGTCCCCGACCCCCCGGAGGACCTCCTCGTATGCGGCGGCCTCGAGTTCTACGACCGCTCCTTCGACCGCGTCACGCCCAAGAACGACCGCCGCCTCGAGCGCTTCCGCTCCAGGAACTTCTTCAACATCACCACCACTGACGACCCCGTCATCCGCCGCCTCGCCAACGAGGACAAGGCCACCATCTTCGCTACCGACGTTATCCTCTCCGCGCTCATGTGTGCCCCCCGCTCGGTCTACTCCTGGGACATCGTCATCCAGCGTGTCGGGAACAAGCTGTTTTTCGACAAGCGCGACGGGTCGCAGGTGGACAAGCTGTCGGTGCACGAGACCTCGCAGGAGGTGCTCCCGGATGCCAAGGAGGATATAAATTCTGCGCCTTCGTTGGCGGACGAGGCGACGTACATAAACCAGAACTTCACGCAGCAGGTCCTCGTCCGCGACGGGAATAAGGTTACGTTCGAGGAGCCGAATCCCTTCGCGGCGGAAGGGGACAACGTGGCCTCAGTGGCATACCGGTACCGCCGGTGGAAGCTTGATGATGATATGTCTCTGATTGCTAGGTGCGAGGTTCATTGTGTTTCGGACGTCAAGGGGCAGAGGTCGTTCTTTACTTTGAATGCGCTGAATGAGTTCGATCCAAAGTATTCCGGGGTGGATTGGAGGCAGAAGCTCGAGACACAGAGGGGTGCGGTTCTCGCTACTGAGCTGAAGAACAATGGGAATAAGCTGGCCAAATGGACTGCTCAAGCTCTGCTCGCGAGCGCTGATGTGATGAAGTTGGGTTATGTGTCGAGGGTCCACCCAAGGGACCATTTCAATCATACCATACTGAGTGTAGTTGGGTATAAGCCGAGAGACTTTGCTGCTCAAATAAATTTGAACACTTCGAATATGTGGGGAATTGTCAAGTCGATTGTGGACCTCTTCATGAAGCTGAATGAAGGGAAGTACGTTTTGGTGAAGGATCCAGTGAAGCCACAGGTGAGGATCTATGAGGTGCCGCCTGACGCATTTGAGAATGACTACGTGGAGGAGCCACTGCCCGAGGAGGAGCAAGTGCAGCCGCCGACAGAGGAGGATGCCGAGAAGGTTATGGATGCAGTTGCAGAGGCCGAGGTGAATGGAGCTCTGGAGGAGGGGAAGGCTGAGGAGGCTACTGCATCTTCTGTTGCTTGAAGGGTATTTTAGCCTTTTGCTGATTTCTAGCTTTATTTGCAAATTTTGGACTTCTATAATATTTACTTAATCTATGGTTTTTTTTTATGTTAACATAATTACTTTTCTGATTATTTTATGAGTTATAAGTATGGACAAGGCTGGTTCCTGGTGGTGGTAGACAGTGATAATTTTAATTTTGCAGTTATTGATGCTCGCCATTTAATTGTAGAGACCTCTATATCTTTTATTGTGTTTGTTATTGATATTGTGTAGTGTGCTGGCTTCTGATATTGTTGTTGCTCTATTTTTTCATATCATGTTGCAATGTGCTTACTTCTTATATTGTTTTTGCTTTACTTAATTATTTACCAGTGATTTATATATTGACTTATGTATATATATTCTTCTCTTCTATGAGCCTATTTTGAGCTATGTCGACTGAGGATCATTTATGTAACGGGACATAGATCATCACATGTTTATTTTAGTATGCTTGTATTGAGCCTAAATTTTCATCCATGGATTAGAATATGCCACATTTGTGTCCCAATTTGGTGGGATAAGTCTTTGATTTACTATCTCCTTCTTTTCAGTTATTTCTTTTTTTTTTTTTTACTTCAATTTTGTTATTATAATAGTAACGTTTGTGAACCTATGTTCTAATAGGTGAACCTAATACCCCCATAATATCTACATCCAGACATTTATATGTATGCCAATATTTATTTTTTTATCTGTTTTCTATTCAACATCTTTCTTAGATGTGATTGGTTGTCATCATAAACTTTCATCATATAATACACATTTCTCTGTAGATGCTAGCCTACTTTAAGCCATGTGTACCCTCCACAGTGTCAGCACGGTCCTGGATTTCATTTTATCAGCATAATAGTAGCAAATCATGCAGGGTTCCTGTCTTATGGAAGAGTCCACCTTCAGATCACAATTCTGACCGAAGCAAACAGTTCAATTCAATGAGATTGAAAGAACTTTGAATGATTCTCCCGAGATGTGCAAGACTTTTGCTTATGCCCATCATTAGATTTGCACATTGCCCACTTGCGTGAGCATGGTTTGTATATTTTGTAGGACAACTATAAACTCATATTTTGTGTTGGTTTCAAGTAATCTGAACAAGCATCAAACTGCTATCCTGTGGGGGATACCGACCTATTGCCTATAACTGAGAACCGACTCAGGGAGTTAAGAACTTAAGGGTCCGTTTGGATAGGCTTTCTGAAATTATGTTCTGGAAACAATTTTCTGAAAGTAAGTTATAAAGTTGTTTTCTTGAGTATAAAGATTCTAAGTTTCTGTTTGGTTATTTTCATCTAAAAAATAGTTTTCTGGATTTTTTTTAAGTTTATGTTTGGTAAAAAAATCTAGAACAAAACCATATTATACATTCAGAACAACAAAGTACAACTCTTGTGTCCGACACAAAAACACTTCCTGACACCATGTCTCTCCAGCACCACGTGTCCGACCTCCGTCGGCACTACGTTTCTCTGGCCACCCAACTCCTCACACTGCGTCGGACACGAACTCGGAATACAATAAAACCCAAAACCCAAGATCAGTCGTCCGCTCGAGCGCCGTAGCCGGAATTGTCCCCAGGCAGCTTGTGGCCGGCCTTCAGGGTGCGCAGCCGCTCCAGCTCCACCCGGATCGGTGTTGACGATCACGAGTCTGGCTCAAACGATGAGGAGGAGCCCAAGGTGGTTCACTGGCATTGGTCGTGAGGAGGCACGCGTCCTTCATTGGCGTCTTCGTCTGGTCTTGCGGAGGTGGAGATCCAGCTGCTGCTTGAGCTTGGAGAAAGGAATGAGGAGGAATGGAGGATTTTTTTTTCTTTTTGATTTGGCGAGGGAGAAGCTGCAACTGTCAGACTGAGGGAGACGGAGAGGCTTGGGAGTTGCACAGACCAAACAAAGAGAGAGAAAGAGGATGATGGAGAGAAACATTTGAGTGAACTATTCCCAAAAGAGCTAAAAGCTACTTTTTAAAAGTTACTTTTAAACACTAGATTCCAAAAAAAAAAATTGGGAACGTCAGTCCTCAGTATGTCTTTACCAAACATAGTTTCTTCCACTGTGTGAGTTATAACTCAGAAAGTTGCTTTATAATAGAGAACCAAACGCACCCTAAGTCTCCGCTAGTTTTATAGTTTCAAGGACCTTGTGCTTATCATTCTAACTTCATATGGTGTACTTTTATGCTTTATGAACTATTCGACTCCTAGTTTGTATCTCTATTCAACTAATGGCTGAATGCTTGCAGCCTTGAACTTTATTTAAGCAGTTATCTAATATAAGCTGTTTGTCCGTACCCAAGACCCATGCGTTCGGGGTTGTACAGAAAGTTATTGTGTATTGATTTGGCGAGTTAAACTGATTTGTATTCTGTCTACGTTTTCTAAGTGTCTAAAAACAATAATGGGGGACTGGTAATTTTGCTTCTACAATTTCTATTTAGCAGCTAATGTAAATACAATTGGAAACTGAACTACCGGATGAAGAGGTTTTCTTGTGTGAGGGTGTCCATTTATGTTGCATGGTCACAAATGCAACACGCCACAGACACGCCGGCATGTCTCGACGTGGACATGACATTGATTTTGTGTCCTAGTGTATTTGCAGGGCTATTCATGCTCGATTCATGACCATGACGACGTGACATGGACACGGTACCGGTATTCGAAATATCCATGCTTCCTAGGTGTCCATATGTGTACTGCTTAAATGATTGTATCTGTTTGAACTTTAAAGTAGGTGTTGAATCTAGGGTATGGAAGCTGAACCCCAGCATATAGGCTTTACTTTGCTTCTCTATGCCAATTTCTTTGGTTTTACTACTTCAAGACATCTTAAATCGTTTATAGCAAGCATGACTTGTTAACATTTGGTGAAATCCCTATTTGGATAGGGGAGAGGAATTTCCTTATTTCTCAAATTGGAGAGTGACGACCATTCTTATCTACTGTTGTTTGGACTTTTATATGTTATAGGAACGATTGAGTTGTTTTGAGATAACAGAGGATACTGAGACTGGAAGTGAATTCTATTTATCACGTGGGAGTGGAAACCTGTCTTTGAAGGGATTCCTAACTGTTGAGGGTCTTACTCCCTCTGTCAGTGAACTCCCTTCTTGATGTTGCCACAATGAAGTAGTCTAAGGGCAAATTTCCAGTTTCTAACCAAACATGCAAGTGAAGGACCTCTCTTTGAAGAGCTATCCTGTATGTTTAACATGCTCCACTGTTCTCTTTATATAGAGTGAACTTTTGACATTTATATTTTGCTTGATGTTAGAATACTTGTATCTTTTATTGAAGTTGTGAGGCCTACAAATTAGATTTTGACTAAAGTTGATGCTTGAAAATTGGTCAATTCATAAAAAGTAACAAAGGGAGTCTTTTGACTATTTTTGGACCCTTAGGACAGGATTGTACTTCAGATTCTTTCTCCTTGAGTATTGCAACGTGTAAGATGAATATTTTTGAATATAATACAAACTCATCCGCAAGCATGCTATATGTTAAAGCAACTCCACAATCTCGTATGGAGGTTTGTACTTCTCACCATAATCTTTGAGTTCCCTTTCAGTTTGCATGTTTAGGATCTAATTTTATGTTTTAGGACTTCTGTTGATGTGACGTCATTGGAACTACAGTAGCATGAGACATTCTGATCCCTTGCATATAATAAAGAACTAGGCATCTCAACTTTATTATGATGTTATGCTGACTTAGAGGATTACATGGTTTTCTTATTATCCAACGAAGATGTTAGTAGCCCGTCTCAAAGAATTGGGTATATTGTCTTTCTTTTTGTCGTAGCTAATGTTCTTAGAGAACCTATTGAACTTCCTTTGGTGCGATTTATTGTGAAACCACTAGATTTAGTCTTGCATTGGATATGGGTGTCATGACAGTTTGGTCAGTTTATATTTTGCTTAGGTCTCATTTGTAACATGAGGTAACCATTTTGGCAAGTGGGCCAATTGATGATATATATGAGGCCCTTGCACTGGTCGTCCTGACAGGCCCGTGGACTGGGGTGTGGCAAATGGTATCCAATGGATTTGTATTCCACTAAGGTTAGATTGGGCCATTCGCATGGGTCTGATGAGGAAGTCATGTCTTTGCATGGGAGAGATTGTGAAACATCCCAAATTTTAGTCTCGCGGCGGATATGGATGCGAATTTGCTTGGTTTATATTTGAGTAGGTTAACCATTTTGGCAAGTATACCAAGTGATGATGCACATGAGGTCCATGCACGAATCGTGTCCTGGTGGGCGCATGGGTCGGGGTGTGACAAATGATTATGTGAAACACTAAATTTAGTCCCATGTCGGATATGAGAAGGGAGTTAGATTTTTTTTTTTTTTGGTGGGGGGGTGGGGGTGGGGGAGGAGAGGGGGAGAATTCATAGGTCTCATGTGCACATCCCAACTAACCATTTTGGCAAGTGGGCCAAGTGATGATGCACATGAGGCTCATGCATGGATTGTCCTGATGGACCCTTGGATCGAGGTGCAACATATATAGTTCTGGAAATAACCATATTATTGTTAGGGAGTTCAAATAACTCTTTGTTCGGTATGGTATGTAGTTCTGGTTAGAAATTGTCACATGGTTATTTTTTGGGTATGATATCTTAGCTTTATGGGGAAGGTATGCAATTTTGAAGTAAGTGCTTTAGTATACGTTACCTGCTGTAGTTTGTGTAATCTGTATTTTGTTCCTAACATTATATCTTATGCCGTCCTTTGGGTGCTCCATGATAGTCATAGCTAGCTTGTCTTTTAAATCTGTTGGATGCATCCATTGATCTTAATAATGTTCTTTCTTTGTCTTGATTTTTTTCTTATTTTCCATAGGTATCATGTGAAGTTTGCAGTTTATGATTTTCATCAATATTATGGATCATGCAAATATTTTACTTTTTTTATTACAATTTTATGTTTAATTACTCTTTATGTTTTAAATGAGCCATCAATGATGAAGACTTTCTTTAGTCATTCTTGCACTTTGATATTCCATGAAGATCATTTTGGGAATTGTAGGCTGAGATGCCATATACACATGCAACATACATTATTCTATGCAGGAATACATCCATACATATGTTCACTTGTGGTGCAACCATTTTTAAGACTAGTATTGCAACATACATCAAATATAGTCTCAGATTAATGAATATCTTTTTTTTTTTTTTTTACATTTTTATTGTAGAATTTTACAGATTATCCTTTTTTAAAGTTATTGGTATTTTGATATTCAACTCTCTTTTTTATTCTCTGTATTTTTTTAGTTCTTGTTTTCTTTATATTGCTAAGGGGGATGTATGATGGAGACTTTAGTCATCCTTGCACTTCAATATTCCATGAAGATAATATGGGGATAATTTAGGCTAAGATGTGCATTACCTACTTATGCTACTTGTATATATAAATAAATACATCCAGACATTTACATTTGTGCGTGCATGCATGCAACCCAATTTTTTCCAAGACTAGTACAGCGAGATGAAATATATTTTCAGAAAAAATGTGGGAAGGTGGAGTCACCCCATATTTGTTTCATTGACATGTGGACCAGGGACAAAGCCCATATATTATCCGGGCATGCATTGCAACTGTCCCTCCTGTTAGTGAGACCTGCAATTTCTGTGCGGATCCAGAGTGATGGAGGTTCCAAAACATATTGCGGAATATAGATATTCTCCTCTTTTGTATAGTTTTATATTTTGTTACTATGATTTTTTCTTATATTTTTAAGGGGCCATCAATGATTAAGACTTATTTTAGTCATCCTTGCACTTTGATATTCCATGAAGATAATTTTGGGGAATATGTAGGCTGAGATGTGCAATACCTACCCTTTTTTTTTTTCTAGAGCTAGCATTTCATGAAAAATTCTTTTCTGTATTGTGTGAAGGTGGACTCATCCCAGACTTGGCTCATTGACTTGTAACAGGGACATGTCCACATCTGGTGTGCATTGCACCTGTCCCTCCTGTTTTTGAGATCCGTGCTGGCAATTTCTGAAGGAATCCAAATTGTGGTGATTCCAACACATATTACTCTAATTTAATATGCCAAATGATTTGGTATCTCTTAATATTTTATATTTGCTGTGTAATTTTGAAGATTTTGTTTGGACAGCGGATTATGTAGATATCTTACTCTGTTTTATGTTTAATATTTTGTTACTTTATTATTTTTTCTTATATTTTTAAGGGGCCATCAATGATGAAGAAATACTGTAGTCGTCCTTGCACTTTGATATTCAATGGAGATAATTTTGTGGAAAGTGTAGGCTGAGATGTGCAAAACCTACTTATGTATATACATGTATATCTACATAAATACATTCGGCATATTTACATTTCTGGGTGAATCCAGCATTGTGGTGATTCCAAGGTGTGTTACTCTAATTTCATGTCAGATGAATTGGTTTCTTTAATTTCATATTTGCTGTGTAATTTTGAAGATTGTGCTTTTGGGAAATGTTGCGGATTAAGTAGATATTCTACTATGTTTTTTCTTATATTTTTAAGGGGACATCAATGATGAAGGAATACTTTAGTCATCCTTGCACTTTGATATTCAATGAAGATAATTTTGGGGGAAGTATAGGCTTGAGATGTGCAAAACCTACTTATGTATATACATGTGTATCTAGATAAGTACATTCAGCATATTTACATTCGTGGTGATTCCAAGATGTGTTTCTCTTAATTTCATGTCAGATGAATTGTTATCTTTCTTTAATTTCATATTTGTTGTGTAATTTGAAGATTATGCTTTTGGGAAATGTTGCGGATTAAGTAGATATTCGACTATGTTTTTTCTTATATTTTTAAGGGGACAGCAATGCTGAAGACTTTACTGTAGTCATCATTGCACTTTGTGTTCCATGAAGATAACTTTGGGGAAAGTGTAGAGGTAGGGTGAATCCATTCAGGGTTGTGCAATACCTACTTACGTACATACATTTATGTATACATAAATACATGCAGACATTTACATTTCTGGGTGAATCCAGGATCGTGGTGATTCTAAGATGTATTTCATTTAAGATGAATTGGTACCTTTCTTACATTTAATCTTTGCTGTGTTATTTTGAAGATTATGCTTTTGGGAAATATTGCAGTTTACGTACATATTGTACTCTGTTTTATAATTTTATATCCTGTTTCTTTATGATTTTTTCTTTCTTATATTTGTAAGGGGCAGCCAATGATGACGACTATAACCATCCTAATTGTAAGCTTAGTGGCATGTTCCAAATAAGAAAATAATAATATTTTTTCTTTTTGTACTTCCCTTCCCTATCTATCACTCCAACGTTTATTTCCTCAACATTTATCTTCATTTATTTTGTCATTCTTTACTATGTTTCATCTGCTGCGTACCACATTTTATTTTTGATAGTCAATCTACACTATGTATCACTTTTTGATAGTAAATGTGCTTATAATCTTTTGATAGTTGACAGTCAATCCACTGTTTATTTCCTCAAAATCTATCTTTAACACTAATTAATATTTTTTAAGGCCCTTGATTTAATTTTATGTTTCTAAATTAACCTACTCCTATTGTGTATGTGATGTGAATCATGTATGATTGACCAACATATTACTCTGTTAGATACTTATATGATCAAACTTATTATTGGATATTAGTTTTATTGGTTTGGGCTGAACTGAGGCCCAGTAAGTTCCATGACATGTTTTTATGATGTGGGAAACCTCAAAAGAAAATTTTCTTTCGTACACGGGTGGTGGAACTTTTAAACACCACGAGCGGCTTCAAAATAACACCTCCATATAGGGATATGTTTAATTGAGCCTTGCATATAGAATTTTGATTCAGCCCCAGATCTCAATACCTACTCTAGATAATGATATGTCCTTTTTCTTGCGGAGAAGCATATTTGGTTGTTGCTATTAGCCTAATGCTCTCAACCACGCCTAATGCTCTCAACCACTTGCCTGTAAATACCTGCCAAACCTCTTTGGACTAACAACTTGAGCATTGGAGGGACTAGACTAGCACAGTGTTTTAGGCTTTTAGCTTGGCCAAGAGTTTAGAGCAATAGGAAAGATAAAAGGAGGATGAATTTTGTAATTTGTCTTCTATACAATCCTTTTCATTTGGCAATATTAAGGTTGATGTGTAGAAATTGCCAATTTTTGCTTTGTCTTTGTTGATATGATACTGACAATATTTAGGTTATAAACATGAGTATGTGAGAACTATATTCAAACACCAAGAACACTAGATAGTAACCAGTCCAAAATCATCATATTCTGATACTATATTTACATCCACCAACAATTACATTGTATATTCTAATCTAGTTTCGAGTAGAAGTATTAAGGAGTGCAAGAAAACTGTCTATGTTTTAGCAGACTTGTTTGCCTGCAGGTGTTGGGAATAGAGGAATTATCAAGATCTTCGACTGTTATTAGAGGTATTTAAGTTGTCAGATTCTCTGGATGTAATGTTAGTTTACTCTTTCGACAGATTTGGAACCCCATAGCTAAGATGAAATCGACATGGACAGAGAATACATTGACACATATATTGACCTTAGTAACTGAGTTGGGTGTACAATGTCCAGGTAAAGCTCTTGTTCCTAAAAATACCTACAGTTGAACTGCTGCCTCGTTTGCCTGTCTTATATTTTTCTGCATACCTTTCTACATTTCCACACCTTTTTATTTCCACCAGTAATCATCAGCACAGTTTTTGTTTGCCTTATATTTTTCTGCATACCTTTCCACATTTTCACACCTTTTTATTTCCACCAGAATCATATGCATCAGTACATTTTTTGGCATCAGTAATTTTTTTTCATTTAATTACATTGCGATTGCGATTGAACCAAACGAGGTCCAAAAATAGGCTCTGTAGGTTATAAGTGCAAAATATCACATGGCACTGACTATGAATGCCGAGTAAGTGATGAAAGGGTAGAGATGACGAACAAAATGCTGTGCAAATGCGTTAGAAATAGGAGGAATCATGGTGGACCAATATGGTCAATCAAATCTGAAGGGAACGATACAATCCATGGCCCCATGGAACACATGTTAATGTGCTATCTTAAGTTATCCTTACTTCTCCGTTGCCATCAGTTGTCTGTTTCAAACCCTATTGCCTTTGGATATCTGCAGTTCCTCCAATGTTTTCTTTTTATAACAAATCATATCACTGTGTTTTTGGTTGGCATAGTACAATTCACTGAGTGCCCAGATTCAAACTTTCTCCGTGGGTTCTCTGAGTTCGCTTGGCTGGATTTCTTAAACACAACTTCAAATTTTGAGAGGCAAACTTACCTATGTAATATGTTATTCCTCATTTCTGTAGGAAGAGAACCCCAAAGGAATTCCAATACTTAAATTCATGCAAACCAAAGTTAAAAACCCAAAAATACTCTAGATACAGATGGTTTGCTGCATAGTAGTGACTTTTTAAGTTGATTAGTTTCAGCTACTGTTCTTGTTTGTTCTCCGTTTTAGTTTAATTTACCAGTCATTATAGTGGAACCTTCAGAAAACTAGCACATTGTGTTCCTCATTTTCACTCTTGAGAACATTACAATAAACATCAATATCTACAAGGTCAGAAACAAATATGACGTTTTAATTATCCATGTCAGCTGGTAAGATTTTTCAGTTTGTCATGACCAAAATTCCTGGAACTTCATGCATACTGCATAGAAGTTTGCAACTATGCTCTTTTGCTTTAGCTCAGCTTATATATGAAGTCTGAGCAGAAGGTGATACCATTCCAAGTCGTAATGGCATGAATCGATGCACAGTAGGTAGTCCTTTATGACCACAATATTTTTAGTAGCCTGCCCCAAATCACTCATATCATAGAGTTATCTAATTACAAGTAGAATATATTAGTTGGGTGTGAGTTGGTCTTTCCATCATGAAGAAACATAATTGAGTACAAAGCGTTCTTTACTTAATCTAATCCGGCGGATTCTTTGAATGGCATCGTCTTTGTTAAGCCTGTGTCATTCTTTGTTTCATTCAGATTGATCGATAGCACTGGCCTAAGATTTAAACACATCATGATGACTAATGATACTACATACATATATAAGGATTCGTTTTATAGAGAACAAAGTATTTAAACTTGATGTCTGCCCAACCTCCTTTATTTTGGGGTATCATGTCATGTACACAACATTGATATTGAAGTGTGAGTGCTTTATTTTTAAGATATCAGAATTCCATTCTGCCCCTTCTTTTCCATCCATGATGATAACCATATGATTGGGATTGGCTGGCATCCATGGTCTAGTTTAATAATGCCAAGTAGACTTGTAGGCAAGCATTGAAGCCTCACATGGCGCTGCTAAACAACGATTTGTCGATAACAGACACTAATCCAACTGGGAATAGTAGTTAGAGGTATCATGGCGGTCGACCAAATGGTCAATGGAACACGCGAATGTGCTATATATTTTTAACTGTTCATAGATTTCAACCAGTGAGAAATTTTTCAATAAGTCGGATTTACTATGCACTTTTCATGTCATCCACTTGATGGCATGAGGATCATGCAACAAAATGGATGACATGGAAGATAAACGATAAGTCTAGTTCACTGAATAATTTCTACTCCGCCATGACTTTTTTTTTTGTTTTGCTTGCCATACATTCTTCTGTTTCAAGCCCTCGTTTGTTCAACTTAGTTCTTGGTGCAGCGAGCTCTTATTTGTTCAACCATCACTTAGATAATTTTCAAAGAGGAGCTCGCTAGCAGGACCGGTTCAAAGGTTTTCGGGGCCCATGGCAAAATTTAAAATAGGGCCCCTTTTAAAAAAACTAAAACATTTTATTTATAAAAAAAACGAAATAGCTTCCAACTAGATCTTGAACTCATGACCTTTTACATAATAGGTACATTAAGTAAGTTATTATGTTATTCGTATGAATACTAATATTTAACATATTACAAAAAAATTTATTTTTGAGAACCTCCGAGTTTGTGGGTGCTGGACGGTCCCTCTGGGCGAGGGCGGGCCCTGCTCGCTAGCTGTGTTTGATTCAACAGTTTTGTACTAAGCCTTAAATAATTGCGTTCTATAGACATCTGCTGCCTGCAGGCAACGGGGGACTAAAGAAAGTTTGATGGAGCAATTGCCGACAATTATTAGTGGGTTTCTTTTATCAATAATGCTAAGTCTACTACCAAATTTTTACAACCCTTTTACAACCACTCACCCATGTGCTGACATGTGGGCCATGGTCCACATGTCAGCAATGGATGAAGGTTGTAAAAGGGTTGTAAGCATTTGGTTGTAACTGTAGCATTACTCTTCTTTTATTTATTTCGACCTAGCCTAGCTATATTATAATATTCTTCTCGTTTTATTTATGCAAACTCCTAGGCATTAATGCATTAATATAAGATAAAAGAATAAGAAAATCAGCAAAAGAACGGACCTGGCTGAAGTTGAAAAGTAGAATTAATTTTTTTTTCTAGCTGAAGTTGAAAATGATCTAATTAATTAAAAACTTGTGTGATTATGGAGAGTGAAATTTTAAGGATAGGCACGAGCTAACAGTCACCAACTGCTGTTGAGATCAGACATTCGTCCAACCTAATCCTTGTTTAGAAAGAAAACCCAGCTGCAGCAATAAGCAACAGCTTAATTCCAAACTGCTTTTGATGGGTCCCCACTGCCACTGCCATGCTTTCCTGGTCTCTTTCCATCTGTCACAATTAGCGAGCATGGTCTATTACTGTTTGGACATATAATTTAAGCTTATAGAATTTTTTTAAGGGAAATTGTTGTTTGTTCTTTCTAAGTAGTAAAAAAAAAAAATTAAGGAGAAATTGTTTGCTCTTCTTGAGTAAGTAAAATTTTAAAAAATAATATTTTTTGTTCTTACCATGTAGTTAAGGTGTGAGGTCGGCCGGCCCGGGCCAGTCCGGGCCCATTGTTGACCGGATTTGACTAGGCTTGGGTCGGACCGGACTAAGTCCGGATGGAGGAGCGGGCCGGGTCGACCCGGAATTACAATATTCGAATCCAGTCCGGACACAGACCCGGATAGGTTCAGGCCGAGTCGGGTACGAGCCGTGCCCAGATTAGCCCGCGGACTTGGAACTATCGGTTAGCAGAGTGGATGATGGGTATTTACTTGGGAGGTCATGGGTTCAAGAACGACCCCCCCCCCCCCCCCCCCCCCCCCCCCCCCCCCCCCCCTTTCAATCAATTTTGAATTTTTACAAAATAAAATCCGAGCCGGGCTAGGATGCGAGCTTGAAAAAACAAAATTCGGCTTGGACCCAGTTGGGAATACGGGTCGGACCGGACTAGCGGATCATTTCTTTGGACCCAGTCCAAACTCGAATTTATTGCGAGCCAGGCCGGGCTAGCCCATTGACCAGTTCCGGACCGCCCGGCCCAATACAGACCTTGACCATATATATATATATATATATAGGGTTCGGATCGGGAGCCCCGTTTTCGGAGCCCCGCCGAAGCCCCGCGATCCTTGGCCGTTGGATCGCGCGGCATCGCGTGGGCCCCTCGCGGGCCCCGCTCGATCCGATGGTGCAGGGGGGGCGGGGCTTCGGCGGGGCTCCGCGGGCGGGGCTCTTGATCCGGATCCATATATATATATATATATATATATATATATATATATGTATATATATATATATAACCACTATTAATTATACACTTCTACTTGGCACGCACATGACTTCTAAGTAATAATAATAATGAAGATTTCTTACCTTCAAAAAAAAATAATGAAGATTTCCTACCCAATTAATGTCAACATCCAACCAGACGCTTCCCACTCACTAATTAATACCACCTCCCCATAAACCAAACAAACTCCCTCCTCCTCCCCCATAGGCTATAGCTATAGCCTATAGTGACCCCAACCAACTCCACCCTCAAAATATAAAAGAAAAAAGCAAAAAGAAAAGAAAAGTAATGCTACTGCCTTGGATTAGCTTTCATAATTGATTGATTAATTAATCTCAGAGTCTATAAACATTAAACAACCACTCCTCCTCCTCTAACCAACTTCCTTTCATTACTCTCCCTCTTTCTTTCCTTCTTTCTGATCACCACCATGCTCTCTTCTTCTCCTCCTTCCACTAGCGGGTCCAAGAGGCCGAAACCCGACCCGGGAGCCAAGAAGGGCCCGGCGGCCCACAGCAAGTGGAAGACCCCGGGCCAGCAGCTGATCTACAACCGCCGCCTCCTCGACGCGCTCCGCGGCCCGCAGCCCGCCACCACCGCCCGCTCCGTGAAGGAGGCCGCCGACTCGGCGCTGGCGCTGACGGCCCACGGGCAGTCGCGATGGAGCCGGGCCATCCTCTCCGGCCTCCGCCTCCCCCGGCGCCGCCGCGTCCTCCTCAAGGCGGCCTCCGCCAGAAGGCGGCGCAGCAGGCCCCCGACGACCAAGATCGGAGCCGAGGTGCTGGAGGAGGAGCCGACCAAGGACGCGAAGGTGAACGAGCGGCTGCGGAGGCTGGGGCGGCTGGTGCCGGGGTGCAGGAAGCTGGCGGCGCCGAGGATGCTGGAGGAGGCTGCGGACTACATGGCCGCGCTCGAGATGCAGGTCAGGACCATGCGGATGCTCGTCGACTCCATGTCCTCGCCGGCCGTCTCGCCGACCACGGAGGGGGACCCGCCGGCGGATTAATTCTTTCTTGATGATCATCATATGTTTGCTGAACTTGGTGGTACTACTGTAAATTCATTCTTGTTGATCATAATAATAATAATATAAGATATTTAATATACGTACTTGTCTTGTGTATATATCTATCATACTGTAATTATTTTCCATTGCCCACAACAATAAGAGATTATTAATGATGGATTGATGGTCTATAACCTCAATCTTTTCCTATTCTTAATTTTTCTTTTTAGTAACTAATTTATTCCAACAACAAACCAATTATTATAATTATTTGGGATTTTTTGACTTTCATCCCACTTGTTAATATGCATTTGTACTTACATCCCATTTTTTAATTTTTTAGACTTACATCCCACTTTTTGTCACTAAAAGTATTTATTTTGTCACGAAAAGTATTCGTTTTGTCACAAAAACTATTTTTCGTGACAAAAGTGGGATGTAAGTCAAATAAAATTAAAAAGTGGGATGTAAGTACAAATTCATATTAATAAGTGGGATGAAAGTCAAAAAATTCCTAATTATTTTCGTTTATGTATTAATTCTAGTTCTAGCAACTTTGACTAATATCCAATTATCGTACTAGAACTATGACTAAGCTTCTGTTACGTGCATCTATTGGACTTAATTAGTGAGGAGATCATGTTGATTTAGTATCTTGATGATTTTTGACATTCAAGTCTAGAGTAGGAGACTGTTAGCATAGCTTATGGAAAAGAGAAGAAAACTTCCTTCTTGTTGCAAATTATTTTTTCTTCATTTTGAAGAAACTCAGGAATTATTGATATCTGGCTAAATTACAACTTTGATACCCTCAACTATTCGAATTGTTCGACTTGATACCCTCAACTTTGATAGGCACCAACTTAATACCCTCTATCCTAACAATGTTAACCGAAATAGAAAATGACCAAAGTACCCTTCCCTCCCCCCCCGCCCCCTCCCCCCTCTCCGGTAGCCTCCTCCCCCCCTCTTTCTCCGGTGCCCGAAGGAGGGGGGGGGGGGGGGGGGGGGGGGGGAGCACAACAGCAACGACGGTCACAACGATGAACACGCGACGCGGGCAGGGGTGTGCGACGCGTGGCAGGGGCGGGAGGCGCACAGCAGCAGCAAGCAGCTGCTGCGGGGGAGCGGGCTGGAATTGAGCTCGAAGACGACATCGTTTGCGTTGGATTTGGCCACTTTCTGCTTGAGCTCGGAGAGGGTGCCTGGTTCTCCTGGTTTAGGAACTGTCTTCTTAGGCGCGACTGCCATTTGGGGGGGGGGGGGGGAGGGGAGGAGAGAGAAGGGGCAGCAGGATCATATAGGTGGGGGGGGGGGGGGGGGGGGTAGTTTAGGAAAGAAAGAAAATTTTAACGGAAGATATAACTGTGGATTGACGGAGGGCAAGAAGTTGAAAATATTAGTTGAAGGAGAATATTAAGTTAGTACCTATCTAAGTTAAGGGTATCAAATTAAAAAACTGAATAGTTGAAGGTATAGTCTTGATACTTTTTATTTGGGGTTAAAACTATATTTAACTTCATACAAAACTTTAGAATATTATAATCTTTGTTATTTAAGAGGATATATATAGTGAATGTTAGAGATTAATAGATAGTGGAGGAAGCACTCTAACTCAAAGTCAGAGTTTTAAAATTAAATAGGGTCCATAAAGTTCCTTCTTCACATGGCATGTGGGCATTAGAAACAAACCCCTTGCCTAAATGTACCCTCTCTCTCTCTCTCTTTTGGCTCATTTGCCAAAGTGCTGTGTTTGGTTGGAAAGTCACTGATGGTGGTGGCAAAGCAAAGGAAAGGAAAGGAAAGGAAAAAGTAAGGAAAATATATGTATGTTGTTTTGCTTTTTCATTCTCACCAACCTTTGAGTTGAGTAAAAAAAAGAACCAATCGACCATAGCAACAATATATGTATGTAGGAATTGTTCATACATATATTGAATATTATTTCTGATCTTTTCTTCCCTTTATTCATTTAATGGACACTGCAGAGATGAAGATAGTACAGCTTATACAATTAATCATGAGCACTATTGTTGCTATGTTGCAAGGACACGGAGAAATTATGTCCGCATATTCATGTAACATAGGTGACTATAGTGTACATATTTGTAAATGTTTGTATGTCGTATCAATATAGTGTATTTATATATATATATGTAATCTATATTTGTATTGATACAGTAGGCTATAGTTGCAGTACTACATATGATCTCCACATCACCACCATGAAAGATTTTGTGCAACAAAGAGTAGAAGCTTCATTGAATGCCCACATGCGTCTGGATGTCGACGGAAATGGAGATTCTCTCAATCGATCTTCAGTTGAGGATATCTGCCCATTCCTGGTGGCCTACTTGTCCTAAAGTCTTGATCACCTCTTATGTTCAAGGAGCACGAATGAAGGAATTAATGAAAAGGAAATCTCGTTAAATGCTTCCAATTTTTTCTTTTTCCTCCGAGATCACGGTCGAGTAGGCCCGACGTGTCAGTGTCTGTATTCGTGCAGCTGCGGACCCCGAGCATGGCATGCACCAATCAGATCAAGAAACATCATCAAATTTTTTAAAAATACTGTGATGCTAAGCTATTTGGTGTCCAGTACTTGATGGTGATCATCCAGCTGAAGTGTTATGTATGCAAGTGGTCAACTGTAGTTAAGATGTTGTACTCTTGATTCAATAGGAACAATTTAATATCATCTGCTGACTAATATTGTTGATACTAAGTTGAAAGAGTAATCTCTTTGATAGTGTGATGACTAAACAAAGTTAGATGCAGATCAATTTAAGAATGAATGAAGGGTTGGCTTGGCTATCAATCAACTTCAAGGCAAAATATAAATTTGCGCGATGTGCAGTTTCAACTACTCTATAGCTTTTGTTTTCTCATTTACTGCTCAAAAGTAAAAAAATAACATCGAAATTCCATTGTTAAACCAAACCTCTTTTACTTTGACTAATCTTGAACGACAAGAGAGTACACAACTAAGACTCGTATGGTGCGTTGTTTTGTATGGAGTTCAACGAAACAAAGGTCGATATCAAGAGTCAATCCTACGATTGAAAGTGTGATGCCAATAGTGACAAGCTAAGTAGCCATTCCTTTTCCTTGTTAATTACGATTTTCGTCTCGAAAATGATAGGTTTCACCTCACAAGATGCTCATGTCTATAATGGGTGGTTTGTGCATGATATTGATAGGATAGAGAGACGATTCTCTGAACCCTTGTTAGCAATCAGCAGAATAAAACTCGTATTATACGCAAATTTTTCCGTATCTTTCATAAACGTATAATACTTGCGTACTTTTGACACATCCGCAAATTAGTACATAAATTTTAAGTATGCGAAGTTTTAAACGTGTTCCGTATAAATTATTAAAAATTTTGGCACAAAAAACGTGTTGGAAACCTGTTTAATTAACCAAATTTGACAACATATTTAAGAATGTGAAGTTTCTAACCTCAATATTTTCATTTTTCGAATATTTGACCAAATTTTTGAATGTATTTTATTTGCACTGAGCCGATTTATACTCGTACTTTTGTCGTCCCGAATTTTTTCCGTTTGCCGAATTGCTAACAAGGCTCTGAACCACCACCCATCTCTTGTTGGAAGCCTACTTGTGGACATGATCGGCTGTTAATTGCAAAACAATTGAAGGAAATTGCTCGACACACCTACATCTGATCACCTAACCTTACATTTTTGGAACAAAAGTTGGGCAAGAACAGCTATGGACACCAACATTTGAGGATGTATTCAACTAATAACAAGATCAAGACATGCAATAACGAGTTATTTCGTTGACATGTCTCATTCTAACTATCTAACAGGAATGGTCATTATGCGAGGGGAGCACCACGAAACATAAACTTCAATTTAGCACTATGAACGCAGAATATGTACAATAGAAGCCAGGCACTTATGTTCCAACAGATACAAAAAGGGTTCATCTATAACAAATTTTGAACAGTTCAGTTCTTAGAGAGAGCTCAGCACACACAAGAACAAATGACGACGATCTTATTCTGTAAAATATAAACTGCATAAATTTCTACGGCTGACTGTAACAATGAGAGAATACGTCTTTAAAAGGTGATGGGTCAATGAGGCTAGGATCTAGGCGCTGCTGCCCGCTACACTGAATTCATCACTCGTTATTGCTGAATCTTTTTGCAATAATAGGACGAACATCATCAGCATCCACAAGGGTTGCGAGGAAAGGAAGCAGCGAGAGCAGAGCTTGATCTGATGG
Source organism: Iris pallida (assembly GCA_029216955.1). Lineage (NCBI taxonomy): Eukaryota > Viridiplantae > Streptophyta > Magnoliopsida > Asparagales > Iridaceae > Iris > Iris pallida. The sequence goes on along the minus strand of JANAVB010000400.1, from coordinate 2,375,847 downwards.
GTCATCAAACCAACTCTTGATAGGTATTCCATTATTCACTTGCAATTGGAAAACCTATGGTCACGAAAAAGAAAAGAGCAATAATTAGTTTGTATTTCTCGGAGTACTAAGATTATAACTAATATCATCATTCATCCCCATAAAACCGTAAGAGAAATTACCTGCGGAGTGTTGTCGATTATAGCAACTTTTGCAAGGTCGATCCCTAATACAGTCAGGTCTTTGGTACAATTACCATTAGAAAATATGCATGATTCACGATACATGCGGTGAGAAATTAGCTTTTTCTCGGGATCTAGTATATCAAGTAACTGTTCAGCATATATACTTTGGCTAGCCGTGAAGATCACAACCTCAAACATGTCAGCAACTTTCTGAAGGAATGTCTGAAGGTGAGGCCTCCGTCGAACATACACCGTGTGCTCCTTCATGTTAAAGAAAACTGGGAAGGTGAAATCAGCATCCTCACAATGCTCTACTGTAGAATGGACAAGAGTTTCTGCATGGAATGAAGAGAACTTCAGAACACATAATAACAAAATGACAAAACAACAAGAAAGCCTTTCTACCAAACTTGGTTGAGATGGCAAAGTGCCTGAAATATCCGTGACTATTATTGTTGATTAATGATAAATCATAACATGTTAATGAGGTGTGAGTAATTAAGTACTCAAAAATAATTATAGACATTGAAAATATTAATCCCAAAGTTCAATATCTGGATGTAGAATATAGTAACTGTATCTAGGGCAAGGAATGGTATAGAAGTTATCTGTAGACAATAGTAACTGTATTTACGGCAAGAAATGGTACAGAAGTATCTGGACACAAATTGGTCACCCTACCACTCTATTTTATTTGTCTACATGCAAATATAATGAAGGTCCATGAAAAAAAACCTGAGGTAGAACAGCCAAGAAAGTCAGGATAATGTGGGGTAGGGATGCAAATCAAAGTACTTGTACAGAAAACATTATAAAGTAAGGTACGATCCATGGGAACTTAACTTCATTGAGGACCAGATGTGCAAAAACTGTTCATAATGGTAAGAATGTGCAGAGGGACTGTTCTGCAAACCTTTGTTTTCAAAACTAAATCCCAAACAGACCCTAAGTCCGAGAAAAAGGATGGTGTGCTTGCTGTTGTAAAGTAAAGCACTTAAATAACTGAAGGGAAAGAACATATTCATGATTAGCAATGAATACAGCCAAAGGGAAGGAATATATTCATGATTAGCACTTACTACAGAAAGCTTTCTTGAAACCTTCTGAAAAAACGTCGACTTGTCAATTTTATGATTTGGGACTTCAAAGGTATGTTTGAATTCACTTGATCGTGATACTTTGTTGTTTTTTAGTAAGTCTCAAGTCAAATCCTTCAAGTTGCGCACTCTTAAAAGTAGAACATGAAAGATATAATACATGCAAGTAAATAAATGAGAAAAATCATATTCAGGAAACATACTTGCATGGCCATAGGCCCATAACCAATCACTGTTCCTTTTTGGAAATTCAATTAGCATCTTAAGGATAATTAAGAACAAAAAAGTTTGTCAACAAACTGGAATACACACACAGAAGGGATCCTATCAATTTGTCAGCCATGTGATCTATTTTGAGATTCGCTTAGCCTTACTTGTTAATAAAATCATGATCTCTCTATTTTATGAAAGAGAAATGGATAATATCATGAGCACAACTTGCTTCCATATTAACCAAAACATGAATCTCAAAGACAAACTAGATCTATGGTTAACAAGTCAACAGGGTACCCCCTAGAATCCTGTGTGTGTGTACTGAAATGTGCACACATAACAGGAGCCCATCCAAACTACAGGAAATTAAGTAATATTTATATATTATATAAGTTTCCCGATAAAATAAATCAATAGTTATATAAAAAACAAAAAGGAAAAGTTTTAACTGACCATCCAAATCAAGTACAAGGGTGATTCTTTTCCTTGTTTCCGTTGGTACGGCAGGCCAATTGGCCTCCAATAAATCAGGGAAGTTTCTAAGGAACAACTGTGGATCAAATTCAACCTCGTCCAAGTCATAATAGTTGTAGCTTATCTCAGTTTCTGGCTTGGATGTCAATTGCTGAATTGCTAGATACAGGAAGGAGTCATCTGAGCTCCTCAAAGTGTCTTCAACTGATATGTCCTCACATATACTGCTGAGGTCCACTGCGTTTTCAAGTGAAGGAAGCATCATGCATGTGTCCTCGTTATCAAAAGTCATATCAGATAGTATGTGTTCGTAATCTTGACAGGCAGCGGTTATAGCATCAGAAATTTCAGTGTCACCATGAAATGGCAAACACACAAGCTCGGAACTATAGAAGTCCCAAAAGTTCGAATTTTTGGCATCAGTTGAAGTACACCTTCCATCATTGCTGTTAACTGAAACCAGCTGAGGCAAATCACCATCTCCAACTGTGAAAGATTAAAATATATAGGAAAAGTTATTAACTCGCTCAGATAGTAGTATCTCAAGGTAACCAGACATGTAGTCAGTATAGAACCTAATGAACTAAGTAGGTATCACTAAAAGGATAAAATCTCCACCACAAGATGGAGGAAGTGAATGATGCACTCAATTGACATCTTCCACCACAATTTTAATGCTAGTGTCATCTGATATAAAACTGTTAGTGTACTGTAGACAAATGAACTTTCTACATGAAAATCAAAATGATTTCATTTATATGTACTTTGTCAAAAAACTAAACCAAAACATAATAATTTCAAGATCTGTATTGCAGAACAGATATCAGGATATTGTTCTTTTGGAGAAGCCTGATTATTGGAATGTGGTAAAGTTTAATGCCAAGTGTGATATTTACCTTCTATAATATGTTTCACTTGAAAGAATTGGTATGTAATAGCCATTACAAGAATAGAAAGAAAGAAAATGTGACCAAATATCCATTCATGAAAAGAACAAAACAAAATCGTCAAACATTACAATATAAAAAAACAGTTGGCCAACAGTGGAATTATCGAACATCAGATGGCATTACTATGTCAAATGTGTGTGCGTGGTCAAGTATAGATGGGCTAATTAGCGTTTAGACCCTGTATTTTATACCAGCTTAGAGTTTAAGCCCTGACGTGTCCAATTGGAAAGTTTGGAGCCTTTGGACCCTAAATTTTTATTTTTTGTTTCCTTTTTCCCATTATACCTTCAACATGAGTACAAGGGCAACAACCAACACATGCTGGAAAGGAGGGTATAATAGAAAAAATAAAACCATAAAAATCCAGGGTCCAAACTTTCCAATTGGACATGTCAGGTCTTATACTCTAAGCTGGTATAAAATCCAATGTCTAAATGCTAATTAGCCCAGTATAGATCTAATGAGATGTAGGCATTAGTTGTCGACATTTTGACATATTGACATAACACGTGTTAAATGATCATTCATCTATATATATAGGAAAAAAAATAGCTCAACTATTTCCAAATTGTGGATATCAATCAAGAAAATACTATATATGAATCATAAAAACAATTAAACAATACCGAATTGATTGACATTGACAAAATAGCACATTATTTAAACATGCCTGAATTGTTGTGATTCATTGGAGTGTCCTTTTGCTCGCATACAGGTGAGAATATTGTTCCCAGAATAGGTGGGTATGTAGCAGATAACACCTGCAAATAGTTACGTGGAATAAAAAATTAAAAATCAGAAACTAGGTGACTAATTATATATGTAAATAAACATTTCTAGCACAAAGCAATGCATTTTCATCAAAATAAATGTAGAGGTTACTGCTATAAGGAACTCTTTAGGCAACTTGTCTACAGTTACCAACTACTTCTAGCAAGGATAAACCTATGTTCTCTTCATTGAATATTTTGTTTTTACTTCACTTATTCAGGAAAAAGAGAGGAACCATTGAGCAATTCAAGAATTGGAGGAACAATTTTAAAATACTCACTTACACAATGCTTAACATTTATTTTCAAATATGATTAAATTGCTTTTATACGTTGAAGTATGGGTACTAATTTCAAATAGGGAAATTTTGATTCTGGCCCCTATTTTTGTGAGATAATGATAGAGATCCCTCTCATTTTTTTAGTTTTGTCCCAGTCCAAAGTTTTAAGGTTTTGTCAATTCAAAATTATTTTAGAAAAACGTGAAGAGACCATTTTGCCCTTGCCTACCTCACCCTCTAGTCCTCTGTGTTCTCTCCTCTTCTCTGCACTCTCTTCTCATTCTCTGCACTTTCTCCCGCTCTCTTCTCCTTATCTCTTCTCTTCTATTAACTTATGCACTCCCCCCCCCCCCAAAAAAAAAACTCTCTCTCTCTTTGTTTGTGTGTTATTTGAATTTATCCTCTCTTTCTTTACGTATCTTATCTTTTTAAAATTAATATTTTATTTTTTGGAAATAAATTTTGTATCTTTCAAAAATTGAAGACTTTTTGGAAATAAATTTTAAAATTTTAAGATGTTAAAATTAAAGACCCTTTTTGGAGCCATCGTGATTCAAACTTATACATCCTCTTCCCAAAGTCCTCTATAATAAAGACCCCAACACTTTGTAATTACTTGTTATTGCTGGATTTAGTAATTTATTCATTACTGTCATCTTTACTTATGTAAGATTTTCTTGGATCTAAAATATATGTTGCATTAACACAACACTATCAGATGCGGCACAATATATATATATATATATATATATATATATATATATATATATATATATAACACAATATCAATACTAGTACTACAGAACAAATAATATCATATTGTCGATAATAGTAACACGATACCTATAATAGTAACATAATTCTATAACATGCAACAAAATTTACTTATTTGTAAAACTTTGTATAAGAGATAGTTGGTAATATGGTTGTTATTATTTTATTATAACGTAAGATTTTATTGGACCAAAAAAACTATTTTGTACAAGAATATGACAAGATGCAAATATAGATATTTACAACACAACATCTATGATAGTAACTTTAACATTATACCAATAATAGAAACGCGAATGCAATAGTAGTAACACAATATCCTGATATGCAACACAATACATATATATGTAACATACATTGCATAGTTATAACACGAATAAAAGTTTAATTTTATTTTTGACATTAACAGTATACAAATTAAATGGTTGAGACATTTGGTATTGGAAATGGGATCATGGGCTCGAATCCCTAATTTTATTTCCAACAAACATATTGAAATATTTTTGTAATTTGTTTTTAAAAAAATGAATAAACACTTGGTAGCAAAAAAAATCACATAGTATGTTTTAGAGCCCCCGGTTTGCATTGATGATGTATGAGCAAAATAGTGAGTAATGGTGAACTCTTGTAACCTCGGTTTGAGTGTCTTTCAAGCACGCAGTATGTTTAGAGCCCCCAGCTTTGCATTTCCACTATTCCCTCAGTTCAGAGAGATGTCTATTAAGGACACTCTTACTAGGATGCTATAATTTGCTTGAACTTATTTACAAGGGTAGCTAATGAAGACAAGAATGCCTAGGGATATACAAGGAACATGTAGCATTTTGTAAGAGATTATATGAATGGTGAATCTGACTATTTCCGTTAAGATGCATAATGACCTAGTGCCTATGGGTTCTCAATCATATTATTTACTAGTCAAAATATAACTAATCTGTAATTCAGTACTTCCAAAAAAAAACTACCATGAGCTATGTAACTTGTGTAATAGAAGCGTGAAAGTATAGTAGTGATTATGTACATGAGACAAATGTTTTAAGTGAGACCCAAACAAATGCCTCAGTAGCCCAACCCAAAGCAATGTGCTTTAGAATAGATGAGGGTGTAAAACAATAAATATGTTGTACGATTTCTGTTTAAATTGTTCAATAATATCACATGCAAGGAATCATCACATAATAAGTACCATTCAGGAATTGAGTGGAAGCTCCAGATTAAATAGCATGGTTGTCAGTGGCTTCAGTTTTGGAATGTTTGTGATTTAATCATCCAACATTGGGAAAATCTGCAATGAGCAGAAATTAGAAGTTTCCATCAGTTATCCACGTTTTAGGCACATGAACGAACAAATAAGATATAGTAAGGACTAGCTGAACAGATTGACTAAGGTAGACCACATAATAATCCTAACCGATAGTTAGGGAAAAAACATAATAAATCACAATAATCTAAGAGTCTTTTAGTAACTGAATGGCGAGGGAATGGGATTCCATTTGGCTCTTTTGCACATTATGAAAAGTTGAAAACCAAGATGAACGGAACTCCCTTTTGGCAAATCCTACAACCTTGCATTATCTATTTCATAGTATATGAGAACTTAGAGGATTGCCTATTGTTTGTATGAGCTTAGACTGCATAGATAGAAACGGTAGGTTTATCTACGACCAACTGACCTTCAAGGTTCTATTGGAAGGACCTTTCCTCCTCATAGATGCATCAGCTAAGAATTTGATACCAAGAAATCGGGGTTGATATCTAGCGTCAGACATGAAAACATGGTTATATAGAGCTCACTTGGCATGACTTGTCTCAGTAACCTATCCCATGCTCATGGGAAAAAGCTTGTATGACGATAATATCATAGTAATGGATGTCATGGAAATAAATGGCAAGTAGTGAAAACTAAAGAAAATGTAAGACAGGTCATTGTGATGATGACCAAACCTTTTAGAAAATGTGCTTCTGGGAATGTAGTTACATCCAACACAGAAGCATAACGTTTACATAAAAGAGACTCCAATGCCACAAAATTAAAGATATACCAACTTAAAGTCCCTGTTGCTTAAACAAAACTCTGGAGCTTTGGTTGAGGTTCAGGAGTATATATTTATATTATTCCTGCATGCTCCCGGGTGTATAACACCCATGTTCTGGATTCAGACCTAGATTAACACATTTTTTTCAAACGTGTCACTCATTTCGAGGCTCAGATGGGCACTCCCGAAATGCTAGCCCGACGAGCATCCGGGAAATAGACATTTGAGCAAATGAGATGAAATTAACTACAATCCAAACTAGCCCTAACTCATATACCAGATGCACCAAAGAACATGTTACGTAGTAAGCATAGTCTTAAAACCTGTCATTCAATCCTCCCAGAGTACCTAACCCAACACAGAACATCAAAATACTGCCAATTAAGTAAGAAACAGTAGAAAGAAAAGACACCAACAACCTAATTCCCAATTAAAACCCAATAAGAAGCAAGATCCCACAAACCAAATATGCCATAGAACACTAAAAATATTGTCAATTGAGGTGAACTCGTCCGGAATTCCCCAAAATGAACACCGTAATAACCTCAATTTCCAACAAAAAGTCAAATTAGTTACAACCTGTAATAACCTCAGTAAGAAAGAACTCCAAATCCCACTATAAGCAGAATTTTCACATAATTCTCACTACAATCTCAGTTCCCCATAAAAAAAAGAACGATGACTCACATAACAAAACCCACATTAAGCTGAATTCACCAAGAATTCGTTCAAATTGAACAGTAATAACCTCAGATTCGACCAAGAACCCCAAATTTGGTTACGTTATCACACCGTTTATTCTGAAAAAAACAAATTTGAGACACCCTCTTACCAAAACCCATCATAGAACATCAAAACTACTACCAATTTAAACCGACACGTACGAAGAAGAGTACAAAGAAAAACCCAATTCCCATTTCACACAAAAAAACCCAAAGGAACACTACAACCTCGATTCACACAAAACCCACAAAAAAGAACGATAGCCAAGATGTCAAACCCTAAATTTTGTCGAATTCACTCATATTTCCTTCAACATAACACCAAAGTAATCTCAATTCCAATAACAGCAAAAATTTCAACTTTTATACATAACCCACAAACCAAAACCCATCATAGAACATCAAATTGAGACCCAATCCCGCACTTCAACCAGAAGCCTTACAAAACAACACAACATCACCAATTTCCCACAAAAAAAACCCACAACTGATCCAAATTTCCACAGAAATCCCTCAAAAGAACACCATTAGCAACCTAAATCCCAACAAATAACTCAAATTTGAGGCAAAACCCCACCTCTAGAACAGTAAAAGAGCTAACTTTATACAGATAACCTACAGAAAAAAGAAAGGAAGGAGCTTTATTTACCAGCAGAAACGAGCTCTCTCTCTCTCTCTCTCTCTCTCTCTCTCTCTCTCTCTCTGTAGCTCCGATGAGAGAGAAAGTGCAACAAAAAAAATGAGAGTTTTAAGGGATTTTTTTTTGCTGCATATAAGGACATGTGAGAGACGAGAGTTTTAGAATTTCCACTTTCACGCGGATCCCGAACCGCCCGGTTATCAAATGGACGGTCCTGATCTAACAGGTGTCTCCAGCTTGCGTCCGTTGATCTTGCGACTCGTGGACGGAGACTGGAGTCCTGCGGTCAACACCCGCGTTTGGCACGTGTGGATGATCTCTGGGAAGCGGCTGGCGACACGTGCGGGGTGCTGAAAGGATTGGATTGGCGAGAGATCCAATCATTAGTCATAGGAATGAATACATAGGAATATTGAGGAAGTACATTTGTAAAGAGAATGTTTTGCTAAATTAGATTTTTTTTTTTAACTTAATCATTTGCCAAAATAAAGTTTAATAGAATATGCCATGTAAAGATGTAAATACATTTTGAAATTGTCAATACAATTTTAAGAACACATCCATCCCAATATAAAAAAAGATAATAAGGTCAATAAAAAAATTGTCAATACAATTTTAAGAACACATCCATTCCAATTAAAAAAAAATACTAAGGTCAATAAAAGGGGTTAATTAGTTGTACCCCCTATGGTTTGTACGTATTTTAGCAACTGTTTTCGTTGTTTCAAAAATAAAAAACACCCCATGACTGCTTAATTTTTCACTCATTTTCTTCTATGCACCAGGAGAATACAACTAATTAACTTTATAAATCAGGGGGGTGTTCTTTATTTTTAAAACAACAGGAACAGTTACCAAAATACGTACAAACCATAAAGAGGTACAACTAATTAACCCTCAATAAAAGAGAAAACAACAATCCAAACATAATTAGCTATGAATGAGGATTGAAAAGCCTTTTCCACCTTTGGTGCATTATTATGAACCTAAACACTTCAAATTTTGATAGATAACAGGACAAACAGAAATATACTTTAAAAAAGTAAAATAAATAAATATAAGCTTGCTAATATTTTAAAATCACCATGGTTGCACAAAATACATACAACACAAACGTCGTAGCATCTCTAAGTCATTCAAGGCAAGAGAGGTGGGGAAAAAATGAGAATAATTTTTTTTTTTGATGAATTATGAAAAAAAATTGAACTAAAAATATCCCACACAGTTATTTGTTTTCGAAAGAGAAATTCTATAGGCACTTCAAAAATTGTTTAGGACAACCTAATTTATTTTTTATGTTTCTTTACAAGTTTGTCACTGCAAATTAGTTCAATCCCATATACTCAATTTTTTTTTTGCTTGAGGGCAACCTAAATTCTCGCTGACACAATTGTCAACAAAGTTCATAGTACTACCATAATATAGGACTGTCAACAAATTGACAGTACTATAAGAGATTAGACTGTCAACAAATTGACAGTCATATAAAATATTAGACTGTCAACAAAGTTGATAGTCTAATTAAAACTCACTGTCAGTATATTAAAGCCCCCACATTTAGGATTGTCAACAAACTTGACATTCCTAAATTATGATAAGGTTGTTAGCTAGTCGACGGTCCTAATTAGAACCCACTACCAACATATATTTTTGGCTCACAGTCCTTTAATTGTAAGAAAATTCTAAGTCCTACTTATATAGAGGACTGTAGAAAATTCTACAGTCTATATATAATCCAGGACTGTAGGATTTAGAATTTCCTACAGTCCTACAGATACTATAGAACTAGGACGGTAGAAAATTTCTATAGTCTATATATATTATAGGGTTGTAGCATTTGTCTACGGTCATATTGGTTTGAAGTACGACTGTCGACTCTGTTCGATTTTTTGAAACCCTAAATTTAATTTTTAAGGTTCGAAAGTTCGTATATCAACCCAAAATTAGTTCTAAAAGTATTTTATCTAACTATTTTAGGCATTGCTTGAAATTGGAGGAGTTGGAGAGAAAGGGTTTGGGAATTTGAAGAGAGAGAATATAAATTTAAAATGAAAGGTTTTGGGAAGGCTTCGAGGGTTGGATAGTCCAAAGTAAATTTGGGAGTCTGGACCTGAGTAAAAAATTTAAAATTCTGGGTTGTCCTGAAGTAATGGGTTGTCCTAAGTAAAATATGAAGTGTCTTTTGAATTTTTCTTTAAAAATGCTAAGTTTACAACCAATTGGATTATAACTCATTTACAACCACCTACGTACACAATAAATAATCAATCATTTTGTATAACTTTCTTCAAATAAAAAGTATTATTAAATTCCATTAAAAACACAATCATATTCATGACGAGAAAACATGTGCAACTTTATCTTTTATAATTATCACTAGAAAGTTATGTCAATTTCATTCAATATGGTTCAAATTACAAAACAAATAGTTACTAAAAACTTGGGCTATTTGTCTTCAAAATAAATGATGACACATAGGCCTCGTTTGGTTCGCGGAATGGAAGGGAAAGGAAATCAATTCCTTGTCATTTCCTTTCCTTTGGAAAACTTTAATTCATATTGATTTTCCTTTCCGATGTTTGGCAATGCCAAGGAATTTGGAAAGGAAAGTGAATACTTCAATGTGGGAAAGTGATTCCTTCCTTGGATGGATGGAATCACTTTCCCCCCTAATTTCCCTTCCATTGGGAATCACTTTCCTTTCCTCCTCAATTCCTTGGACGCCCAAACATAGGAAAGTAATCACTTTCCTTTCCCAACCGGGAGATTCCGCGAACCAAACGAGGCCATAAATTGAGATGGTGAAGCAACTGGAAAAAAAAATTAATTTTAAATTTGGCTTTCGTAAATCAAAGAAATTAGACACGATGGTCTACATTGTTGCATGTATATATATCTATAATATAAAGCACAATAGATTTTTGGTCCGACCCATGTGCTTTGGTTCAACGATGATGAAATGACTAAATTGCCCCTCACTCTATAAGAGAGGAGGAGGTCCCATGTTGGGTGTAATGACCCGCTCCGCCCTAGCAGAACGCCGATTCAAACGACAAGTGCAACGACTCGAACGAGCCGTCGACCCGAAGAGTTGGCATCGACCTAATGAAGAATCGATGCAAGGCTTACATTGGCCCGTCAAGAGGAATTCAGACTTAGACTTTCAAAGGCACGCTCGGAGTATCGTTCGGCCGATGCAAACACCGCTAAAGTGGGTGGATCCGATGAACCCATCTTTGCTTAGCCTAGACACATAACAATACGGACACTATTGCTAGAATCGCTAGGCGATAATACCGCGCATGCTAATAAATGACTCAACGTACCTAGCTAAGGGAATAATTCCATCTTGTATGCTTGTATAGAATATGGAAAAGAACATGAAAAATATGAGATCTCTCGCACCGCGCTCCACGCTCGTGCTAAGGCATGGGCTTACATTTCGAGTTCCTTATGCGTTCAACAATGAAACAATGAATGGATTACAACAATGAAACGGAAAGACTATCAACATAGTCGTTTCGAGTAGAGTATAGCAACATTGAAAGATTATGGACCGATAGGTCGCCAAGGCGACTCCCGCACGGGGAGTTGCATAACGTGTGAATGAAAGAATGAATGGATGAGTGAATGAATGAACCAACGAACGAACAGACAAGTGAAAAGAAAGAAAAGAAAGAATGAATAAAAGATAAGGAAGAAATGAATGATTAGCGACAGGTATGACGGGCACGTACAACGGGGCTCGCTACCTGCGCTGTACGGACGCCAACCTGGTCGATAACGCATTATGGCTAAGGGTTAGCCTACGGCTCGGAGACAGCCGTTAAGTTAAAATGACAAATAATACGAAATGGTCGTGGACAATCCCTTCGTATACGGGAGGTGGGAGATATAAGGGATTTCCAGCGGCACGGTCAAAGGGGGAACGTGGCCGGTCCGGAAGGAAATCAAAGGGGCTTACGGGCTGCCTGGGTGCGGGCTTGGCCACCCGGGAGACGTAAGTACGGGGTATTTTCAAGAGACTAACGGGGTGTGTCCAGCCCGCACCCTATGATAGTTGAGAAATACCAAGGGAGAAAGGGTCCAAAATGGCTTGTGGTGCCAGCGATCGGTGCATATAGATTAAGTGGACTTTGCTGGTGGCAATCCACGTGCAAGTCCTTGTATTGAAATCAAAGTAGTCTAAGTTAACTGAACAATGTGCCTTCTGAACAAGCTTGAATATAACACCCCAAATAATCGAGAGTACTTTGTGCAAAGGAGTTAGAAAATACGCCTACGACGTGCTAGGACCTGAGGCAGGGACACGCACTTGATATTGAAAGTTTATATGAATTGTTGACTAACTTGGTTTACTTTGGACAGGTAAGGCCGGATGGTAAGTATGGGTAAGTCGTGCATGCATTTCCATGCACACACTTAAATTTGGCAACACGGAATAGATTATGAAATATGCCATGAAACTGATCCTAAGACAAGATTAGAAAGACAATGAATGATAGATGGTGCACAAAAGTAAATAGAACGTGTTTGGTAATGATAGCATTGTGGACGAGCTAGCCTCCCCACCAGTGCATAACAATGTACTGATAACCCCATAGTCTGCTTGCAGGATGCAGGAGACGTCGTCGGGTGCAGAGCTTCCCTCGAACGTGCTAAGGCGCGGAGCTCTCTCCGAGCCTTGGAGTGTTGCAAGAAGCTGAAGCACCATATACATGACATAATGTATTGAAACATCGCCATGAATTATTCCATCTTGTAAGCCATTTGGTACGCCTTTTATGTTTCAGAGAGAGAGAGAGAGCTTGAGAGATTTGTAATCTCGGTCTAGCACCGCTTGTAAACTTCTTGAATGTCAATAAAGAGTTTAAATTTGCTTTATTTTGTGTTCATTTACTTTTCGCTGCAAATGAGAACACTCTGTGCGACTCTGTGGCCTAGCTAAAATTGACCGTTTATGGACTTAGCCTTGTACGGGCATAACCTAGGCCCGTGCGGCATCACGTCTTAGCGAGGACGATCGCTCCTGCGGGAGCGGGGCATGACATTGGGTGTGGAGCAACCGGTTGTTTCAACGACACCCCCGTCTCCAGCTCTTCTTGCACCGGCACTCCCTCCGCCGCCTCCGCTCCATCATCGCCCATGCCGTCGTCGCCGGCCTCTTCCGCAACCCCTTCGTCGCAAGCAGCCTCCTCCACCGCGCCGTTGACGCCGACCCTTCCTTCGTCGCCTCCCTCTTCTCCGCCATGACCAACCCCAACCCCTTTTCCTTCAACACCGTCGTCGCCATCTCCGTCGACCCACTCTCCATCTACTCCCAAATGCTCCGCCGATACGTCCCTTCCGACTCCCACACCTTCTCTTCTTTGCTCAATACCACAACCGCCGCCGTCGCCACCAGGTCGCTCCATGCACACGCCCTCCTCCTCGGATTTCGGTCTGACCCCTTCGGGCAGACCGTCTTGCTCACCGCCTACTCCCGACGCAGCTCTGCCGACCACACCCTGTGGGTGTTCGACGGAATGCCGCATATGGATGTCGTCTCCTGGACCGCCGTCGTCTCGGGCTTCGCCGCCCTCGGACGCCACATGACGGCCCTGCGCATCTTGGCCTCCATGAGGCCCCACGTCGCCCCGAACGCCGCCACCGTGGTCTTTACCGTGTCCGCCTCTGCCGGGCTCGTGTCCCTGTGTAATGCCTGTGGTTCGTATTACGTATCTTGGTATACATATACGTATTCTTGACTCGTATTGCGTATTTTCTTGCATGGTTATTTTGGCATTTCCTTCTTGGTTCGGTTCAACTTGTTGCTGGTTCGGCTTAGCTTGGTTTTAGGTGGACCGAACCCCCACCTTCCACCACCACCCTCATTTATATTTCTACCCCACTCTCTCTCTCTCTCTTCATTAATTCTCTTTATTTACTTCTTCTTCTTCACCATTACTTCTTCACCTACCAGGAAGAGGGAGAGAGAGCTTAGGCAAGTACAGCTTGCTTCATGGAGGAACCCAAATTTTATTGTTCCATTCTCTTCTTCACGAGATTCTAACACACTTTAGTATTTAGCATTTCTAATTTCCATGGCTCAATTTGTGTAGATCTAAGTTTATTGTATTTTCAAATTTCTTGGGTTTTGATCTACTTAACATTGTTATTTCCAAGTTTTGATAGTTCCATGTTGTAGAGAATCTCCTTCTGCCCCATTTTAACCTATGGAAGTCCGAATTTTGACTTCGGATGAAGGATTTATGAGCTTTGAAGCCATAGACTTCATTGCTATTCTTCTCGGATCAGTGGAGAAGAAGCACAGTCTCTCAGCCGCATGAAGTACTTGACCGCATGAACATTCATGCGGCTTTCCAGCCGCATAGCTCTGCCTTTGATTCAGCCGCATGAGATGGCTTGGCCCTCAGCCGCATAAGCACCTGTATGTCCGCAGCTGCATGAGCACTTGCATCTCTAGCCGCATAAGCCGCCTTCACTCTCAGCCGCATAGGGTTGCCACCCCCGAGCCGCATGAGTCATGTTTTCACCCAGCCGCATGCGGCCCTGCCATACCCCCAGCCGCATGGACTGATTCCTTTCCAGCCGCATAAGACCTTTCGTCTCAGCCGCATGGGATCACTCCTTTCCCAGCCACATGAGTTGTTCCCTTGCTCAGCCGCATATAACCCGAACCCTTAGCCGCATGCGCCCTGCACTCCCCAGTCGCATGCGCCCACTCCTTCCCGGCCGCATGGACTTGTATTATTTGAGCCGCATAAGATCCTGTCTTCCCCCAGTCGCATGGACTCCTGAACCCCGAGACGCATAAGCTCTATTATCCCTAACCGCATGAGCTCTATTCTCTTAGCTGTATAGCTCCCTCCACATTCTCCTCCTCTATTATTATTATTATTATTATTCTTGTTCTTATGTTAGAATGTTACATAATGCTTATATAACTTGGGTCTCTGGATAGAAGGCTCGTACTATGAAGATTTGCACATATTCTCTGAACATGATAAGTGTCCCTTTGTGGCGCACTCTTGACCAGTAAACTGACATGATATACCATGACATGCTGTTACGACAGCTAGCCTGACATGACAAGTATGAATGACCTGGACACCGTGGGCGATTGCGTTTTTATAAATAAACCAGTACTGTCTTGCATCATGTCTAGGATAGGGATCCCTGAGTACCACGGTCAGGGATATCTACAGTAATTGACTAAGGCTAATAAACTAGAATAATTCAGTAGACATGAAGAGATTCCCAGCTACAGGCAATCCCGTTATCTGGGCGCATTAAGTGGACTTGTACCCTACCGACGAGTAGGGCACATTTCCAGCACACAGTCACGTGTTGCATTCTTCATAAACGGACATTCGATCTGGATAACTGGATGTTCGGCAGGGCTTGTGGCTGTTGGGATAATCTCATTACATCTTGCTAGTAACTAGGCCTGTGATAACCCTAGTTAGTTAAAAGTATCAAGCCGTATTCTTGCTTTGCCGTGATTGATTGGATAGAGTTTATTCCAGCTTAGTCTTATCCTGATCCTGTGCAAGATGGTGACATGACATGATTATTGATGCTTGCTTTAACAATAACGATCGGGGGTCCAGTTCTGTTCAGGCGAAGGGTTACAACTCCGGTCCTTGTTTGGTTTAAGGGTTGTAACCTGGCTCCCGGAGTAGTTCTGTGTCCTCTTTTCGTTTATTATTTTATTGTAACCCCATGCCATGTTCGCCATGTTTTACCTTACCTTAGTACCATGATTATTTATACTGATCTTAGCAATAAAGATCAGAGGTCCAGTTATGTTCAGACGAAGGGTTACAACCCCGGTCCTTGTTTGGTTTAAGGGTTGTAACCTAGCTCCCGGAGCATTTCTGTATCCTCTCTTCGTTTATTGTCTATACTGTACCAATAGTATTTGAGACGGGTTTCTATTCAGGTGAAGGATTACAACCCCGGTCCTTGTTTGGTTTAAGGGTCGTGACCTGGCTACTTGAATGGTTTCCTCGTACTTGGTTTACTGTTGTTATCTCTACTATTATCAGTTTTTTATTTATTATCTTTAATATTCTATTGTGATATGCTGATTTTAGTTCCTAAGTGAAGCCTACTTTGTGGCACTTGCTCTTTCTGGGGTCTGACCCAGCTGGTTTTGTGTGGCCAGATGTCGGAGCAGCACCAGAGGATCTACCGACCTTTCAGCCAGATGGTGACCACCAGACGTAACCCTGGCAACGAGTGAATTTCTTTTTGTTCTTCCACTTTATTGTAAAATTATTCTTTTGAGGCGTTTAGCCGACGAGCACTTGTTAGCTCGGTTGTACCTTTATTTACTGTCTGCCTACGGGCTGTAACATGATTGGAAAATCCTAGGGTTGATCATGTACGACTAAACTCTTGCTAGTCCTGACATTTTGTAACGACTAGCTTCATGATCAGCTGAATATGTAATGTTTGGGACGCCTTACTATTGTATATTTGGTGATCTTACATCTTGTAACATTTACTTACTTGCTTGTGATTGAGACACTAGGCTTGTTCTTGACCATAGGAGACTGTTGGCTTGTAGTTAAACCCTCATGTATCTAGACAGCCGTGACCGTATAGCGAGGTGGGTTGTACTTCAACATACGTAGCTGGCTATGTCTGCCTCCGCTCTCCAGTATTCTGGTTCTGGGCGTGACATGGTTTAAGTGGTGGCCCATGCAGGTCTTGTAAATCAAGATATGTGAGGGTTTAACGAATAGATGTCTCAATCAGTACTCTCTCTTGATCTCTGCTCGTATCCTCTTGATCCCTGAAAATCTTGACCAGATCACATGCTTGTATCGTTGATCTGTCCTGGTCCTTCCTTATTGTTCCCTATGTCGTCTTCTTCAGCGACATTGTTCCTGGACCTGCCGATCAGCAAGGCGGAGCACCTCCCGCGGACCAGCAGCAACCCGGAGATCAAGCCCAACATTCAGGAGTAGCCTCCAGAGTTATGCCTACTGGAGGAGAGACACCAGTTCAGCCCGTCCAGCCTGCAGAGCCTGATGATGGTACTTTGGTGGGTCTCATCAGGTCATTATTAGCTTCCCAGGATCGTCGGGGAGATGCCTTGCACCAGGCGGTGGCAGATGCTTTGAGCAAAGGAGGTCATCGGGGTAATAGTGCGACCAACAGCTTCAAGCGCTTGAGTCCTTGACCTATATCTTAGCCAGTCTTTGAATATTGATGCACCCTACCAGATTGTTGTATGTTTTAATACCCTATGATTGTTTTGGTCTAGTGTGACTAGTATACCTAGATGAGACTTTCATTACCACCGTATGCCATGATCCTGTATGTCGTCCTTTTAAATTTTATGATTGATTAAGTTCTGAGACTTTGATTGTGAGGGGTTTTACCTAGAAGGGGTACGATCATCTTAATTTCGAGGATGAAATTTTTCTAAGGTGGGTAGAATTGTAACACCCAGTTTTCTAAATGAGGGTATTTTGGTCATTTTTAAAATTTTGAGAATTATTTGGAATTATTATGTATTATTTAGATTTATTGGAATTAATGTGATTTTTAGAGATTTTTTAGTATAATTGATTTTTGGTGTTTTAGTGAGTTTGACTTATGTTGACTTTGGAGACTAACCTAGTGGCTAACCTAGGTCATGACTAAGTGATTAGGATATGAAAACCTAGGTTGACTTAAGTTGATGAGGATTAACTCATTGGTATTAATTTGGGGAAAATAGGAGCTAGTTTGATTAAGGAATGGCTTGTGAAGACACAAGTCATTTTATGACTAATAGGCTTAATGGCCCATAGCCCACACCCATTGAACCAAGCCCTAACCCTAGAAAATCTGACCAGCCACTATGGTCAGCCCCCCTATTTATATGCTCCTAAAATTAGGGTTGCCTCTTTAGGAAACTTTGCCATTTGGAAGAGGTGAGTCCCCATCTTTGTAAATCCTTAGAAAATCTATTTCTTTTCCAAATTCCTTCAAACAAATTGCATTAGGACCTAATGTTAGTATTCTTGCTGTTGTTGATGAGTATTTTCAGGGAACACACAATTTGAGGAAGTTTGGTAGTTTGTGGAGCTCTTCCCATTTGGGAATTTTGAACCATTGTTCACCTATAGGTATATCTCCTTCTATTGCATTTAAATTCTGTTAAAAATCATTACTAGGATGCCCTAGCCCTAACCTAGCTGTAGGAATAGCTAACCCTAAGTTCTGTGTCCAATTCGTGTCCTATTTGGACACGTATCAGTGACATGGTGCATGTGTTCGACGAAATACCCCAAAGGACATTTCGGTTGAGTTTTAGAAATGTTTTTGAATAGAAATTAGGGTTTTGGTCTTGCTTATAGGTTTCTAGTGTCTTGATATGGTTTTCGTGTCGTGTCAGGCCACGGGGGACACGGGAACACGCGGGTGCGTGTGCGCGCGCGCGGCACTGTGCGTGCCCTGCTACTCGGGGCTTGCTGTGCAGTGCATACGCCACTTCAATGCTTGATTTTTGACACAGACCTTGGGGCGACCACTGACACCACGTGTGTCAAGTGGCACGAACTCTCGTGTCGTGTCGGACACGTTATGGGCTGTGCACGTGCACTGCACTGTGCGGTCCAGTGTGTTGATTTGGTGTTCACTGTTTAATCATTTTTAATGTTTGTAAATCGTGTTATTAATTAGTAAATAGATCCTAAACTTGATGTTAAGTCTTTGATCTAATTGTTACATGATTTAACTTTGGTTTTTAATGAGGAGTTTGGATTCGAACATGAAATTTGGGCTTTTTCTGATACACAACTGATACGAGTATTTCCAGTTTTCAAACCCCTTTAATTCCCTATTTTGGTTAAGTTTTCAACTGTTAACTATTCCCACAATTCATGAATCATGTTAGCTAAGTACTTTCATTCAAGATTTGGGTTTGTATGGTGTGATATGGGATTTGGTTTGTGGTTCAGAATCTGAAATTATTGTTTAAAACCTGAGAATGTGTATTATTAAACTGAGATTTAGTTCCCAGTTTTTTTTACATCAACCTGAGATTCTCTGTTTAATCTGGACATTGATTTCCCTCTTGCATTCATGTGTTAACTTGAATACTTCTCTTTTGAACTGTTAAACCTGGAAATGAGATGTTGGACTGATTTTTGAGTAACTGAAATTGTAGTGTTAAACCTGAGAACACTAACCTGAGATTCTCCCTTATTTATTGAAACTGAGTTTGAATTCTATATAAAACCTGGGATTTAATTCGAGATAAGGGACTGAATTGAGTGGTGTTCATTAGCTGTTAGATTCCTGAGATTTGGGATAACTGAGATTTTCCTTCTCATTTGTTTTGCAAGGTTGCTTCTTAACCTGAGAATCAAATCTGCATTAATCTGAGTTTGTTTGAATTGTTGATTCAACATATTAAAACTAAGATTTAATGGGACTGTGTGCACTGTCTCACCTCATTGTTTTCACTTTTTGACACACACACAAGTCCTACACACACACACACACATGTTTTACGCTCTTATGCCTCACTGTTCTCAGGATACCACACAAGTATTCACTGTTTCCACATCACCCACTGCACACAATGTCACAATGTGCACAGGTTATCTCATGCCATGTCTCACACACCCTCCTGCCTACACTGTCTAACACACACAAACACACATGCCCTCTTGTACCCACTTGACACACACATGTTCTAGTCTATGCCCCTCTAATCAAACACCCTTATGATATATTACACACACATGTACTCCTGTCCTTCCCCCTCACTCCCTATGTATGTATATAATATATAAGCATTGTTATATATATATACAAGTTCTTATATATGTGTATATGAGTTTTAATATGTATATATTATATATATATATGGTGTTTGTGATGTGATATGATATAGGGATGTTGTGGTATAGTGGCTATAGGATATGCATTCTAAGTTAGATTATAATCTATATACCAATGTGTGTATTGTTAGCTATAGTGATAATCTTGGGTAGATGTGTATTGGTAGGCTTGACATGGTATTGCCTAGAATAACCTAGTAAACCTAGAGTAGACTTGTTAGAACTTAGAATAACTTGCTAGACCTAGATTAGACTAGTTTGACCTAGATTAGACTTGGTTGACCTAGTTTGACTTCTAGGGTTGACCAGAGTTGACCAAGAGTTGACTTTGGTCTAAATTGACCTAGATTCATGTAGAACGCATTGTAGTGCATATTATTTACCATTCTGGACTCGTTGTGACTTGTGCTGTTCTAATAGGAGCTAGACACCACTCATCGGACAGTATATTTCTCTTGGACACTCGGATAGCAGGCGAGTACATTCTCTGATCTTTTCATACTTACGTGGATTATATTCTTGCTCTAGATTACTTTACATGATGCTGACACGTATCTTCACGGATTAATACTATATGGATCCCTTCCTGAGATGTTATCCCTCTACGGGTGCATCGGGTATTTTATGTTTATGTACTTTATCATGTGCATCAGGTACTCCTTGTACTCGTACTAGTTCATGTTTTTACATGTTCTCATGTGCTTTATCACGTACCTCATGTACTACTCATTACATGAGTTCACGTATCCTTAGCTGTATTCATGTGCTTATAACATAACTTGAATGGATCCTTGTGTATTAATTGGGGCGGGGTGAGTAGAATTGGTTATGTGATCATTATCCCCAGTAGCTGTATAAATGTGCCTCTTATTTGTATTCATGTGCCCCTAAGCCGTTTACATAACCATATTGTACTCTAAATCATGTAGCCACTTACAGTCTCTACTATCATGTATTTACTTTCAGTTACAAAATATCTCCTGTTTACTCGTACTTCCATTCAGCACTTCCTGTATTTTACTCTATTGCATGATTTATACTCCTAACCTACTATGAACTATTTTGAGAGATATGTGCTCGCTCCCGTCCTGACTGGACCTGTTGAAAATTTTACAGTGAATGATGAGGCTCTGGTGTCTATCCCTCTTAGTGCAGCATTAGACATCACTAGTGACTTGGACCTGCTAGCAGTTGATGTTACTTCCCTAGATTAGGATGTCTTTATCTTTCTGGATTTGTATTGAGTTCCTGAGTTATTATTTGGATATGTATTTATTTAGACACTTAGAACTCTGGATTGTATCTCTGTGTTTTCATTTCTGGATATTTATCTATCTTTCCTTTCATGTTCTATCTTAGATGTGGTTGAGTTATATTCTGTTATGTTACCCCCATTTGGGGAGTATAACTGTATATTACCCTTATCTGTTAGATATTATGACCTAGGACAGCGTTCTACCGCCGACACTACGGCGTAGGCTGGGCGTTGTTACGTCCTCGTACCCTCACAGTGGGTGCGGGTCGTGACAAGAAGAAAGAATAGCACCAGGGGAGGTGGTGGCAGGTACTATTCTCGTCAACACCTTTCCAGCTTCAGTATTATTTGATTCTGGTGCCTCACATTCATTTATGTCTACACGATTTGCGACACGGGTAGGATTGGAGCCCGAGTCATTATCAGTAAGGTTCAATATACTTACTGGTAACGGACTTGTGGGAGTAGATAGAGTGTTTTCCTCGTGTCGGATCGTAGTTAGCGGTAGAGAGTTCCCCGCTAGATTGATAGAGTTTCCAATGGCCGAATATGATGTGATCTTAGGGATGGATTGGTTGAGGGACCAGTATTGTCACGCCCCGCTCCCGTAGGAGCGATCGTCCTCGCTAAGGCGTGATGCCGCACGAGCCTAGATTGCGCTCGTGCAAGGCGGGTTCCATAACGGCCGATTTCAGCGGCTGCGACGGGGTCATCGCACAGAAGTCCCATGCAGAGACATTGAACATGCAGCAGAAATTTAGAATAAAATACAAGTTATTCAAAGAAGCTCTTTTATTTATATTGGAACAAGGTTACAATGGGACGCAAGGCCAAGATTACAATCACTCAAATCCACTCATCTCACATTACAATCACCCAGCTCTCTTTCATCTCTCAAAGTACATTTGCTTGAGCCAGCGGAAGCTTCGGAAGGCGACGTCCATACATTATGTCCCGTATAA
This sequence comes from Iris pallida, assembly GCA_029216955.1. Lineage (NCBI taxonomy): Eukaryota > Viridiplantae > Streptophyta > Magnoliopsida > Asparagales > Iridaceae > Iris > Iris pallida. Next base: position 2,353,660 of record JANAVB010000400.1, on the reverse strand, counting down.
GTCTTTACTCCATGCGGCCGCACGCTTCGAATCGCCAAGGAACTCCGTGCCTCGACGCATCCAAGCGAACTCCGCGCCACGAGATTCTACCTGTGCCTGCACATGAAAACTATGTGGGTGCCAGTACTCAACTGTACTGGTGGAATGAGCTCCTCGCCCACCCATACAAACCCAACACGTTATTTTACTTTGTGCAACATAGTCCCTTCTTATCAATTGTCTTTCTAGTCTTGCCTTAGGATCAGTTTTATGACCGATGCCTTGCTGATTTTGTGTCTTTAGACCATCTCGTGCTTGCAACGAATGTTAACTCAATACCTTGCCTCAAGACTCTTCTCGTGCCAACAATGTTAACCTATCGAGTCGTGTTTGCCTTACGGCTTAAAATCAGAGACGCAACTACGCGATGAAGCTCCATTTTCCGTGTGACCGTGCTACAAACCCTTGCTGAGGCCGTGCCTCGTAATTCAGTGAGACTTAACCATATCGCCGCCTCGCGGCCCTTGCTACTTTGATCACCAACTGACCCAATCAAGACTTGTGAATGTTAGTGTCACTCAACCAACTTTGTCTTGCGGCGGTTTTCCGACTTAAACTCAAACAACTCAACCAACTTAAGCAACTTATATGCCGACAACTCAAGACTTAACGCCACATCTCGTGCCGAAGCATGACGCCTATGTTGAAACCCAATCTTAGGCCCAAACTTTGTGTTCTAACTGTACACACCTTCAACTCAACTCAAACCAAAGGCATACATGTGGTTAGCCGCTATTTGCCGACATCTATATGAACTTGGCCACTAGCATCACAAGCTATACCTTGACGTATAGTTTTGTTATTCGAGATCCTTTCAGCGCAAGGTAGCGATCCCCGCTGAAAGTCCCCGACTAACCTGAGCGGGAGCGTACTCCCAGCTCGACTATACCCTGTTCCCTCCTAGGCCGAGTCGGCCCCATGGCCCAGGGTTACCGCTCGAGGGTTCATCGCCCTTGTCGACAAGTTATCAAATGACCATACAAGACCCGACACAAACTGACGTCTCACACAGTCATTCCTCTACCAAAACCAAGACTTCTATTTTTGAGACCCCTCGACGACCCACGGTCGTGAGCATTCCTTTCCTTGAGACCCCTCGACGACCCACGGTCGCGAGCATTTCCTTCCTTGTTACCCTATCATTTGGTTCAACTCATGAATGCCTATTTGATAGTCCTTTCTCAAAACTCACTTTGAATCAATTGTGATCCTTGCCTTAAACACTAAGCCCGTGTATCATGCCTTAAACCAATCGTGCTCTGCGTGACACTCCTGTCCAAGTCGACGGGCCATGAGATCGTGGGACTACTTAACTTGACAATCGCAGAATGAGCGGGACAGCACTTGGAATGACTTAGGTCGACCGGCATAACTTTGTCTAACTTACTCAAGCCTACAACTTACCCGAGGGACGAGCAAAGGCTATGCCAAGCCTTGCGCAGTGGAAGCGTGCATGCTTTATCAAGCATTTACGCGGGCGACGCCTATGACTTAGGCTAACTCTTAGCTTTTGCACCGAAGACCAACTTTCCTTCTCCCAAGCCACGGGACGAAGGACCGAATGTCATTTTCAAAGTACGCCGTGCACCAACTCTAAGCCGACTGTTGGATCTTTTTCCATGTTCTAACTCATTTCGACCCGTCGGTATTATTCCCTTAGCTATGTGGATTCGTCTCTTTTATTATCAAGCCTATTGTGCAAGTTGAAAACATATGATTTATTATGTGAAGGCTAAGATGAGGCAAGTTTACCGAAACTACCCCACCTGAGCGAGCGGTCGCCTCGACCGAGCGATGTCTTCCAGCAGCCGTTGCAAGGCTAAGGCCGAACGCCGTCGGTATTTCGATTCCTCCGATTGACTGAGCGGGACGGGGTACTACATCATACACCACTCAGAAAAAGTTTCGTCCTTGAAACTAACTGAGTACACTTATCGACTTATCACTTTACTCAACATTCAAGAACTCTCGCACACAATTCTCCTATGCCTTACTCAAATCCGAGCCACGCTCGTGCTATCCTCAATCCTTTCTTCAAAACTTACGATCTCAAAATCCTCGATACTTCCTCGTTCCTCAAATCTTACTTGAATTCAACATATCACTTAGTATGGATCGTGCACATATCTTAGACGTCCCCAAAATACATGCATTTCAACCAAGTCTCGTGATAGCGAATCCCTCCATCACCACTCGAGTCGGATCGTGCACGCATTCAAGCGTCCTTGATATACATGCATGTCAACCGAGCCTCATGTGTGGTGCCTTCACCATTCCTATCGCTCCGTACCGGAATGTCTGCCTAACTGCTAGGCTATGTCTTTCCGTCAGTATTGGAATCATAGTTTCCAAACAACGATATCAATACTGACCCCATCCTAAGGTCAAACCAAGTTGATAGTACGGGATTTTTTACCCAAGCTTGCATCACTCTGATTTCTAAACTTCGAGCATAGATTGCCTACACACATCCCAACATTTTGTCGTACGGGGTCCGAGTCGTTCAGCAAAGCCATCCTACTTCAACTTACGTTCAATCAATTTCACGACGGAACAAAATCGCCCGTTCAACAAACCATCTTCGCATAGTCTATCTCTTCGAACACGTTCGACATAATCCGCCTATCAATCCTTCCAATTCAAGCACGCTACGACATAATTCATCGCTAAACCATAATTTCACATTCTATATTCCCTAAATCATCTATTCCAATTTACGTAATCGATCATGAGGTCGTCTAGCTTAACAATATGTTGTGTCCCGATCTCACGTGAGTCAGATTTTCTACGGTGGGCATGAATCACCATACACGCTCCCGCGGAACAATCATCCTCATCGGGACGTAACTCTTGTTTTGCGTCTAGACTAGTTCATTCTCGATGCACATATTGGACCTACTCAATCCTCAAGTTTCTTTCATTCATTAGTTGCAAGTCCAAACATCCTCAAATTGTCCTTCGCATCAAACCAACAAGTCGAGAAAATCAACGTTATCGCGTCCTGATTTTCCGAGTTTGATCATTCCCGCGATATGAATCACCATGTCAGCGCTCACGCAGAACAATCGCCCCCAAATCCGACGTAACACATGTGCGAGGCTGGAGTTGTGCTCGCGCAAGATAAAAATGTCGACGTTGTGGTTATTCGCGTAACCATCAAGATACTTTTATTTTCATCCAACATTCATCTCGATCAAAATCCTTAGTATAGCATCCAACCGAACAATAGCACTTGCACGATCGTCATTCGCCGAGTCAGAGTACCCCCGAGTTATCGCATATCGATCTTTGATACGCCTCAATACCATCGATGATATGCGTAACCTGATGATCTTCCTTTGCAACAAGTTTCGAGTCGTGCGAATGATGCTATCGTCCGACTGGATAATCTCCTCAACATTCAATTCAAGTTCGATCCTTATTCCTTTATCTTAAGTCATCGACCAACGTATTTCCTCAATTCGCAACATTCCTTGCTAACTCAATCGTCGAGTAACATTCAATCCAATCCTTAGAGTCATTGCGTAACTTCAAAATTCAACTTTTCATGCACGCTATCGTCTCATCGTGCTAACTTTTTCTATACGATCCGTATCAATTTTCTCGATCAAGTCATCCATTTGTATACCCTAACTTTTTCTCAATTCGATTTCACTTACTCAATCATTCTTGCGTTTCATACTTCGCATAATCCTCAATCTCGTGCACGTTCCGTGTGCGTCAATTTCTAAGTTGTTCGAATCCACTTATCAAACTTCCAGACAATGATTCATTCAATCGCACCTGATCTAATGCTTTGCATATGTGCGACGCTTGCTGATAGACTCACCGACACCCCGAATCCTCAATCGATCGATCGACATTCCTGAGACTATCGCATACACCACTCAGGAATGAAGTCATTCAACAAATCCTCAAAACTATCATTCGATTCACAATCTACTTCCTTGAATTTTTGTCCGAACGATTCCTTAAATTTCAAGCACGCTCACCATATATCGCACCGACGATAACATTGTCGTTCGATAGCATCCCTATCGATAGTCATCCATTTACTCAATCAAGTCTAACTCATTCTCGTCTGACACAATTCAAATCCCGCACTCGACTTTTCTAAGGTCGACACAACTTTGGTGTATATGCCCAGCCCGACTTAGCCAACCGTGCTTACGCGAACCATCCTTTTGTTTTATCAAAAATTGTTCTCCTACATTTTTGCAATATAGATAGACTTATTGTATGGACATCCCGTAGGACATTTGAGAGAGAGCGCACCAACGATATCAATATGCAGAAGCAACATTCAGAGTTTACGGAACAACAGAGTTAAAGAACTCAATCGGTAGTCCAAGGACGTAAAGCCGTGCTCTGATACCATTATGTCATGCCCCGCTCCCGTAGGAGCGATCGTCCTCGCAAAAGCGTGATGCCGCACGAGCCTAGATTGCGCTCGTGCAAGGCGGGTTCCATAACGGCCGATTTCAGCGGCTGCGACGGGGTCGTCGCACAGAAGTCCCATACAGAGACATTAAACATGCAGCAGAAATTTAGAATAAAACACAAGTTATTCAAAGAAGCTCTTTTATTGATATTGGAACAAGGTTACAACGGGACGCAAGGCCAAGATTACAATCACTCAAATCCACTCATCTCACATTACAATCACCCAGCTCTCTCTCATCTCTCAAAGTACATTTGCTTGAGCCAGCGGAAGCTTCGGAAGGCGACGTCCATATATTATGTCCCATATAAGTCTTTACTCTATACGGCCGCACGCTTCGAATCGCCAAGGAACTCCGTGCCTCGACGCATCCAAGCGAACTCCGCGCCACGAGCTTCTACCTGTGCCTGCACATGAAAACTATGTGGGTGTCAGTACTCAACTGTACTGGTGGAATGAGCTCCTCGCCCACCCATACAAATCCAACACGTTATTTTACTTTGTGCAACATAGTCCCTTCTTATCAATTGTCTTTCTAGTCTTGCTTTAGGATCAGTTTTATGACCGACGCCTTACTGATTTTGTGTCTTTAGACCATCTCGTGCTTGCAACGAATGTTAACTCAATACCTTGCCTCAAGACCCTTCTCGTGCCAACAACGTTAACCTATCGAGTCGTGTTTGCCTTACGGCTTAAAATTAGAGACGCAACTACGCGATGAAGTTCCATTTTCCGTGTGATCGTGCTACAAACCCTTGCTGAGGCCGTGCCTCGTAATTCAGTGAGACTTAACCATATCGCCGCCTCGCGGCCCTTGCTACTTTGATCACCAACTGACCCAATCAAGACTTGTGAATGTTAGTGTCACTCAACCAACTTTGCCTTGCGGCGGTTTCCCGACTTAAACTCAAACAACTCAACCAACTTAAGCAACTTATATGCCGACAACTCAAGACTTAATGCCACATCTTGTACCGAAGCACGACGCCTATGTTGAAACCCAATCTTAGGCCCAAACTTTGTGTTCTAACTGTACACACCTTTAACTCAACTCAAACCAAAGGTATACATGCGGTTAGCCGCTATTTGCCGACATCTATATGAACTTGGCCACTAGCATCACAAGCTATACCTTGACGCATAGTTTTGTTATTCGAGATCCTTTCAGCGCAAGGTAGCGATCCCCGCTGAAAGTCCCCGACTAACCTGAGCGGGAACGTACTCCCAGCTCGACTATACCATGTTCCCTCCTAGGCCGAGTCAGCCCCATGGTCCAGGGTTACCGCTCGAGGGTTCATCGCCCTTGTCGACAAGTTGTCAAATGACCATGCAAGACCCGACACAAACTGACGTCTCACACAGTCATTCCTCTACCAAAACCAAGACTTCTATCCTTGAGACCCCTCGACGACCCACGGTCGTGAGCATTCCTTTCCTTGAGACCCCTCGACGACCCACGATCGCGAGCATTTCCTTCCTTGTTACCCTATCATTTGGTTCAACTCATGAATTCCTATTTGATAGTCCTTTCTCAAAACTCACTTTGAATCAATTGTGATCCTTGCCTTAAACACTAATCTCGTGCATCGTGCCTTAAACCAATCGTGCTCTGCGTGACACTCCTGCCCAAGTCGACGGGCCATAAGATCGTGGGACTACTTAACTTGACAACCGCAGAATGAGCGGGATAGCACTTGGAATGACTTAGGTCGACCGGCATAACTTTGTCTAACTTACTCAAGTCTACAACTTAACCCAAGGGACGAGCAAAGGCTATGCCAAGCCTTGCGCAGTGGAAGCGTGCATGCTTTATCAAGCATTTACGCGGGCGACGCCTATGACTTAGGCTAACTCTTAGCTTTTGCACCGAAGACCAACTTTTCTTCTCCCAAGCCACGGGACGAAGGACCGAGTGTCATTTTCAAGCATGCCGTGCACCAACTCTAAGCCGACCGTTGGACCTTTTTCCATGTTCTAACTCATTTTGACCCGTCGGGATTATTTCCTTAGCTATGTGGATTCGTCTCTTTTATTATCAAGCCTATTGTGCAAGTTGAAAACATATAATTTATTATGTGAAGGCTAAGATGAGGCAAGTTCACCGAAACTATCCCACCTGAGCGAGCGGTCGCCTCGACCGAGCGATGTCTTCCAGCAGCCGTTGCAAGGCTAAGGCCGAACGCCGTCGGCGTTTCGATTCCTCCGATTGACTGAGCGGGACGGGCCACTACAAGTATGCTAGGATAGACTGCCATATCGGCAGGATTGTTTTTAGCATTCCAGGCGAGCCGGAGTTTTCCTTCTCCCGATGCAAAGTTGAACCTTCTCCTCCAGTGTTGCGGATGGCAGTAGCAGCAATGCAGTTACCCTGGATAGTTGAAGAGTTTTCAGATATTTTCCCAGAAGAGCTTCCAGGGATGCCGCCAGAGCGAGAGATCGAGTTTACCATCGACTTGATTCCCGGGACAGTCTCAGTGTCAGAGAGAGTCTACAGGATGGTGCCTTCAGAGCTAGAGATATTGTACAAGATGATTGAATAACTCAGAACCAAGGGATTCATTCGTGCTAGTGGATCGCCTTGGAGAGCCCCGATGTTTCTTGTGAAAAAGAAGGATGGTACGTCCAGATTATGTGTAGATTATCGTACCTTGAACTCAGTGACAATCAAGAATATATACCCTCTCCCAAAGATAGATGACTTGTTTGATCAACTCAAAGGGGCATCAGTATTTTCGAAGATTGACTTGCGGTCAGGATACCACCATATCAGAGTCAGAGAGCAGGACATCCCGAAGACAGCATTCAGATCAAGGTATGGGCATTGGGAGTTCCTTGCGATGCCATTTGGAGCAACCAATATATCGATCGTATTCATGGACCTCATGAATCGTATCTTCATGCCTTATTTGGATTAGTTCGTGATTGTGTTCCTAGACGACATCCTGGTCTACAGCAAGAGTGAGGCGGAGCATGAGCAGCATCTCCGTGTGGTTCTTCAGATTCTCAGAGTGCATAAGTTGTATGCCAAGTTCAGTAAATACGAGTTCTGGCTCGATCATATTTCCTACTTGGGTCATATCATCATCAGAGGAGGAGTAGAAGTGGATCCCCAGAAGATCGTGGCTATCAAAACATGGCCAGTGCCTAGCACAGTGGCAGAAATTTACAGTTTTTTTGGCTTGGCCGGCTACTACCGACGATTTATTTCAGACTTTGCTCGAATTTCAGCGCCATTGACCCAGTTGACCCGCAATGATGTGCAGTTTGCTTGGACAGCAGAGTGCCATGATTCTTTTGAGAAGTTGAAGCAAGGCTTGATGACGGCTCCTATTCTCACGCTTCCAGATGGAACTGGAGGATTTTCAGTATATTGCGATACTTTAGGCAGAGGTTTAGGATGTGTTCTGATGCAGCATGGGAAGGTAATAGCTTACGCGTCATGACAACTTCGTGATCATGAGAGGAATTACCCAACCTATGACTTGGAGCTGGCAATAGTAGTGTTTGCACTTAAGTTGTGGAGGTACTACTTGTACGGAGATAGGGTGAAGATTTTGTAACACCCATATTCTGAATGCGTATTTTGTCAAGCTTGCATATATTTCAGACCTGTATTTATTTTCTCGGATTTTGGCATGTACTTGTAATTGGCTTGACTTGCAGATTTTAGTTCTCGTAATTGGGTTTTACATGACTTGGTTTTATTTTGTAGAGGAGAATTGGTTTGATTTGGTTTGGTTTAGTTTGGTTTAAAATATATTGGAACACCTTAGCCTATGCTCCACCCTCAACACAGCACACCCACCTCCATTAAATCCCACCTAACTTTTCTCTCTCCTCTTTATTTTTTATTTACTTCTCCATCTCCTTCTTCTTCCTTCCTCTACATAACTCACCAACACCCATAGGCAAGTGCACCTTGCCACCATATGAGAACCATATTTTATTTGTTCATTAGCTAGATTAGGCCATGGTGATGAACATTAGAACTTGACATTTTGTGATTTGGAGTCTCCTTTGTTCTAGATCTAAGTTTTCTCTATTTTCGAATTTACATGGTTTTGATCTATTTTAGTTGGGTTTTTGTGGGTTTTGATGCTTCTATGTGGATGAGAACTAAATTTTACTCAAGTTAGAACTTTGAAAATCTAGATTTGGCTTTGATTTGACAAAGATATGAAAATTTGAATTCTTGGTGTTCTTGGTGTTCTTCTCGGCCTGGAGTAGCAGCTTGCAGCCTGCGCTCTTTAGCGCAGTGCTGGACTGCGCAGCCCCTCTCGGCCTGCGCTCTTTAGCGTAGTGCCGACCGCGCAGCTTGCCCTATGGTGAACTGCGCTCAGCCCCATGCGCCAACCATTCCTGCGCACTTCACCCTGCGTAGTTCACTCCTGCGCAGTCTGCTCATGCACAATCTGCTCCTGCGCAGTCTGCTCATGCGCAATCCACCCCTGCGCAGTTCACTCCTGCGCAGTCTGTTCATGCGCAATCTGACCCATGCGTCATCTGCCCCTGCGCCCTGTGCCCCTGCGCACTTGGCACCCTGCGCAGCTGACACCTGCGCAATCCAACCCCCTGACCCCTTGCGCAATCCATTGGCTCTTGGAGTTTTGGTTTTATTTCTCTAAGCTTGGCTCTTCTATAGCCCTGTATATTGATATTTTATTAGATATTTTACGCCCATTTTATATCCTTACGCCTTTTGTCATGAACTTGATTTTACTTAACATGTTTGGAATGACTATGGTACATGGCATGGTATGACAAGAAACTAGCATAACACGACAGTGACCCGTAGTGGTGCACTCCTGACATGACCAACCTGACATGATAGTGGCCCGTCGTGGCGCACTCCTGACAAGTACCCTGACATGATTTACCTTGATAACTTGATAGTGGCCCGTGGAGACGCACTCCTGACTTGACTTGACTTGTAACTTGTAACTTGACTTGACTTGATGCTGTTGCGACAGCTAACTTGACTCGTATAATCAACTTGACACCGTGGGTGTTCCTGCTTGCTTGCTTGTGCAATCCACTTGTCTTGTCTTGCATCATGTCTAGGACGTGACTCCCTGGTTCCCACGGTCAGGGATTCATACTGAATATGGATTAGGCTAATGACTAGATCAAGCTATAGTTCATGGAGAATTTCCAGTCACAGACAATCTCGTTATCTGGGCGCTCTTAATTGGACTTGTAGCTTGCCGACGAGTAGAGCACATTTCCAGCGCACTGTCATGTGTTGCACCCTCTAAGTCACCTAAGGGTATATCGTCTCCGGGGCGATGTACCCAACCATACTCTCAATCCGCGGAAGGATAACTGGATGGTCTGCAGGGCTTGGGACTGGGAAATTCTCATTGCATCTTGCTAGTAATTAGGCTTGTGACAACCCTAGTTAGTTAAAGTAGTAAGTCGTAGTAATTGCTTGGCCGCTGGTGAATGGATGATGTCTAGCCCTGTCTAAGTCTTGTCTAGTCCCTGTACCCTGGTACTCCTGAACATGATTGTTTTACTTGCTTAACAATAATTGGGTAGAGACAAGGAGATATTCAGGCGAGGGGTTACAACTCCGGTCCTTGTTTGGTTTACGGGTTGTAACCTGGCTCCCAGAATGGTTCCACGTCCCTAGTCGTTTATTGTCCTGACGTGCTCTTTATTACTTGTACTTTTCTTTTATTTTCTTATGTTCTGATATGCTGGCTTTTGTTCTTATTTCGTGGCCTCCTTTGTGGCACTTGCTCTTTCTGGGGTTTGACCCAGCTGGTTTTGTGTGGCCAGATTTTGGAGCAGCACCCGAGGATCTACCGAACCTCCAGCCCGATGGTGGCGACTAGAAGGAACCCGGGCTACGAGTGGGTTTTCTATTTTGTTTCGCTCACTCTATTGTAAAATTATTCTTTTGAGGCGTTTAGCCGACGAGCACCTGTTAACTCGATGCACTTTTACTTACTGTCTGCCTACGGGCTGTAAGCATGATTAACAAATCCTAGGGTTGATCATGTATGACTTAACTCTTGCTAGTCCTAGCATTTTGTACGACTAGCTTCATGATCAGCTGATATATAATATTTGGGACGCCTTTTATTGTATATTTGGTGGTCAAACATCTTGTAATTATATTATTTGTTTGAGATTGAGACAGTAGGCTTGACCTTAAGAGACCGTTGGCTTGTAGTAAACCCTCATATCTAGACAGCCGTGACCGTATAGTTGAGATGTATTCTATTTCAATATACGTAGCTGGCTATGTTCGTCTCTGCTCTCTAGTATTCTGGTTCTGGGGCGTGACAGATTTTCACCGACCATAAGAGCCTGAAGTATGTTTTCACCCAGAAGGATCTTAATATGTGTCAGAGGAGATGGCTGGAGCTTCTTGTGGATTATGATGTCAACTTGCAGTATCATCCTGGAAAAGCCAACGTGGTCGCAGATGCGTTGAGCAGGAGAGCCGGAGTATATTTTCTAACAGCGCAACCAGAGCTGTTAGCAGATCTTCAGAAGATGGGTATCGAAGTTATCCTTCCTACCAGTGTGGCATTGATGGCTAGTATGCGAGTTCAGTCCAGTATAGTCGAGAGGATTCGGATGGTGCAGTCAACCGATTCCAAGCTTCAGCAACTCAGAGCAGAGTGTGAGGCAGGACGTAGACCAGAATTATGCATTTATGAAGACGGTACGCTTAGGCATGGTAAGCCTCTTTGTGTATCCAGCGGAGATATCAGACAGGAGATCATGGCGGAGGCTCACAGTTCGTAGTATTCCATTCATTCCGGTGGTACGAAGATGTACCGTGATATCCGTCAGTACTTTTGGTGGAATGGCATAAAGAGGAAGATAGCCCGGTTTGTCTCTCGATGTTTGGTTTGTCAACAAGTTAAAGCTGAACATCAGAGGCCGACTGGACTTCTTCAGCCCTTGCCAATTCCAGAATGGAAGTGGGAGCATTTAACCATAGATTTCGTGACTGGATTACCTAGATCCCCAGCTGGTCGAGATGCTATTTGGGTTATAATTGACTGGCTCAAGAAGGTGGCCCACTTTCTTCCATTCATAGTTGGTCAGTCGACGGCTCAGTTGGCAGAGATGTACCTCAGACAGGTAGTCAGGATGCATGGAGTACCAGTCAGTATCATCTCGGACCGAGATTCAAGGTTTACGTCGCACTTTTGGTACAGCTTGCAAGAGAGTTTGGGAACTCACCTCCAGTTCAGCTCAGCTTATCACCCGCAGACAGATGGCCAGTCGGAGCGTACGATCCAGACTCTTGAAGATATGTTACGGTCATGTACACTCGACTTTGGTGGTTCGTGGGAAGATCACCTGCACCTGGTGGAGTTCTCGTACAACAATAGTTTCCAAGCTAGTATCCAGATGGCACCGTTCGAGGTACTGTATGGCAGAAAGTACAGATCCCCGCTAGCTTGGGATGATGTTGGGGAGAGACAGATGCTCGGTCCAGAAATGATTGCTCAGACAGTTGAGGTGGTCAGAAGAGTCCGAGATCATCTTCGAGTTGCACAAGATCATCTGCGTCATTGGGCCGATTCTCATCGACGTCCTCTTGAGTTCTCTATCAGCGACCATGTATTCCTGAGGATTTTGCCTAACCATGGCGTCATTCGTTTCGGCGTACGGGGAAAGCTTAGTCCTAGGTATATAGGGCCGTTCGACATTCTGGAACGAGTAGGAAATATATCCTATCGTCTCGCTCTCTCACCGTCGCTACGTGAGGTGCATGACGTATTCCATGTATCCCAACTACGACGATATATCCCGGACCCGAGCCACATCCTGGATCATTCAGAATTGGTTGTTGGTACCAACCTTTCGTATGAGGAGAGGCCCGTGTCTATATTGGACCAAAGAGAGAAGGCACTCAAGAACAAGACTATCAAGTTAGTCCGAGTTGCTTGGGGTCATCACTCTTTGGGTGAGTCAACGTGGGAGCGTGAGGATGATATCCGATCGCAATATCCCGACCTGTTTGACTCGTAAGGTATAATGTCTTTCTTATACCTTATGCTTTAATTTCCTTGCTTGAATGATTGATTGATTGCCTAGTTATAGCTTGCTTGTGATAGCTTGTCCTTGTTCCTCTAGCCTCTTAATTAAATTTTGAGGACGGAATTCTTTTAAGGTGGATAGAGTTGTAATGCATGTGGTTCGTATTACGTATCTTGGTATACGTGTACGTATTCTTGACTCGTATTGCGTATTTTTTTGCATGGTTATTTTGGTATTTCCTTCTTGGTTCGGTTCAACTTGTTACTGCTTCGGCTTGGCTTAGTTTTAGGTAGACTGAACCCCCACCTACCACCACCACCCTCATTTATATTTCCACCCCACTCTCTCTCTCTCTTCATTAATTCTCTTCATTTATTTCTTCTTCTCTACCATTACTTCTTCACCTACCAGGAAGAGGGAGAGAGAGCTTAGGCAAGTGCAGCTTGCTTCATGGAGGAACCCAAATTTTATTGTTCCATTCTCTTCTTCACGAGATTTTAACACACTTTAGTATTTGGCATTTCTAATTTCCATGGCTCAATTTGTGTAGATCTAAGTTTATTGTATTTTCGGATTTCTTGGGTTTTGATCTACTTAACATTGTTATTTCTAAGTTTTGATGGTTCCATGTTGTAGAGAATCTCGTTCTGCCCCATTTTGACCTATGGAAGTCTGAATTTCGACTTCAGATGAAGGATTTATGAGCTTTGAAGCCATGGACTTCATGGCTATTCTTCTCGGATCAGTGGAGAAGAAGTACAGTCTCTCAGCCGCATGAAGTACTTGACTGTATGAACATTCATGCAGCAAGTCTTTTTCCAGCCGCATAGCTCTGCCTTTGATTCAGCCGCATAAGATGGCTTGGCCCTCAGCCGCATAAGCACTTACATGTCCGCAGCCGCATGAGCACTTGCATCTCTAGCCGCATAAGCCGCCTTCACTCTCAGCCGCATAGGGTTGCCACCCCCGAGCCGCATGAGTCCTGTTTTCACCCAGCCGCATGCGCCCCTGCCATACCCCCAGCCGCATGGACTGATTCCTTTCCAGCCGCATAAGACCTTTTGTCTCAGCCGCATGGGATCACTCATTTCCCAGCCGCATGAGTTGTTCCCTTGCTCAGCCGCATATAACCCAAACCCTTAGCCGCATGCGCCGTACACTCCCCAGCCATATGCGCCCACTCCTTCTTGGCCGCATGGACTTGTATTATTCGAGCCGTATAAGATCCTGTCTTCCTCCCGTCGCATGGACTCTTGAACCCCGAGCCGCATAAGCTCTATTATCCCTGGCCGCATGAGCTCTATTCTCTTAGCTGCATGGCTCCCTCCACAGTCTTCTTCTCTATTATTATTATTATTTTTGTTCTTATGTTAGAATGTTACATAATGCTTATATAACTTGGGTCTCTGGATAGAAGGCTCGTACTATGAAGATTTGCACATATTCTCTGAACATGATAAGTGGCCCTTCGTGACGCACTCTTGACCAGTAAACTGACATGATATACCATGACATGCTGTTACGACAGCTAGCCTGACATGACAAGTATGAATGACCTGAACACCATGGGCGATTGTGTTTGTATAAATAAACCAGTACTGTCTTGCATCATGTCTAGGATAGGGATCCCTGAGTACCACGGTCAGGGATACCTATAGTAATTGACTAAGGCTAATAAACTAGAATAATTCAGTAGACATGAAGAGATTCCCAGCTACAGGCAATCCCGTTATCTGGGCGCATTAAGTGAACTTGTAGCCTACCAACGAGTAGGGCACATTTTCAGCACACAGTCACATGTTGCATTCTTCATAAACGGACATTCGACCTGGATAACCAGATGTTCAGCAGGGCTTGTGGCTGTTGGGATAATCTCATTGCATCTTGCTAGTAACTAGGCATGTGATAACCCTAGTTAGTTAAAAGTATCAAGCCGTATTCTTGCTTGGCCGTGATTGATTGGATGGAGTTTATTCCAGCTTAGTCTTATCCTGATCCTGTGCAAGATGGTGACATGACATGATTATTGATTCTTGCCTTAACAATAACGATCGGGGGTCCAGTTCTGTTCAGGCGAAGGGTTACAACCCCGGTCCTTGTTTGGTTTAAGGGTTGTAACCTGGCTCCCGGAGCAGTTCTGTGTCCTCTCTTCGTTTATTGTCTTATTGCAACCCCATGCTATGTTCGCCATGTTTTACCTTACCTTAATACCATGATTATTTATACTGGCCTTAGCAATAAAGATCAGGGGTCCAGTTCTGTTCAGGCGAAGGGTTACAACCCCGGTCCTTGTTTGGTTTAAGCGTTGTAACTTGGCTCCCGGAGCATTTCTGTGTCCTCGCTTCATTTATTGTCTATACTGTACCAATAGTATTTGAGACGGATTTCTATTCAGGTGAAGGATTACAACCCCGGTCCTTATTTGGTTTAAGGGTTGTGACCTGGCTACTTGAATGGTTTCATCGTACTCAGTTTACTATTGTTATCTCTATTATTATCAGTTCTTTATTTATTATCTTTATATTCTATTGTGATATGCTGGTTTTAGTTCCTAAGTGAAGCCTCATTTGTGGCACTTGCTCTTTCTGGGATCTGACCCAGCTGGTTTTGTATGGCCAGATATCGGAGCAGCACCAGAGGATCTACCGACCTTCTAGCCAGATGGTGACCACCAGGCGTAACCCTGGCAACTAGTGGATTTCTTTTTGTTCTTCCACTTTATTGTAAAATTATTCTTTTGAGGCGTTTAGTCGACGAGCACTTGTTAGCTCGGTTGCACCTTTATTTACTGTCGGCCTACGGGCTGTAACATGATTGACAAATCCTAGGGTTGATCATGTACGACTAAACTCTTGCTAGTCCTGACATTTTGTAACGACTAGCTTCATGATCAGCTGAATATGTAATATTTGGGACGCCTTACTATTGTATATTTGGTGATCTTACATCTTGTAACATTTACTTACTTGCTTGTGATTGAGACACTAGGCTTGTTCTTGACCATAGGAGACTATTGGCTTATAGTTAAACCCTCATGTATCTAGACAGCCGTGATCGTATAGCGAGGTGGGTTGCACTTCAATATACGTAGCTGGCTATGTCTGCCCCCGCTCTCCAGTATTCTGGTTCTGGGGCGTGACACCCTGGCGCTGGCCCGGTGCTTGCATGCCTACGTCGAGAAGGCCGAGTTCGGAGGCCGCGTCTCCGTCCGGAACTCCCTGGCGCTGGCCCGGTGCCTGCACGCCTACGTCGAGAAGGCCGGGTTCGGAGGCCGCGTCTCCGTCCGGAAGTCCCTGGCACTGGCCCGGTGCCTGCACGCCTACGTCGAGAAGGCCGGGTTCATGTCCGTGCCATTATGGCACGGGTTATCCACTAGTATATATATATATATATATATATATATATATATATATATATATATATATATATATATATATATATATATATATATATATATATGAGACCATCATGTTATACATAGAAATTATCTAAAACTATCCGGGTGGTTTCGTATTATGGAACCACCCTATATATATATATATATCAAGATATGTATGCTCGAAAATAAAATTAGTCGTGTGATTTCATATTATGGAATCAACATGTACTAGGACAACTGTTGAATTTGGATTGCAAATCTGATATTACAACTGTATATTTTGAGTAGATACTCTTTCCTTTTAATCTCAGCCTTATAATCTAAATACAACGATGTTCTAATATAGGTTGGTTCCATAATATCAAATTAGTTTTAGAACATTCTCGGTGGGACTACATTATAATATTATAACAACCATTAGATTAGAATAATAAAGATTGTGCACTCATAATTTTATTAAATATTTTAACATATAAAAAGAAAATTCTATTAACACAAAAAAATCCGCCTACCAGAAAGAGGAAAGAAGGACATAACACATAGGACGAGAAGGAAAAAAAACTACAAATATATAACTGGAAATTGCTGAGAAACCCAATTTCGGTGTTGGTTTTTATGAAAAACCCACCCGCATGATGGGTGTTATGAAATGCCCAGAATTATATATTTCCACGTTAAGTATTCCAAGATTCCCTTTAGATGCTCTGTATTTACAAAATTAAACCATAACCACCCCTCCGCACAAACTCAGATCTGGATTGCGATTCTCGTCTTCTTCTTCTTCTTCTTCACGAGAGATCTGAATTCCATTGCTCTCATCTTCAGCAGAGATCGCAAAGATCGTTCGTAGTTCACCATGCTTTTTTTCAGTCGAACTCCGATCATCGCTCATCTTCTTCATCATCATCTTCTTCTTCTTTTTTTTCGACAATTAGGTCAATTATGGAGAGAAGATCTTCTTTTTTTTCATAAGAGTTAGCATCGTTTTGAAAGAAGAACGAAAACTCTTGAATATTTATTCATGTCAAATTTTTTTCCACAAAACAAAAAAAATAAAAAATTAGGTTTCTGTCAACTGTTCTCCGTCGATATCACATGAAGAATAGTAATTCTCCTGCATTTTTAACAAAGAGAATACCATTCTCCGTGTTGAATGGCATTCTCCGTGTTACTAACACGGAGAATGGCCATTCTCCTGTGTTTTAACAGTTGAATAACCATCCTCCGTGTCATTTAACACGGAGAATGCCATTCTCCGTGTAATTTAGCACGGAGAATGGCCATTCTCCGTACTAAATTACACGGAGAATGGTCATTCTCCTACGTTTTAACACTGAGAATGACCATTCTCCGTGTAAATTAACACGGAGAATGCCATTCTCCGTTTTATTTAACACGAAGAATGCCATTCTTCGTTTTATTTAATACGGAGAATGGCATTCTTCGTGTTTCTAACACGGAGAATGGCCATTCTCCTGCATTTTAATACTGGAATGACCATTCTCCGTGTTAAATTACACGGAGAATGGCATTCTCCGTGTTAAATGACACGGAGAATGGTCATTCTCTGTTTTATTTAAAACGGAGAATGCCATTCTCTGTGTAATTTAGCACGGAGAATGGTCATTCTCTTGCGTTTTAACACTAGAATGACCATTCTCCGTATAAATTAAGACGGAGAATGGCCATTCTCCGTGTAATTTTGCACGGAGAATGGTCATTCTCCGTGTAAATTAAGACGAAAAATGACATTCTCCGTATAAATTAAGACGGAGAATGAAATTCTCCGTGTTACTAACACGAAGAATGGCCACCCTCATGCGAAATTAACATTTTTCTTTTTCTAACACGGAGAATGACCATTCTCCTACATTTTATGGTCAGTTGAAACTTTGAAGGGCCATAACTTTTGACTGGGAGGTCGAAACGAGGTCCGGTTTGTCGCAAAATGAGCATATCTTCGAGGAGCTTGAGATTAACAGCTTCTTCGTTAGACGGCCTTTTAAAATTTTTGAATCACAAAAAAATGATGTTTGGACCTCCGTTTTAGCACTTTTGCCGTTTGTCTCGGTCTTTCCAAAAATTTTTGACAAGTTTTTGAAATTTTTTGATGAGAAAACCTAGATTCGAAGGTGAGCAGCGCATGGAAGAAGATGAAGTATCGAAACATTTTTTTAAGAGTAGTTTCGTGGGTGTTTTCAATAAATTAGAAGGAAGGGCAAAAATGTCATTCAGAACCCTATTTATATATTTTTGCTAATTCTGGACACGCGATGAAATTTTATTGCGCGGTGGATTTTTCATAAAACTTTTTCGTTTTTTGGACATTTCATAAATTTCCCCAATATATAATTAAGACTTGTCAATCAACTTAAACAAACCAATTAGCACGATTAGATAGAAAAAAAAAAAAAAAAAAAAACTTACCGTGTTATTTGAAGATTGCAGAACCAAAACTATACCCTCATCTCAATATTTTGAAAAAAGAAGAAGAAAATTAATCAACTAGATGACCAAGTGTTATTCAATTCAAAAATATAAAAGTTCTCACAAGTAGAAAAACAATGATGAAATAAGGTTTACAATTATCTACTATTGTTAGAGAGGAACACATTACATCACTACAACTAATGTGTTATCAATTAGCTGAAAAATATAGCTATATAATATTCTATACAATTTGGATTCCCCAAAAAGTCTAAATATATTGTCCAACAACAATAAAACAACAACAATTATAAAGGATTTGTCTAACACAACATAAAAATGCCAATCGCTTAACTAGAACCTTTTTTTGACTAAAGGTAACCATTTTATTAATCAAAAGAGTGTAAAGAGGTTACATCAGAAGCAAGATCCTTAGCTAGAAGCTGGTTAAGGAAACTAGGAGGGGAATGATAATTGCCATTATTCTTGCTTAGCAAACAATGTTTCGCCAAGGTATCAGCAGCTTTATTACCGATCCTTCTCACATATTTGAAGTCCAGAGCAAGCGTTGATGGTATGGATTCTTTGATGGATTGGGTTAAGCCGATCAATCTCCACGGGATTAACTCATTCGCCCCCTTGAAGATCCTATGCGCGATCAAAGAATCTCCTTCAATTAATATCTTGTTCCCTTCAAATTGTTCAGCCAATTGGATACCCACTCTAATGGCATGCAGTTCAGCCTGCAAACTATAGTCTATCGAGTGTGGTTGCAATGAATGCCAAGTAATTGCTGTCTTGAACGTGCCGAGAGAGTCTCTAGCTATGGCTGCCACAGCTAGTGAAGATTCAGCAGTAGCCCCATCAACATTGATTTTAATGGCTCCGTCTTCAGGGGGTTTCCAGCTTGCTATCATACTGCTTACATTTTGCAGGTCTTGAATCGTGTCAAGTCTGTCTCTACATCCTCCATGATGGTTATTGAGTAGGGTGATAGCTGTCCCGACAATCCGTTGTGGTCTTGGTTCAATATATTGAAATATACATGATCCTCTAGCCTTCCAAATAGACCACAAGAGGTTTGCCCCTATTCGGAAGGCCTCATGAGCTTGGGGGTTTATGAGCCATCCCACCACCAGCTGGGAGACAGAGTCTCCATCACTTATTCTGAGCCCTAAAGGACTAATGAACCAACTTTCCCATGCGACTTGGCAATGTAGAAAGAGATGATTGGTGTCTTCCACCTGAAGTAAACAAAAAGGGCATAAAGGGCTTACACTGGGTATTCGCCTGTTGATAGCAGCCAATAGCAGGAGACATTCATTAAGCAGCCTCCAAATAAAGAATATGCCTCGTGTTTTCCTTCCAAATAAAGAATATACAGTCCATTTTCCAGAGATACTTCTAGTGTTTTCCTTCCATCCTATCAGAAGAAGAGGTGGGGGTCTGTCTACGTATGGACTTATATAGTGATTTCGTAGAGAAACTACCATTTTTCGTGCATGTCCAAATGAGCTTATCTGGTCCGTCTTCCCTTCGGATATTAATATCCATAATAGCCTTTACCTCCATTGGAGTGAAGAGGGACTTGATAAGATTTATGTTCCAGCCCCCCTAGTTGTGTATCCATTAGATCCCGCACGAGCGTTGATCCGTCTCGATCATGGTGATCATCGGATATTCTATAGCCCGGTAGCTTTGGAATCCAAGGATCATAGTATATGTTCACCCAACCCCCATTAATTTGCCAACATATATTCTCAGCCATTGTATGACGAATAGCCAAGATACTCGCCCAGGTAGGAGAAGCTCGTCGACTCTTCTTCACTGTCCAGATCGAGTTGTTTTGGAGATAGACCCCTCGCAATAATCTCGCCCATAAGGAATGAGGCTGGTCGAGAAACCTCCAGATAAGTTTCCCTATTAGTGAATCATTGACCAAGTTGATGTTCCTGAAGCCAATGCCGCCTTCATTCTTAGGTTTGGTTAGTTTGTTCCACGCAAGAAAGTGTATCCTCTTCTCTTCTATATCATGCCCCCACCAAAATGCTCTTTGTTGTTTAGTCAGTTCAGATGTGATTGCTCGGGAAATCTTGTAGGTCGACATATAATATATGGGAATAGAGCCTAGTGTTGATTTGATAAGGACTGCACGGCCAGCATGTGATAGTAGCTTCATCTTCCATCCCTTGAGCCGACTGTGGCACTTCGACAAGAGCTGCTCGTAGGTGTTGCATCGATTTTTGTCCAGCATGAGAGAGTGGCCCAGATACTTATTCGTGCTAGCCATTATATTAAGCTGAAGAGAGGCTGCCATGTCCATTTGATCTTGAGGAGGAACGCCCTTGCTGAATGCTATACTGGATTTCTCATAGTTGATTTTTGTCCTGACCACTCTTCAAAGGTGTTGAGAATGGTCTGGACTGTGTTAAGAGATGAAAGGTTGGCCTGTCCAAAGATGAGTAAGTCATCAGCAAATAATAGATGGGATATGGAGGGAGCATATCGATTAATACGAATGCCATGGAAGAGGTCGTCTCTCTCGTAACAGTAGAAGAGTCTAGATAAGACCTCCGAGCATAAGATGAAGATATAGGGAGATAGTGGACAGCCTTGACGAACTCCTCTTTTCGGTCTGAAATGTCCTTCAGGGCAGCCATTGACGAGAATGGAGAAGGATGAGGTTGTAATGCACTTCATTATGAGATCGAGTGTGTGGCCTTGAATCCCAAAGCCGTGAAGCGCCCTCTTGATGAAGGTCCACGACAATCTATCGTAAGCCTTGACCATATCGATGCTTAAGGAATATGAGTTTTTCTTTTTTGAAAAGGACTTCATTGCATGGAAGATTTCCTGAGCAATCACA
Source organism: Iris pallida (assembly GCA_029216955.1). NCBI lineage: Eukaryota > Viridiplantae > Streptophyta > Magnoliopsida > Asparagales > Iridaceae > Iris > Iris pallida. The sequence continues at coordinate 2,332,501 of JANAVB010000400.1, read as the reverse complement.
ACATTAATTCTCAAATATAAATTAATTAAATAAACACAATGAAGTAACTCAAATATTAAATTTTATTCTTCAAACTTGTTTTCTCTTCTATAAAAGTAATATTTCTAAAAGAAATCTAACTTAAATTCTAAGAAACAAATCTAAATCAAATCAGAAAGATAATCAAATTAAAAGGTATGTAAAAAATAATTATGAAATTAAATATACAAAATTTAATAAAATCCTTGAAATTTGTTCGAAATAATAGGCATTATGTAATTATTCCAAATATTTTGGGTCACTTGTTTTCTTGCATTCAGTTGTGTAACGGACAACTACTACATAACACTAAGAACATCATTGGTAGATGAAGCTAAAAAATACATCTTAATGTCCAAATTTATAATAAAAGATAAATAAATGTAAAATGGATTGAGTCTATATAAGAATAGTAAAAATAAATTTTGAGATCCAAATGAGACAAGTAGATGTAGGCACACGCATGATTTTTTTTTTTCTTCCAAAAATAATACAAAATATAGAATCTATAAATTGAGACTCTAGATTGAGCCTTACTATTTTACAAAAAATAAGTTCCTACATAGCTAGACTATAACTCTCGTGACTCAAACAGAACCATAATGAAATTTTAATTCAAATTACTATTCTATAAAATAAACTCGTACATTCTGAATCTCGAATCTAGAAATGGTGTTAAACTTACTATCTATGCTTATGATCGGCTCAAGCTTCAATTGAGTTAGCTATACCGTTTGATAACGAATTCGATGTTCGATACTCATCACTGGTAAGTCTTGTCATAACTTATTATTTTTGGTCAGTGATCCCACAAACATTCTGCTCAACGTGTCTGCTATGACGTGTTCTTGTCCGACGTATACTCGATCATTAGGTCATAGTCTTTTATAAGTTCAAGCCAATGTCGTTGCCACAAGTTTAGTTCCCGTTGGGTGAACAAATATTTGAGCCTCTTGTAATCTGTGTAAATTCTGCAAAGCACATCATAGAGCTAGTGTCGTCATAGTTTCAATGCGAATACAACTGCCGCTAATTCGAGATCATGCGTCGGATAGTTATTCTCGTGTTGCTTCATCTGCCTCGAAGCATAGGAGACCACCTTGTCATTCTTCATGAGCACACACTCTAAACCAGTTCTCGATGCGTCGCTAAAGATCTGAAATTCTTCTAGTTCGTCCAAAAATACAAGAATTGAAGCTAAGACGAACCACTAGTTTCACAGTCGTCGCTCCTCCACTTAAATGTTTCTTGCAAGAGATGCGGACGTGAGCCGCTTGGTTTGGTTTGGTCCCCCCTTAGGCCTCGTTTGGTTGGCGGAATCATCGGGTTCGGGAAAGGAAAGTGATTACTTTTCTATATTTGGGTGCCAAAGAAATTGAGGAGGAAAGAAAAGTGATTGCCAATGAAAGAAAAATTAGGAGAGAAAGTGATTCCATCCATCAAAGGAAGGAATCACTTTGTCACATTAAAGTATTCACCTTTCTTCCAAATTTATTGGCATTTTTAAACATCAAAAACAAAAATCAATATGAATTATAATTTTCCAAAGGAAAGAAAATGCCAGGCCTTTTCCTTCCCATTCAGGAACCAATTCTTTTGTTAAAGTTAATAAAAACGTTTTAAAAGAATATCTAAAAGTTGAGCACAAGAGAGGAGAGGAGAGGAGAGGAGGGGATTACTGAACGTCGGTCTGCTGGTGATGGTGATGGCTCTACTGAACTACTGCTGCCACGTGGAGGGATGGATGGGTGAGATCCACGGGAGGGTGGTCTGCGACGTCTGTGGGGATTCCTCATCCATTGGAAGTTACTCTCGCTCACTCCCAGCAGATCAATAATCATAATCATATTTGGTTGGTAGTAGAGAGTTGATGCACACAAATGTTGTTAAATTGGGATTTTGTTTCATTCACTTGTTAATGGATCATGCAACTTCTGCCTAGCCTTTTATTGGTGCTTTTTATCTCTTGATCAAGAAAAGTTAGGATGTGTTGTGGTTGCCAGATGTTGTGTCAAGAAAGAAAAACGACAATTGATGTTTTATAACAGGTTTACCAAATGTAACTATGTTCCTGTACCAGGAGGAGGTTGGAAATTTAGATGTAGGTAGATTTACTTTGCCAAGGGGAGACATAGCGCATTCTGGCTGGGTGGATGGGTTCGATCCACGGGGACGAACAGGAGGCAGACGAGGACGGGAAGACCACATAAGAGGAGGATAATTGTAGTATGTTTCTGATTGCGACTAGCGCTTGGTGATCCAATGGAACATAAGAAGATGACGCCCCTCTTGACAATGGGACATTTGAGTAGACTATTATGTTTAGACTTTAGTTATCATTTCTATAGCTATAGCTAATGAAGGAAAAAAAAAATAAAAAATCAATGAATGGAAGAGGAAGAAAACTACAAGTAGTAGAGACGAATGACAAAAATGGAAAGTTTACTCCTTACTTTCTTCACAGGGCTACTAGTACTCTTCTCTTCCTATTTATATCTCAAATTCTTCATCTAACTAACAATAAGCTGACCTGGCTAATTGTTAACAGAATGTGCTGACCTGGCTAATTGGCTAACTAATTCTTGCTGATGTGGCTAACTGCCTGGTTTACTGAACAAAGCTACTATCAATACCGATTCAAATGTTCTGAAGACTGCTACTAAGCTATGTTCTGCTACATTGATCTGCTGCTCCACTGTTGATGAACTACTGACACCTCTAACTGAACCGTTGGAACACAAGAGGTTTGTATCATGATTTTGACATGAAATCTGTTTGGACTCTCGTCTGAATTGTTGGCATTTAGTTCTGAAATGGTTTTCTTTTGCATGTTCATCCTTAAATCTATTATATTTTTCATTAAGTCACCTAATTCTTGTAAATTGCTTAAAAGTTCCTTTACAGAAAGTAGGGGAAGGGTGGGTCAAGAGGAGAGGAGGGGAGGGGGGGGGGGGGGGGGGGGGGGGGGGGCGGGGGTGGTGGTTGTTATGTGCTTTTGGGAGAGGGAGGGATGGGTATGGGAGGAAGATGAGGAGAAATTGTCTTTTTATGCAATTAGCCTTTGTTTTGGTTAATTTTTGGTTGACAGTGATAGAGGGCTGGCACTAACAAACGGGGACTAAAAACTTCATTGTCGTTGATTTAGAGGACTTCTGAGAAATCCACAAGATTTATGGGACTATTTAAAACCAGAATAGATTTAAGGGACTCATATGCAAAAATTGCTTCTGATTTTTTGTTTATAATCACAAATTTTGACATTCTGACACACCCACATATTGATAATGGTTGAGGAATAGGCAAAAGAACTTTCTCTTTAAGAGGAGGAAAGTTAGTCTGTTAAACGTACATACACCTCTATGGATATTGTGTATATGTACGTCTTCCCGCACCTATTTATTTATACCTAGGAACAATTTTAGCTAGGAATGAAAAGGACTTCTTAGTGCCATGAGGCTCCCACTTATGCAGGATTGGAAAGGATCAAGATGTATACAGTACTATATTTGGAGAGAAAGGTTTATTTTATTGGTATATAAATCTGTACATCACTCACTAAGGTGTCTTTAGGTTAAAGGAATTCCCCAATAAGAGATAATTTCCTTATTCCTATCAGACGTCTTGTAGTGTACATAAACCTTGGATAAAATAACTGATACATCCTCTTGAATTCTCTTACTGATTACTCTTTTGTGAACTTCATTCTGGAACTCTCTTCAATTCCACTCTTCCAAATATGACACACTATGGCTGCCAAAGCCACCCTCATCAATATAGAAACTAAATTCTTCTTCTTACTGTGCCTGGCTAATTCCTTTACCTCCTCTGCCAATGCAACATCTTCTACTTTTCAACTTTAACTTTAACCTGGTAAGCTTCCATTTGTAGGCTATATTATATTCTCTGCCAATGCAACATCTTCTACTTTTCAACTTCAACTTTAACCTGGTAAGCTTCCATTTGTAGGCTATATATATATATATATATATATATATATAATATATAATATATATAATATATATATTCTTTCGAAGAAGGTAAATTTTATTGAAGAACACCAAAATTACAAAACTTTAACCCAGCCCAGATCACAAAAACAAATCATCTGGGATCAAGAGATTTGTATGTCAGCTTCTATGTTTCTTTGTACAACATATATACCGAGGGAAAGACCCTCAAAGATACTTCGGTTATGTTCCCGCCAGACATGGGCGGATCCACATTCAGGCCACTGGGGGCCCAGGCCCCCGGTGAGATTTTTTTTTAGGGTCCGCTTGGATGAGGGTTAAGAGAGTTAAGTGAGGGGAAGTTAAATGAGGGAAAAATAAAATCATGCTTGGTTTGAGGGTGGGGGTGGGTTAGGAGGGAGAGTTATAGAGGGTTAAGTGAGGGTTATTTCACCATCTTTTGTCCATTTTTTTAATCCCCCAAATCGGAGGGTTAAGGAGGGTGATTGAGGAATTTGTTTAAAAAGTCATAAATACCCTTATTTGTTCTATAAAATATCATGATTTTTTTTCCTTTTTTTGTTTTTAACATGTTGCTCCGTACCTTCCTAATTTGTGAAGATATTTTGACATGTTAATTTCAATCAAATTTAATTTTATGACATATGTAATAAGGTTATTTGGTAACTATCATACTTTTATTATTTTTCTCACTCAAAACCTCCAATCCAAGCAAGAGTTATTAAATACCCTCACTTAACTCCCTCCAATCCAAACAAGATTTATGTATTGACTCTACTCCCCTCACTAACCCCCTCATTTAACCCCACTTAACTCTACTTTTTTTTTTCCCTCAATCCAAGCTGCTTAGAGAGAAAGTAGGTCATTTGATTTGTCTTTAATTTTAAATGATGCTAAGTATATTGGAGATCACAAAGGAGTTGTGATTGACTTTGCAAAAAAAATATAATGACATTTTGAATGCTATAGCACTTGTCAAAGTGGCTAAGAAGTGATTGCAAACGGTAAGAGATGATGGATGAGAATCTCTCCTAAGTAAGATCACCGCATTTTTTCTATAGCAAAAGCAAGTATGAAAAGATGTTTCTATACAATGAATATTGTCAAGATGGATTTACGAAATCGAATTGTGATCAGTTTTAAATAATTGTATTGTATGCTTTATAGGAAAAATGTTGTTTAGGTATTACAAATGATGTTATAATTAAACGCTTTCATAGTATGAAAACTCACAGAGAACAATTGTGAGATGTAATGCTTTATTGTATAAAAATAGTACTAGTTATATTATATAATATTATTATACCCAAAAACAATCCAAGAGCGTTATTCTCGAACCCTCTTATGATTGTACCCCCAGTGGATTGTAATCCTGGATCCGCCACTGCCGCCAGACGTGCCAAACCATTGAACCCAAAGGAGCTGTTACCGCCGATATATATATATATATATATTATATATATATATATTGACCTCTAGCCTAGTGGTTAAGATAATGCATTCGGCCCGAGTGGTCACGAGTTCGAATCCCAGTGGGAGCGATTCCAGAAACAATTTACCTGGTTCCAATATATATATATATTATATATATATATATATATATATTATATATATATATATAGGGTCGTTCTACAATACATCCGCTGGAAATGGATGTATCGATACATCCGAAATCTGGACCGTTGGATGTTGATCCAATGGTTCGGATTGAATAATAGTGTAGAAACATCATTTAATGCTGATTTAGACTTTTGACCTGTTGGTAACTTGCTTTAGCAGGTCATTCTTCACTTTAAATTTTTCAATGAACACCCTAAATTAACTCATATTTACTCTCTCAAAAGTTCATCCAATTTAATATTTCGTTTTTTTTTTGTTACAGGCCGCCGTGGTGGTGGTGTTGGTGGTTGTGGTGGAAAGAGAAACGGAGATTGAAGATGGAAATAAGAATCGGTCCGGATCGCGTCGAACGTCGTCGAGCCCTCCTAGAACAACGAGGAGTACCAGCTGCGCTGTGAAGAATCGGTCCGCTTCTCGTCGGACGTAGTCGAAACCTCCTCGAACAAGAAGAAGTACCAGCGGTGCCTCTCTAATTTTACTGTCCATGCCATTGTCAGAAATCTTATTTTTTATCTAATAATTTTATATTTTGTTAATAAAGCTACATGTCACGGTGGTGGTGGTGAACTGAGGAAACCTGCTTCTACTCTCTCAAAAGTTCATCCAATTTAATATTTCGTTTTTTTTTTTTGGTTACAGGCCGCCGTGGTGGTGGTGTTGGTGGTTGTGGTGGAAAGAGAAACGGAGATGAAGATGGAAATAAGAATCGGTCCGGATCGCGTCGAACGTCGTCGAGCCCTCCTAGAACAACGAGGAGTACCAGCTGCGCTGTGTCGGACATAGTCGAAACCTCCTCGAACAAGAAGTATTAGCGGCGCCGCTCTAATTTAACTGTCCATGCCATTGTCAGAAATCTTATTTTTCATCTAATAATTTAATATTTTGTTAATAAAGCTACATGTCACGGTGGTGGTTATGAACTGAGGAAAACCTGCTTCTGAGGTCGGACGGATCATCTTGTCACATATTTTTAAAAAAAATCTGTATTGATCGGACGAATTTTTTTTTACTTTTCTAATGATAATATTTTCGAAGAGAATATTTATTTGGACGGTGAACGGCCATTCTCTTTGCTTTTAACACGGAGAATGGCCATTCTCTTTGCTTTTAACACGGCGAATGGACGGAGAATGGCCATTCTCTTTGCTTTTAACACGGCGAATTGACGGAGAATGGCCATTCTCTTTGCTTTTCACACGGCGAATGGACGGAGAATGGCCGTTATCTTTGCTTTTAACACGAATATTTTTTACTTTTCTAATGATAATATTTTCGAAGAGAATATTTTATTTGGACGGTGAACGACCATTCTCTTTGCTTTTAAAACGGAGAATGGCCATTCTCTTTGCTTTTAACACGGCGAATGGACGGAGAATGGCCATTCTCTTTGCTTTTAACACGGCGAATTGACGGAGAATTGACCATTCTCTTTGCTTTTCACACGGCGAATGGATGGAGAATGGCCGTTATCTTTGCTTTTAACACGGAGAATGGCCATTCTCAAGGAGAATGGCCATTCTACGTTCCTTTAACATGGAGAATGGCCATTCTCCGTTCTTTGGAAACGAAGAACGGACACTCTCTGTGCTTTTAACAAAGTATGGTACATTTAGGACTGGAAATGTTCCACGTATCTCATATTTTCTTCACCAAATATTTACAGTATTTTTAATATCATTTACCATAGTACATTCATCTAATATTAAATCATTTTCAAGATAATCTGAATATCATTTTATCAGGCTTCCACTGTATTGCTGAACAAAATTTCTTGCGAATGTTTGAATATAATTAACCTACTATCAAAGAGAATTTTTCTTACATTACATTATGCATTACACTGGCATCGACTTCATACTGGTGGCATCGATGTACTGATGGCAATAACAAAGGATGAACAGGCAGGATTACATTTATGTTTCCACAATAACAAGGGATGAACAGGCAGGATTACAATTTTGCTTCAGCAATAACAAGGGATGAACGGGCACTGGCATCGAATTCATACTGATGGCATCGATGTAATAATTTTTTACAGAAAGCAAAACACATTACAATCAAATAAAGTTTCAGTGATCCCAGGAATGCATCCGTAATGAGGCCACCTGTAAACCCTAGCAATGCACACTGGACTCACGAAATCTGTGATGGGCATCTGCAAATCAAAGGAATACACCAAAATATCAATATCATCTATGAATGCCAACTGTCAACCAAATAAACGCTTCAACCAAAAAATCATAATCAAATTAAGTATACTTCATTCCAAGTCCAATAAACTACATAATTCACGTTACAGTAATCTGCCCAATCCACGTTAGTAATTCAACATAGAACCTGCATAATTCACAATACAATAATCCAAATAAATATCAGACCTACTCTAAATTCAAGACCATATTACATTTCCAAAACAAATTGCGAACTATGCAATGAGTACAAGCGAAAAGTTTAGTCTTACAATATTTCAAACACAAAATTTAGTTTGTCCGCCATGGCCAACAAATATTCAGAACAATATTACAAGTCAAATATTACTTCCAAATTGAAATAAGAGACATTCAAAACTCAAAAGATGAATCTTCATAGCCGTCTCCATCTTTAGAATTTTTCTATTGTTAACAATTTTTGGGTGCTAATATATGCTTTTAACTTAGTAGGGAACAATTTTTGGGACTGTTAATGGCCATTCTCCGTTCCTCTAACACGGAGAATGGTACAATTAGGACAGAGTAATTTACAATTTTACAATTATATCAAGATAAACTCTACAATTCTAGCCTTATTTAAACTGCAATTATATCAAGATAAACTCTACAATTCTCTATGCATTTAAGAGTTGTATTTTAAAAATATACTTGAGCTCTAATGATGGATACTGAAAAGACAGTTTAGTTTATATTGCCTCCAAAATTCAAACTAAAATTTACCAAATATTGTCTCCAAAGTTTAATTTATATAGTAGAATGTGATATCATTAAATAAATCCAATTAGAGATTTAATGGCATTCATTAACCCAATTAGAGAGTACAATAAGTACAAAAGCAAAATTCAAAACTTCTATAAGGGGCAAATTGGAGGGATTTTGTTTTGTTGGACATATTAATTGGATTTTCTTAATCTTGGTGAAAATAGAAATATGACTATATTTTTGGGACGGAGGGAGTATAAAGAAATGCATGCATGCATGCATGCTAATGTTTTCACCATTCACCCCAGGAATGATAGAACATATCTAAATCATTATACCACTCGTACACAGGTTCTCCTGGTACTGGGATTACATTATCAAAGGGTTTTTTAAACGTCTGAATTGAATAACAAATTTTCCAAAGTTCGTTGTCGAAGATCACGTTGAAGCACCCACGTATGTCGAGCAGGCGAAGACCCTTGCAGTTGCATATGATAGATCGCAGCGTGTCTCCATTGAACATGCCGAATCCCATATGTAGGTGCTCGAGACGCGAAATCGAATCAGCCACGGCCTTTCCCTCTGCCTCGTTTTTCGTGTCCAGCACGAACATGTTCCTGAGCATGAAATCCGGAGGGGGCATGTTCCTACTCAGCTTGACCAGACGGCGGCAATAATTTCCGACGGAAATTATTCCAGTCGACGTGATGTAGAGGCAGTAGCTAATGTCGAGTTCTTCCAGCACAGGGAGAAACTCCAAGTGTCTCACGAAAGTTTCATCACTCACGTCGCACTTCGGAATGTGCAGAACCCTTAGAAATTTTCCACTGTATTATAAAAATGGGAAAACATCAATAGAAATTAACAAAAGTATACGTAAAATTTTGTAATATAAAAAATAAAGTATTAGAATAAGACCAAATAAATTTTGCACTGGCCTTAAACATGCAAAAGAGAAGGCTGCTTCGTCGAGCTTGTACGCGGAGAGGGACCCTAGATGTCCCTCACTGCGAGCCACGAGCTTCATTACGGTCAAACTAATCTCAGCGGTTTTCTGGGTCCTCCGGCACCACTGTACCAAGTCGACGTTGGACCAATAGTCTAAGGGACCGTTGAGCGCCTTCCACCACGAACGACAAACTGGGCCCACGTTGCACATTACCTCGTCCGTCGGCATCCCCGACAGTACCAGTATCATCGAGAGAATTTCGGTAGGAATGACGGCCCATCCGCTGCAGTTGATCTTGCTCCTCTCCATTGCGACTGTTCTTCTTCTTTCCTTTGTTTCTCTCTAGTCGGATGGGTTCTCTTCTTTGGAAAAGGCTATTTAACCCCCCTTTACGCGGGTGTATGTAACCCTCTCGTGGAGGGGTGTGTCCGAACAAGTCACGAATCTATTAGGAAATAACGGTAATGCCACTGTATTAATATTAGCAATTAGTCGTTTGGGCTCCCAACATATTTGGGTGATGCCATCTCCCATTATGTGGTATCTGACATGGCAGATGACATAACAGCTGACATGGCAAATTTTAACCCCAAAATTAATTACCCAAATTTTTTTAATGTTAATGTTAATGTCAATATTAATATTAATGTTAATGCTAATGCTAATGTTAATGTTAATATTAATGTTAATATTAATCAATGTTAATTTAATATTAAATTATTTTTTTACTATTAATGTTCATTTTAATATTAATTTTATTGTTAAATTTTGCCATGTCAGCTGTCGTGTTAGCAACCATGTCATATGCCACATAATGGATAGCTCCTCTTGAACTCTAAGGACTCCATGCATCTGGAAGTCCAAGCCGAGCCCCGCCTCGAGCCGAACCTATCCTGAACTTGTCCACCATCGTGTCCCTGCGGCAGATACAGTTAGACATAATCTTAACATAAACATTGTGATCGTGCTCATCTATGTCCCATTTCGCCTAGCCTGCAAGGTTAGAACTTTACATAAGAAATCATAGCATTTCACTCAACCAACCAACCGTAAACTTAAACATATGCATAAGGGTGGCAGGCCCTGCGCCTGCACCCAGCGCTAATCTCAGCCCACCGCCCCTATCTATATGAAGGTCACGGTGTTTCTGTCACGACCCGCACCCTGATTAGGGGCACGAGTACGTGGTTACGTCCACCCTGATTAGGGGCACGAGTACGTGGTTACGCCCTATCTATATGAAGGTCACGGTGTGTAGTGCCCCGTCCCTACATCGTGCCCCGTACTGTGTCCACGGGGTGCGCGAGAAAGGAACACTGTCGCTATCGATTCGGCCGGGACCGATAGGTCGGGATCGACCGAGTCGATCGAACGGGAACGGTTGAATTAAGATCCATTCCTCGTTATGGAATGTCTTCTTCGGAACCAAGTCCCATATTCAGCGGGTTGCGCCTCGAGGATAGACTCTGCGGCTGGGTCGGGAGAGACCTCCCGTTGCTCTGCTTTTCACGCCGCTTGCGTTGGTTTTGGCTTTGTTTTCTGAATGCGTTTTCGTGAATGTTTTCGATGGTTTTCATAGCTTGCATTTCAAACTCGCATTTCCTATCGAACTCTTTGAATAATGCAGTGTTCTAATCGGTTGCTTGTGCGATTTCAGGTAATCGCGTAGGCGACGTCTAGCGCGACCAACAAGTTCGCTCGCCAAGGTAAACTCAAGGTGAGTGGCTGACCCTTCTCTTCTCGACCCCCTTCTTAGGCAAAATCGATAATGTTGTTGCGGATGAAAAGATAAATGCAAGGGCACGAACACGGGAAAAAGGATGGGTTTTCAAAGAGAATGTAGGCTATGTCTTAATAACTAAAAAGGAAAAATATGTCTTTACACGGTTATGGACAACTTGTCGACAAGGCAATAGTTTCCTCGAGCGGCAACCCGAGGCCACGGGACCGACTCGGCCTAGGAGGAAACAGGGTATAGCCGTGCATAAGGTTTCAGCACAGGTTAAGCGGAGGCTTGCAACGGAGCTAGCTACTTGCGTTGAAAGGATCCCGATTAACAAAGCTATACGTCCAGGATGGCTTGTGATGCCAGTGACCAATCACACGTAATAAGGCACTTGGAAATGAAAAAGGATAAAAATGGATAAGGAAGAACATGGTAAGTTTCTTAAGGCGCGGCGCGGTCCGCCGGGGTAAGTTTCAACGTAAAGTTCACTATGCTTGTCATTACATGTTTGTAATCCATTAGGATGGTTAGAAACATTCATACTCAATTGTCATATAAACTCTTCAACCAAATGAGAGCTTGGAATTTAAATAGCCACGCACCAGTACAAAGTGTAATGTACTGATCCTCGCTCTCCACGCAGGTACCCCGAACTACGAAGGGCGTGCCAACTAAAGCTCAAGGCGGCGTGCATTCCTTTGAAGCCTCGTCCGTGTGAAGGCTTGTTTTCTGGATTTCCTTTGAAGAAGACCCGCACATCAGTCCAAAGAAAATGATGACTCGACTTCCCGCCATAGCAGGTGGAAATATGTATTGGTTTTTGCTTGTATAAAAGGGTGTAATGTATGGAACGACTATCTCATCGGCGTTCATTTTTGTAAGTCGAAGTCATGTTGTAGCCCGCGCGGCAATGATTGTAAAGGAGTCTATGTAAAGTTCTATTTATCAATGAAAAAGTCTATTTTCACTTCAAATGTGTTGTTCAAATTCTCTGCGTACTCTAACCCGATGTTGTGTTTCGGATAACCTTATGACTATGCCTTGTGCGATCGCAACTTAGGTTCGCACGGCATCACGCCCGGGGGACGACTATCGATTCGACGGAATCGGGGCTTGACACGGTGTTTCTGTCACGACCCGCACCCTGATTAGGGGCACGAGTACGTGCTTACGTGGTTACGTCCAGCCTCGAGCCGAACCTATCCTGAACTTGTCCACCACCGTGTCCCTGCGGCAGATACAGTTAGACATAATCTTAACATAAACATTGTGATCGTGCTCATCTATGTCCCATTTCGCCTAGCCTGCAAGGTTAGAACTTTACATAAGAAATCATATCATTTCACTCAACCAACCAACCGTAAACTTAAACATATACATAAGGGTGGCAGCCCCTGCGCCTGAACCCAGCGCTAATCTCAGCCCACCGGCCCTATCTATATGAAGGTCACGGTGTTTCTGTCACAACCCGCACCCTGATTAGGGGCACGAGTGAAAGGTTACGTCCACCCTGATTAGGGGCACGAGTACGACTATGATCGCTTCGATACAGGAAACCATTTGAAGCCGAGTTACAGGTAATGCACCGTAATGCATCTTTGGCATCCTTATGTGTAAGACTATGATCGCTTCGATACAGGTTGCTAGACCAATATCCGAAGGATCCCAAATTAACCTACTGATATCATAGCTTATCACAACACTTGACGGTCGCAACCCGTCCTAATGATGTGCACCATAAATACCATACATAATTCCCTCCTTTGAACTAGTAGGTTGAATTAAGATGATGTGCACCATAAATACCATACATAAATACGTACACTGGACTGTCGCAACAATATCATAGCTTATTGAGTATATTATATTGACATTGCTTGTCCTCCATTCGTAGTTGATCGTTCTTGACAGGTTTTGATATTATATATGTTGTTAAATAGTAGAACTAGACAGCGTTCTACGTCGTTTCTGCGGTGTAGGCTGGGACGCTATCGGTCCCGTTCGATCGAGTCAATCGATCCCGACCTATCGGTCCCGACCGAATCAATAGCGACAGTGTTCCTTTCTCGCGCACCCTATCACGACCCGCACCCGGAGTAAGGGCATTCCATAACGTAACAGCGTCCCAGCCTACACCACAGAAACGACGTAGAACGCTGTCTAGTTCTACTATCTAACAACAGTTAGATATTATAACCTGTCGAGAATCAAGGGTCGTCGTCTAACCCAGCTATGGCAGTCTATTCTTGTGTATTGCTCCTTCAACCAATCCATTCCTAGGCCAGGGGACCGATTCGGCCCGCAGCAAAAGGGTCGTCGTCTAACCCATCTATAGTCCGTGATGTCTTGACATTGCCAGTGGCCTTCACACCCTTTCACTGCTTAACAAATACACGTGACACGGGACGGTGCTTGCTATACTTCGATAGCCCAACAAAACTCTTTTCTAATGTGTTCGTGCAACGACTTGACAAGCAAGGGCTACGTCAAGCCTAGCATCAAGGGAAATACGACTTAAACTATGGGACAAGCGAATGTTATTATTAATTGTAGTTCCAATTACATTTTAAATAAAAAGAATGCAATTTTAACTTTAACTAGTTTGAAGTAAATGTTAAATCCAAAACTATTTTTAATTTTAGTAGTCATATTAGTTTCAATAATATTGTAAATGTTTAAATTAACATGAATGCCACTGTATTAGAAACCTAGCTAGCTGATGTCACGTTGCTCGGGGCTCGGTTAGTGTTCGTCAACAAAACTCTTTTTTGCATTGGAGATGACTTTTAAACTTCTTGTCATTTTTGAATATAGCCGCCTATGCAAGTTATTGTCTTATGCGGCTCTGTCTCATGCCACATAGGATACACAATACATAACAAGACAATAGGGTTTCGTAGCATTAAATGCTGATGCATGTGTTATCCTACAAAAGAGGGCCACGTGGAGATTGCTGTTGCATGCTTCCTCATGCGTTTTTAGCTACACATTTTAATAAGGCACGTACCCAGAAGACGAGAAAGTTTTGTTGGAAGTTGTTTCCTTAAAATTATGCTTGCTCCTAGAATCACTCAAGATTTTTCATGAGCCATCAAAAGAGGGCCACGTGGCGGAGTTACAATGAAGACGAAAAGGTTGTGTTGTTGCGTTGCTGGAAGTTGTTTCTTCCTGCATAATGTTTTTTGTACCTCCAAATTGCACTTTCAAACTGTCCATCCTTACGTGGCAGCTGACGTGACATGTTGATCTGGCAGCTGACGTGGCAAATTTTGATATTAAAAATAAAACTAATATTCCAGATTTGTAAATAAAACTAAAAATAATATTCCTCCAAATTTGTAAATAAAACTAACAATAAAAATTAACATTAAAGATAATATTCCAGATTAACATTAACATTAATATTAATATTATCGTTAACATTAACAATAATATTAATATTAACATTAACATTAACCTTAACATTAATATTAACATAAATTAATATCAACAGTAAAATAACTTTGATATTAACGTTAAATTATTTAACATGCCACATCAGATGGGAGGGCTATATATAGAGGGTCAATATGGAGATACGATAATATCATTACTGATCTTTCTTCTTCTATTGTTTCTTGTCCTTCGTTTCCTCTGCTGGTTCCTAACACACACTATTTTCTTCAATGTCGACGTCACATGGAGAAAGTGATCGTCGTTTGGAAGATTTAGTCGATGAAGAAATCCTCCATTCAAGAGGACTGTCAGATGATTTCCCGCAAGATGAGCAAAGTTTGGAAGATGTTAGCTTAGGAGACAGTAAAGAACAAGATGAAGACATCAACTCAAACAACGAAATGTTATTTCGCATCACCCTTTCTAATGGATTTAAGAAATGCGTTATATTTTTACATATATTTCTCCAATGCAAAAGTTTGAGAAGACAATTAGATAAAAATGGAGAACATTAAATTCCAATTTTAAAACGTAGTACATAAAAAATGGAGAAAATATGTTACACGTTTTACAAAGCAAGAGGGGACCACATGTCATACATCTGGGTATCAAAACTTTCAAAAGAGTTTTGTTAGAAAAGAGCTTCGTGGGCCCTATTAAAATTTATGTATATATATGTATATGTGTACACGTTTTATAAAGCAGGAAGGGTCCACATGTAGATGGCCGTATTAATGGCATATAGATGGCCGTAGTTGGAAGTCTTACTTAGCTTTAATTGGTATTAATGGCATATAGATGGCCGTAGTTGGAAGTCTTACTTAGCTTTAATTGGTATTAATGGCATATAGATGGCCGTAGTTGGAAGTCTTACTTAGCTTTAATTGGGAATGGGCAGATGCATTGGTATTGATGGAAATTAATTGAATTGAATTCGAAGTGGGTGCCTTTTTGGCGCATGAGTCCGAGTTGTTCCATGCCTATAAATGCCAGTAGTGTAGAGAGAGTTTTTTCTCATCTCACTTAGCTTTTCTTGTGGCGATGGACTCTACCGATCCCCCGCCTTGGCAAGACTCTTTCCTCTTGGTTGTCGATCTCCTCGTTCGAAGAAGCTTTGGTGGTGAAGTCCTTCAGAAGACTGACATGTGCGTGGGTTTGGAATTATTGCCAACCCACGCTCTGTCGAAGCGCCCGCACGTTGATTTGCTCGGACTATGCACGGTGTTCCTTTGCCGCCAGGAGTTCATCTCCTCAATATGTTCCATTGGTCCGACGATGCACGGTGGTGAAGTCCTTCAGAAGACTGACATGTGCCTGGGTTTGGATTTATTGCCATTCCACGCTCTGTCGAAGCGCCCTCACGTTGATTGGCTCGGACTATGCACGTTGCAGTGGGTTCCTTTGTCTCAGTAAGTTCCTTTGCTCGGAGGATACACGATGAAGTGGCTTGCCTCAAGGAGTCATCCAACGGTTCCTATGCTCTGACGATGTACGATGAATAACATCTACCACACGGACAAGAACTAGAAGACGGCAGAGAACAACACTCCTTAACAAATGAAGCTTTCAATTGAAAGCTTCATCTGTCAAGGAGTGTTGTTCTCCGCCGTCTTCTAGTTCTTGTCCGTGTGGTAGATGTTATTCATCGTGCATCGTCAGAGCATAGGAACCGTTAAGTGACTTGCCTCAAGGAGTCATGCAACGGTTTCTATGCTCTGACGATGCACGATGAATACGACGCATGGTAGATGGTATTGATCGTGCATGGTCAGAGCATAGGAACCGTAGCATGACTCCTTGAGGCAAGTCACTTCATCGTGCATCCTCCGTGCAAATGAACTCACTGAGGCAAAGGAACCCACTGCCTCAAGAAATTTTGTTTTGAGGGAGAGCACCCAGTAAAGCCATCCTTCTTCAACAAGGAACATGTAGAAGAAATAGACACCTGAGGCAAAGGAACCCACTGCCCTTTTGGCGCATGAGTTCGAGTTGTTTCATATGTAAATAAAAGTCAAACTTTTCGTGGTTTTGACGATGCAAATGTAATAAAAAATGATTATATTATAAAAGCAGAGCTTATCAAAGACAGAAGTTCCTTGCCCAATTACATCATATTTACATTGTTGTTTTACAATGTCATTCTTATGTGACAAATGTCATTCTCTGTTTTAATTTAAAACGGAGAATAAAATTCTCCGTTTTAATTTAAACGGAGAATGATATTCTCCGTTTTAATTTAAAACGGAGAATGTACATTCTAATTTGTTTTTAACACTGTGAATCTATTCTCCGTTTAATTCAAAACGGAGAATGTTATTCTCCGTTTAATATAACACGGAGAATGCTATTGTGGTGTCGTGGTTACACTGCTAGACTTGTATTCAAGAGGTCATTGGTTCAAATCTTGACTATAACAATATTTTGTTTTACATATTTACATTGTTGTTTTACAATGTCATTCTTATGTGGCAAATGTCATTCTCCGTTTTTATTTAAAACGGAGAATGATATTTTCCGTTTTTTTTAAAACGGAGAATGTATTCTCCGTTTTAATTTAAAACGGAGAATGAACGTTCTAATTTTTTTTTAACACTGTGAATCTATTCTCCGTTTAATTCAAAACGGAGAATTTCATTCTCCGTTTAATAAGACACGGAGAATGCTATTGTGGTCTCGTGGTTACACTGCTAGACTTGTATTCAAGAGGTCATTGGTTCAAATCTTGACTATAACAATATTTTGTTTTATTTATACTTTTTTTGTAAGTTAATTATGGGTGCTATTTAAAAGGGAAAAAACTTTGATACAGGCACCTATGTATGACATGTGGGCCATCTCAAAAAATAATGTGTATATATATATGATTACACGTTTTACAAAGCAAGAGGGGACCACATGTCATACAAAGCAGTAGGGGGTATCAAAGTTGGCAGAATTCGAAGGGGCATATTCATTGGTATTAATGGCATTGGTATTGATGGAAATTAATTGTTCCAGTCTTACTTAGCTTTAATTGAGCAGGGGCAGAATTCGAAGTGGCTGCCTTTTTTGGCGCATGAGTCCGAGTTGTTCCATGCCTATAAATGCCAGTAGTGTAGAGAGAGTTTGTTCTCATCTCACTTAGCTTTTCTTGTGGCGATGGACTCTACCGATCCTCCACCTTGGCAAGACTCTTTCCTCTTGGTTGGCGATCTCCTCGTTCGAAGAAGCTTTGGTGGTGAAGTCCTTCAGAAGACTGACATGTGCGTGGGTTTGGAATTATTGCCAACCCACGCTCTGTCGAAGCGCCCGCACGTTGATTGGCTCGGACTATGCACGGTGTTCCTTTGCCGCCAGGAGTCTATTTCTTCGACATGTTCCTTGTTGAACAAGTATTGCTTTGCACGGTGCTCTGCCACAAGTTAACAAAATTCCTCGAGACAGGGGGTTCCTTTGCCTCAGGAGTCTATCTCTTCTACATGTTCCTTGTTGAAGAAGGATGGCTTTGCTGGGTGCTCTCCCTCAAAACAAAATTCCTTGATGCAGTGGGTTCCTTTGCCTCAGTGAGTTCCTTTGCACGGAGGATGCACGATGAAGTGACTTGCCTCAAGGAGTCATGCAACGGTTTCTATGCTATGACGATGCACGATGAATACGACGCGGACACGAACTGAAAGACGACAGAGAACAACACTCCTTGACAGTTGAAGCTTTCAATTGAATTCCTTGAGAACAACACTCCTCTGACGATGCACGATGAAGTGTTTTGCTTCAAGGAATCCAATTGAAAGCTTCGACTGTCAAGGAGTGTTGTTCTCTGTCGTCTTTCAGTTCGTGTCCGCGTGGTAGATGGTATTGATCGTGCATGGTCAGAGCATAGGAACCGTAGCATGACTCCTTGAGGCAAGTCACTTCATCGTGCATCCTCCGTGCAAAGGAACTCACTGAGGCAAAGGAACCCACTGCCTCAAGGAATTTTGTTTTTAGGGAGAGCACCCAGCAAAGCCATCCTTCTTCAACAAGGAACATGTAGAAGAGATAGACACCTGAGGCAAAGGAACCCACTGCCCTTTTGGCGCATGAGTTCGAGTTGTTTAATATGTAAATAAAAGTCAAACTTTTCGTGGTTTTGACGATGTAAATGTAATTCAAAAATGATTATATTATAAAAGCAGAGCTTATCAAAGACAGAAGTTCCTTGCCCAATTATATCATAATTACATTATTGTTTTACAATGTCATTGCTAGGATCGCTTTACATATTTGCTTGAAAGCAACTCCTTAGCCCATGACAACCTCATCTTTGTAATCCTCTGGTGAATTTCATTGTCATTTCCTTCCGGTATTTCGAAGGGAGGAGTCGTCAACCTATTCATATAATACGCCGTGTACAAGAGGCAGTTGGGTGCCCGTTGTTGTGGGCAATTTAGAGAACAATTCAGCACTTTGCTCTCATACTCCTTCTTCGCCGGGCATCTCTCCCTCATCATATCAACTTTTCTCCTGACGATAGGCTCTAAGGTTTTCTTCGTTAATTCTGCATCCACCTTGCACCTATCGTACGTGGTTTGCCGCAAGGAGTTGTAGTGTGTCCAGTCGTAGGAGATAAAGTTGAATGTGAGCAGAGTATAGTATTTGATGGTTGCATTAAAAAGTGGGATGAATAACAACTCTATGTCGTCCTCCAAACCCATGACGAAGTCTTAAAAAGTGGGATGAATAACAACTCTTTATCTCCTTTGGAGGACGACATAGAGTTGTATTCAAGACTTCGTCATGGGTTTGGAGGACGACATAGAGTTGTTATTCATCCCACTTTTTAATGCAACCATCAAACACTATACTCTGCTCACATTCAACTTTATCTCCTACGACTGGACACACTACAACTCCTTGCGGCAAACCACGTACGATAGGTGCAAGGTGGATGCAGAATTAACGAAGAAAACCTTAGAGCCTATCGTCAGGAGAAAAGTTGATATGATGAGGGAGAGATGCCCGGCGAAGAAGGAGTATGAAAGCAAAGTGCTGAATTGTTCTCTAAATTGCCCACAACAACGGGCACCCAACTGCCTCTTGTACACAGCGTATTATATGAATAGGTTGACGACTCCTCCCTTCGAAATACCGGAAGGAAATGACAATGAAATTCACCAGAGGATTACAAAGATGAGGTTGTCATGGGCTAAGGAGTTGCTTTCAAGCAAATATGTAAAGCGATCCTAGCAATGACATTGTAAAACAACAATGTAATTATGATGTAATTGGGCAAGGAACTTCTGTCTTTGATAAGCTCTGCTTTTATAATATAATCATTTTTGAATTACATTTACATCGTCAAAACCACGAAAAGTTTGACTTTTATTTACATATGAAACAACTCGAACTCATGCGCCAAAAGGGCAGTGGGTTCCTTTGCCTCAGGTGTCTATCTCTTCTACATGTTCCTTGTTGAAGAAGGATGGCTTTGCTGGGTGCTCTCCCTAAAAACAAAATTCCTTGAGGCAGTGGGTTCCTTTGCCTCAGTGAGTTCCTTTGCACGGAGGATGCACGATGAAGTGACTTGCCTCAAGGAGTCATGCTACGGTTCCTATGCTCTGACCATGCACGATCAATACCATCTACCACGCGGACACGAACTGAAAGACGACAGAGAACAACACTCCTTGACAGTCGAAGCTTTCAATTGGATTCCTTGAAGCAAAACACTTCATCGTGCATCGTCAGAGGAGTGTTGTTCTCAAGGAATTCAATTGAAAGCTTCAACTGTCAAGGAGTGTTGTTCTCTGTCGTCTTTCAGTTCGTGTCCGCGTCGTATTCATCGTGCATCGTCATAGCATAGAAACCGTTGCATGACTCCTTGAGGCAAGTCACTTCATCGTGCATCCTCCGTGCAAAGGAACTCACTGAGGCAAAGGAACCCACTGCATCAAGGAATTTTGTTTTGAGGGAGAGCACCCAGCAAAGCCATCCTTCTTCAACAAGGAACATGTAGAAGAGATAGACTCCTGAGGCAAAGGAACCCCCTGTCTCGAGGAATTTTGTTAACTTGTGGCAGAGCACCGTGCAAAGCAATACTTGTTCAACAAGGAACATGTCGAAGAAATAGACTCCTGGCGGCAAAGGAACACCGTGCATAGTCCGAGCCAATCAACGTGCGGGCGCTTCGACAGAGCGTGGGTTGGCAATAATTCCAAACCCACGCACATGTCAGTCTTCTGAAGGACTTCACCACCAAAGCTTCTTCGAACGAGGAGATCGCCAACCAAGAGGAAAGAGTCTTGCCAAGGTGGAGGATCGGTAGAGTCCATCGCCACAAGAAAAGCTAAGTGAGATGAGAACAAACTCTCTCTACACTACTGGCATTTATAGGCATGGAACAACTCGGACTCATGCGCCAAAAAAGGCAGCCACTTCGAATTCTGCCCCTGCTCAATTAAAGCTAAGTAAGACTGGAACAATTAATTTCCATCAATACCAATGCCATTAATACCAATGAATATGCCCCTTCGAATTCTGCCAACTTTGATACCCCCTACTGCTTTGTATGACATGTGGTCCCCTCTTGCTTTGTAAAACGTGTAATCATATATATATACACATTATTTTTTGAGATGGCCCACATGTCATACATAGGTGCCTGTATCAAAGTTTTTTCCCTTTTAAATAGCACCCATAATTAACTTACAAAAAAAGTATAAATAAAACAAAATATTGTTATAGTCAAGATTTGAACCAATGACCTCTTGAATACAAGTCTAGCAGTGTAACCACGAGACCACAATAGCATTCTCCGTGTCTTATTAAACGGAGAATGAAATTCTCCGTTTTGAATTAAACGGAGAATAGATTCACAGTGTTAAAAAAAAATTAGAACGTTCATTCTCCGTTTTAAATTAAAACGGAGAATACATTCTCCGTTTTAAAAAAAACGGAAAATATCATTCTCCGTTTTAAATAAAAACGGAGAATGACATTTGCCACATAAGAATGACATTGTAAAACAACAATGTAAATATGTAAAACAAAATATTGTTATAGTCAAGATTTGAACCAATGACCTCTTGAATACAAGTCTAGCAGTGTAACCACGACACCACAATAGCATTCTCCGTGTTATATTAAACGGAGAATAACATTCTCCGTTTTGAATTAAACGGAGAATAGATTCACAGTGTTAAAAACAAATTAGAATGTACATTCTCCGTTTTAAATTAAAACGGAGAATACATTCTCCGTTTTAAATTAAAACGGAGAATATCATTCTCCGTTTAAATTAAAACGGAGAATTTTATTCTCCGTTTTAAATTAAAACAGAGAATGACATTTGTCACATAAGAATGACATTGTAAAACAACAATGTAAATATGATGTAATTGGGCAAGGAACTTCTGTCTTTGATAAGCTCTGCTTTTATAATATAATCATTTTTTATTACATTTGCATCGTCAAAACCACGAAAAGTTTGACTTTTATTTACATATGAAACAACTCGAACTCATGCGCCAAAAGGGCAGTGGGTTCCTTTGCCTCAGGTGTCTATTTCTTCTACATGTTCCTTGTTGAAGAAGGATGGCTTTACTGGGTGCTCTCCCTCAAAACAAAATTTCTTGAGGCAGTGGGTTCCTTTGCCTCAGTGAGTTCATTTGCACGGAGGATGCACGATGAAGTGACTTGCCTCAAGGAGTCATGCTACGGTTCCTATGCTCTGACCATGCACGATCAATACCATCTACCATGCGTCGTATTCATCGTGCATCGTCAGAGCATAGAAACCGTTGCATGACTCCTTGAGGCAAGTCACTTAACGGTTCCTATGCTCTGACGATGCACGATGAATAACATCTACCACACGGACAAGAACTAGAAGACGGCGGAGAACAACACTCCTTGACAGATGAAGCTTTCAATTGAAAGCTTCATTTGTTAAGGAGTGTTGTTCTCTGCCGTCTTCTAGTTCTTGTCCGTGTGGTAGATGTTATTCATCGTGCATCGTCAGAGCATAGGAACCGTTGGATGACTCCTTGAGGCAAGCCACTTCATCGTGTATCCTCCGAGCAAAGGAACTTACTGAGACAAAGGAACCCACTGCAACGTGCATAGTCCGAGCCAATCAACGTGAGGGCGCTTCGACAGAGCGTGGAATGGCAATAAATCCAAACCCAGGCACATGTCAGTCTTCTGAAGGACTTCACCACCGTGCATCGTCGGACCAATGGAACATATTGAGGAGATGAACTCCTGGCGGCAAAGGAACACCGTGCATAGTCCGAGCAAATCAACGTGCGGGCGCTTCGACAGAGCGTGGGTTGGCAATAATTCCAAACCCACGCACATGTCAGTCTTCTGAAGGACTTCACCACCAAAGCTTCTTCGAACGAGGAGATCGACAACCAAGAGGAAAGAGTCTTGCCAAGGCGGGGGATCGGTAGAGTCCATCGCCACAAGAAAAGCTAAGTGAGATGAGAAAAAACTCTCTCTACACTACTGGCATTTATAGGCATGGAACAACTCGGACTCATGCGCCAAAAAGGCACCCACTTCGAATTCAATTCAATTAATTTCCATCAATACCAATGCATCTGCCCATTCCCAATTAAAGCTAAGTAAGACTTCCAACTACGGCCATCTATATGCCATTAATACCAATTAAAGCTAAGTAAGACTTCCAACTACGGCCATCTATATGCCATTAATACCAATTAAAGCTAAGTAAGACTTCCAACTACGGCCATCTATATGCCATTAATACGGCCATCTACATGTGGACCCTTCCTGCTTTATAAAACGTGTACACATATACATATATATACATAAATTTTAATAGGGCCCACGAAGCTCTTTTCTAACAAAACTCTTTTGAAAGTTTTGATACCCAGATGTATGACATGTGGTCCCCTCTTGCTTTGTAAAACGTGTAACATATTTTCTCCATTTTTTATGTACTACGTTTTAAAATTGGAATTTAATGTTCTCCATTTTTATCTAATTGTCTTCTCAAACTTTTGCATTGGAGAAATATATGTAAAAATATAACGCATTTCTTAAATCCATTAGAAAGGGTGATGCGAAATAACATTTCGTTGTTTGAGTTGATGTCTTCATCTTGTTCTTTACTGTCTCCTAAGCTAACATCTTCCAAACTTTGCTCATCTTGCGGAAAATCATCTGACAGTCCTCTTGAATGGAGGATTTCTTCATCGACTAAATCTTCCAAACGACGATCACTTTCTCCATGTGACGTCGACATTGAAGAAAATAGTGTGTGTTAGGAACCAGCAGAGGAAACGAAGGACAAGAAACAATAGAAGAAGAAAGATCAGTAATGATATTATCGTATCTCCATATTGACCCTCTATATATAGCCCTCCCATCTGATGTGGCATGTTAAATAATTTAACGTTAATATCAAAGTTATTTTACTGTTGATATTAATTTATGTTAATATTAATGTTAAGGTTAATGTTAATGTTAATATTAATATTATTGTTAATGTTAACGATAATATTAATATTAATGTTAATGTTAATCTGGAATATTATCTTTAATGTTAATTTTTATTGTTAGTTTTATTTACAAATTTGGAGGAATATTTATTTTTAGTTTTATTTACAAATCTGGAATATTAGTTTTATTTTTAATATCAAAATTTGCCACGTCAGCTGCCAGATCAACATGTCACGTCAGCTGCCACGTAAGGATGGACAGTTTGAAAGTGCAATTTGGAGGTACAAAAAACATTATGCAGGAAGAAACAACTTCCAGCAACGCAACAACACAACCTTTTCGTCTTCATTGTAACTCCGCCACGTGGCCCTCTTTTGATGGCTCATGAAAAATCTTGAGTGATTCTAGGAGCAAGCATAATTTTAAGGAAACAACTTCCAACAAAACTTTCTCGTCTTCTGGGTACGTGCCTTATTAAAATGTGTAGCTAAAAACGCATGAGGAAGCATGCAACAGCAATCTCCACGTGGCCCTCTTTTGTAGGATAACACATGCATCAGCATTTAATGCTACGAAACCCTATTGTCTTGTTATGTATTGTGTATCCTATGTGGCATGAGACAGAGCCGCATAAGACAATAACTTGCATAGGCGGCTATATTCAAAAATGACAAGAAGTTTAAAAAGTCATCTCCAATGCAAAAAAGAGTTTTGTTGACGAACACTAACCGAGCCCCGAGCAACGTGACATCAGCTAGCTAGGTTTCTAATACAGTGGCATTCATGTTAATTTAAACATTTACAATATTATTGAAACTAATATGACTACTAAAATTAAAAATAGTTTTGGATTTAACATTTACTTCAAACTAGTTAAAGTTAAAATTGCATTCTTTTTTATTTAAAATGTAATTGGAACTACAATTAATAATAACATTCGCTTGTCCCATAGTTTAAGTCGTATTTCCCTTGATGCTAGGCTTGACGTAGCCCTTGCTTGTCAAGTCGTTGCACGAACACATTAGAAAAGAGTTTTGTTGGGCTATCGAAGTATAGCAAGCACCGTCCCGTGTCACGTGTATTTGTTAAGCAGTGAAAGGGTGTGAAGGCCACTGGCAATGTCAAGACATCACGGACTATAGATGGGTTAGACGACGACCCTTTTGCTGCGGGCCGAATCGGTCCCCTGGCCTAGGAATGGATTGGTTGAAGGAGCAATACACAAGAATAGACTGCCATAGCTGGGTTAGACGACGACCCTTGATTCTCGACAGGTTATAATATCTAACTGTTGTTAGATAGTAGAACTAGACAGCGTTCTACGTCGTTTCTGTGGTGTAGGCTGGGACGCTGTTACGTTATGGAATGCCCTTACTCCGGGTGCGGGTCGTGATAGGGTGCGCGAGAAAGGAACACTGTCGCTATTGATTCGGTCGGGACCGATAGGTCGGGATCGATTGACTCGATCGAACGGGACCGATAGCGTCCCAGCCTACACCGCAGAAACGACGTAGAACGCTGTCTAGTTCTACTATTTAACAACATATATAATATCAAAACCTGTCAAGAACGATCAACTACGAATGGAGGACAAGCAATGTCAATATAATATACTCAATAAGCTATGATATTGTTGCGACAGTCCAGTGTACGTATTTATGTATGGTATTTATGGTGCACATCATCTTAATTCAACCTACTAGTTCAAAGGAGGGAATTATGTATGGTATTTATGGTGCACATCATTAGGACGGGTTGCGACCGTCAAGTGTTGTGATAAGCTATGATATCAGTAGGTTAATTTGGGATCCTTCGGATATTGGTCTAGCAACCTGTATCGAAGCGATCATAGTCTTACACATAAGGATGCCAAAGATGCATTACGGTGCATTACCTGTAACTCGGCTTCAAATGGTTTCCTGTATCGAAGCGATCATAGTCGTACTCGTGCCCCTAATCAGGGTGGACGTAACCTTTCACTCGTGCCCCTAATCAGGGTGCGGGTTGTGACAGAAACACCGTGACCTTCATATAGATAGGGCCGGTGGGCTGAGATTAGCGCTGGGTTCAGGCGCAGGGGCTGCCACCCTTATGTATATGTTTAAGTTTACGGTTGGTTGGTTGAGTGAAATGATATGATTTCTTATGTAAAGTTCTAACCTTGCAGGCTAGGCGAAATGGGACATAGATGAGCACGATCACAATGTTTATGTTAAGATTATGTCTAACTGTATCTGCCGCAGGGACACGGTGGTGGACAAGTTCAGGATAGGTTCGGCTCGAGGCTGGACGTAACCACGTAAGCACGTACTCGTGCCCCTAATCAGGGTACGGGTCGTGACAGAAACACCGTGTCAAGCCCCGATTCCGTCGAATCGATAGTCGTCCCCCGGGCGTGATACAGTGCGAACCTAAGTTGCAATCGCACAAGGCATAGTCATAAGGTTATCCGAAACACAACATCGGTTTAGAGTACGCAGAGAATTTGAACAACACATTTGAAGTGAAAATAGACTTTTTCATTGATAAATAGAACTTTACATAGACTCCTTTACAATCATTGCCGCGCGGGCTACAACATGACTTCGACTTACAAAAATGAACGCCGATGAGATAGTCGTTCCATACATTACACCCTTTTATACAAGCAAAAACCAATACATATTTCCACCTGCTATGGCGGGAAGTCGAGTCGTCATTTTCTTTGGACTGATGTGCGGGTCTTCTTCAAAAGGAAATCCAGAAAACAAGCCTTCACACGGACGAGGCTTCAAAGGAATGCACGCCGCCTTGAGCTTTAGTTGGCACACCCTTCGTAGTTCGGGGTACCTGCGTGGAGAGCGAGGATCAGTACATTACACTTTGTACTGGTGCGTGGCTATTTAAATTCCAAGCTCATTTCGTTGAAGAGTTTATATGACAATTGAGTATGAATGTTTCTAACCATCCTAATGGATTACAAACATGTAATGACAAGCATAGTGAACTTTACGTTGAAACTTACCCCGACGGACCGCGCCGCGCCTTAAGAAACTTACCATGTTCTTCCTTATCCATTTTTATCCTTTTTCATTTCCAAGTGCCTTATTACATGTGATTGGTCACTGGCATCACAAGCCATCCTGGACGTATAGCTTTGTTAATCGGGATCCTTTCAACGCAAGTAGCTAGCTCCGTTGCAAGCCCCCGCTTAACCTGTGCTGAAACCTTATGTACGGCTATACCCTGTTTCCTCCTAGGCCGAGTCGGTCCCGTGGCCTCGGGTTGCCGCTCGAGGAAACTATTGCCTTGTCGACAAGTTGTCCATAACCGTGTAAAGACATATTTTTCCTTTTTAGTTATTAAGACATAGCCTACATTCTCTTTAAAAACCCATCCTTTTTCCGTGTTCGTGCCCTTGCATTTATCTTTTCATCCGCAACAACATTATCGATTTTGCCTAAGAAGGGGGTCGAGAAGAGAAGGGTCAGCCACTCACCTTGAGTTTACCTTGGCGAGCGAACTTGTTGGTCGCGCTAGACGTCGCCTACGCGATTACCTAAATCGCACAAGCAACCGATTAGAACACTGCATTATTCAAAGAGTTCGATAGGAAATGCGAGTTCGAAATGCAAGCTATGAAAACCATCGAAAACATTCACGAAAACGCATTCAGAAAACAAAGCCAAAACCAACGCAAGCGGCGTGAAAAGCAGAGCAACGGGAGGTCTCTCCCGACCCAGCCGCAGAGTCTATCCTCGAGGCGCAACCCGCTGAATATGGGACTTGGTTCCGAAGAAGACATTCCATAACGAGGAATGGATCTTAATTCAACCGTTCCCGTTCGATCGACTCGGTCGATCCCGACCTATCGGTCCCGGCCGAATCGATAGCGACAGTGTTCCTTTCTCGCGCACCCCGTAGACACAGTACGGGGCACGATGTAGGGACGGGGCACTACACACCGTGACCTTCATATAGATAGGACGTAACCACGTACTCGTGCCCCTAATCAGGGTGGACGTAACCACGTACTCGTGCCCCTAATCAGGGTGCGGGTCGTGACAGAAACACCGTGACCTTCATATAGATAGGGCCGGTGGGCTGAGATTAGCGCTGGGTGCAGGCGCAGGGCCTGCCACCCTTATGCATATGTTTAAGTTTACGGTTGGTTGGTTGAGTGAAATGATATGATTTCTTATGTAAAGTTCTAACCTTGCAGGCTAGGCGAAATGGGACATAGATGAGCACGATCACAATATTTATGTTAAGATTATGTCTAACTGTATCTGCCGCAGGGACACGGTGGTGGACAAGTTCAGGATAGGTTCGGCTCGAGGCGGGGCTCGGCTTGGACTTCCAGATGCATGGAGTCCTTAGAGTTCAAGAGGAGCTATCCATTATGTGGCATATGACATGGTTGCTAACACGACAGCTGACATGGCAAAATTTAACAATAAAATTAATATTAAAATGAACATTAATAGTAAAAAAATAATTTAATATTAAATTAACATTGATTAATATTAACATTAATATTAACATTAACATTAGCATTAGCATTAACATTAATATTAATATTGACATTAACATTAACATTAAAAAAATTTGGGTAATTAATTTTTGGGGTTAAAATTTGCCATGTCAGCTGTTATGTCATCTGCCATGTCAGATACCACATAATGGGAGATGGCATCACCCAAATATGTTGGGAGCCCAAACGACTAATTGCTAATATTAATACAGTGGCATTACCGTTATTTCCTAATAGATTCGTGACTTGTTCGGACACACCCCTCCACGAGCGGGTTACATACACCCGCGTAAACGGGGGTTAAATAGCCTTTTCCAAAGAAGAGAACCCATCCGACTAGAGAGAAACAAAGAAAGAAGAAGAACAGTCGCAATGGAGAGGAGCAAGATCAACTGCAGCGGATGGGCCGTCATCCCTACCGAGATTCTCTCGATGATACTGGTACTGTCGGGGATGCCGACGGACGAGGTAATGTGCAACGTGGGCCCAGTTTGTCGTTCGTGGTGGAAGGCGCTCAACGGTCCCTTAGACTATTGGTCCAACGTCGACTTGGTACAGTGGTGCCGGAGGACCCAGAAAACCGCTGAGATTAGTTTGACCGTAATGAAGCTCGTGGCTCGCAGTGAGGGACATCTAGGGTCCCTCTCCGCGTACAAGCTCGACGAAGCAGCCTTCTCTTTTGCATGTTTAAGGCCAGTACAAAATTTTATTTGGTCTTATTCTAATACTTTATTTTTTATATTACAAACTTTTACGTATACTTTTGTTAATTTCTATTGATGTTTTCCCATTTTTATAATACAGTGGAAAATTTTTAAGGGTTCTGCACATTCCGAAGTGCGACGTGAGTGATGAAACTTTCGTGAGACACTTGGAGTTTCTCCCTGTGCTGGAAGAACTCGACATTAGCTACTGCCTCTACATCACGTCGACTGGAATAATTTCCGCCGGAAATTATTGCCGCCGTCTGGTCAAGCTGAGTAGGAACATGCCCCCTCCGGATTTCATGCTCAGGAACATGTTCGTGCTGGACACGAAAAACGAGGCAGAGGAAAGGCCGTGGCTGATTCGATTTCGCGTCTCGAGCACCTACATATGGGATTCGGCATGTTCAATGGAGACACGCTGCGATCTATCATATGCAACTGCAAGGGTCTTCGCCTGCTCGACATACGTGGGTGCTTCAACGTGATCTTCGACGACGAACTTTGGAAAATTTGTTATTCAATTCAGACGTTTAAAAAACCCTTTGATAATGTAATCCCAGTATCAGGAGAACCTGTGTACGAGTGGTATAATGATTTAGATATGTTCTATCATTCCTGGGGTGAATGGTGAAAACATTAGCATGCATGCATGCATGCATTTCTTTATACTCCCTCCGTCCCAAAAATATAGTCATATTTCTATTTTCACCAAGATTAAGAAAATCCAATTAATATGTCCAACAAAACAAAATCCCTCCAATTTGCCCCTTATAGAAGTTTTGAATTTTGCTTTTGTACTTATTGTACTCTCTAATTGGGTTAATGAATGCCATTAAATCTCTAATTGGATTTATTTAATGATATCGCATTCTACTATGTAAATTAAACTTTGGAGACAATATTTTGGTAAATTTTAGTTTGAATTTTGGAGGCAATATAAACTAAAGTGTCTTTTCAGTATCCATCATTAGAGCTCAAGTATATTTTTAAAATACAACTCTTAAATGCATAGAGAATTGTAGAGTTTATCTTGATATAATTGCAGTTTAAATAAGGCTAGAATTGTAGAGTTTATCTTGATATAATTGTAAAATTGTAAATTACTCCGTCCTAATTGTACCATTCTCCGTGTTAGAGGAACGGAGAATGGCCATTAACAGTCCCAAAAATTGTTCCCTACTAAGTTAAAAGCATATATTAGCACCCAAAAATTGTTAACAATAGAAAAATTCTAAAGATGGAGACGGCTATGAAGATTCATCTTTTGAGTTTTGAATGTCTCTTATTTCAATTTGGAAGTAATATTTGACTTGTAATATTGTTCTGAATATTTGTTGGCCATGGCGGACAAACTAAATTTTGTGTTTGAAATATTGTAAGACTAAACTTTTCGCTTGTACTCATTGCATAGTTCGCAATTTGTTTTGGAAATGTAATATGGTCTTGAATTTAGAGTAGGTCTGATATTTATTTGGATTATTGTATTGTGAATTATGCAGGTTCTATGTTGAATTACTAACGTGGATTGGGCAGATTACTGTAACGTGAATTATGTAGTTTATTGGACTTGGAATGAAGTATACTTAATTTGATTATGATTTTTTGGTTGAAGCGTTTATTTGGTTGACAGTTGGCATTCATAGATGATATTGATATTTTGGTGTATTCCTTTGATTTGCAGATGCCCATCACAGATTTCGTGAGTCCAGTGTGCATTGCTAGGGTTTACAGGTGGCCTCATTACGGATGCATTCCTGGGATCACTGAAACTTTATTTGATTGTAATGTGTTTTGCTTTCTGTAAAAAATTATTACATCGATGCCATCAGTATGAATTCGATGCCAGTGCCCGTTCATCCCTTGTTATTGCTGAAGCAAAATTGTAATCCTGCCTGTTCATCCCTTGTTATTGTGGAAACATAAATGTAATCCTGCCTGTTCATCCTTTGTTATTGCCATCAGTACATCGATGCCACCAGTATGAAGTCGATGCCAGTGTAATGCATAATGTAATGTAAGAAAAATTCTCTTTGATAGTAGGTTAATTATATTCAAACATTCGCAAGAAATTTTGTTCAGCAATACAGTGGAAGCCTGATAAAATGATATTCGGATTATCTTGAAAATGATTTAATATTAGATGAATGTACTATGGTAAATGATATTAAAAATACTGTAAATATTTGGTGAAGAAAATATGAGATACGTGGAACATTTCCAGTCCTAAATGTACCATACTTTGTTAAAAGCACAGAGAGTGTTCGTTCTTCGTTTCCAAAGAACGGAGAATGGCCATTCTCCATGTTAAAGGAACGTAGAATGGCCATTCTCCTTGAGAATGGCCATTCTCCGTGTTAAAAGCAAAGATAACGGTCATTCTCCGTCCATTCGCCGTGTGAAAAGCAAAGAGAATGGTCAATTCTCCGTCAATTCGCCGTGTTAAAAGCAAAGAGAATGGCCATTCTCCGTCCATTCGCCGTGTTAAAAGCAAAGAGAATGGCCATTCTCCGTTTTAAAAGCAAAGAGAATGGTCGTTCACCGTCCAAATAAAATATTCTCTTCGAAAATATTATCATTAGAAAAGTAAAAAATATTTCGTGTTAAAAGCAAAGATAACGGCCATTCTCCGTCCATTCGCCGTGTGAAAAGCAAAGAGAATGGCCATTCTCCGTCAATTCGCCGTGTTAAAAGCAAAGAGAATGGCCATTCTCCGTCCATTCGCCGTGTTAAAAGCAAAGAGAATGGCCATTCTCCGTGTTAAAAGCAAAGAGAATGGCCGTTCACCGTCCAAATAAAATATTCTCTTCGAAAATATTATCATTAGAAAAGTAAAAAAAAATTCGTCCGATCAATACAGATTTTTTTTAAAAATATGTGACAAGATGATCCGCCCGACCTCAGAAGCAGGTTTTCCTCAGTTCATAACCACCACCGTGACATGTAGCTTTATTAACAAAATATTAAATTATTAGATGAAAAATAAGATTTCTGACAATGGCATGGACAGTTAAATTAGAGCGGCGCCGCTAATACTTCTTGTTCGAGGAGGTTTCGACTATGTCCGACACAGCGCAGCTGGTACTCCTCGTTGTTCTAGGAGGGCTCGACGACGTTCGACGCGATCCGGACCGATTCTTATTTCCATCTTCATCTCCGTTTCTCTTTCCACCACAACCACCAACACCACCACCACGGCGGCCTGTAACCAAAAAAAAAAACGAAATATTAAATTGGATGAACTTTTGAGAGAGTAGAAGCAGGTTTCCTCAGTTCACCACCACCACCGTGACATGTAGCTTTATTAACAAAATATAAAATTATTAGATGAAAAATAAGATTTCTGACAATGGCATGGACAGTAAAATTAGAGAGGCGCCGCTGGTACTTCTTCTTGTTCGAGGAGGTTTCGACTACGTCCGACGAGAAGCGGACCGATTCTTCACAGCGCAGCTGGTACTCCTCGTTGTTCTAGGAGGGCTCGACGACGTTCGACGCGATCCGGACCGATTCTTATTTCCATCTTCATCTCCGTTTCTCTTTCCACCACAACCACCAACACCACCACCACGGCGGCCTGTAACCAAAAAAAAAAAAAACAAAATATTAAATTGGATGAACTTTTGAGAGAGTAAATATGAGTTAATTTAGGGTGTTCATTGAAAAATTTAAAGTGAAGAATGACCTGCTAAAGCAAGTTACCAACAGGTCAAAAGTCTAAATCAGCATTAAATGATGTTTCTACACTATTATTCAATCCGAACCATTGGATCAACATCCAACGGTCCAGATTTCGGATGTATCGATACATCCATTTCCAGCGGATGTATTGTAGAACGACCCTATATATATATATATATATATATTTTTTTTTTTTTTCCCTATATATATATATATATATATATATATATATATATATATATATGGGGAAGAGTGTGTTTCCGTGACTCGAAAACCCGCATACTTCATAATGCAAGCAACAAGCCTTACCGTTGCGCCAAGCAACACCCTCATTTTAGTTAGGAATGAGGTTAAGCATAACTTTAGTAAGGAATGAGGTTATATTCATATTTGTGTTAGGTTTAATATAATTTATGTAACAACTCTACGTTGTCATATTGGGGTTAGAATCTGATTATAGAGACATTGTTTGGATTTGGGTTTCAGTTATGGTTGAGTTCTCCAACCTTTGATGTGGTATCCATGTGTTGGAGATTGAGACCCATTGAGCATCTATCGTTGAGGAGCTTGGCGAGGGAGGCTGTTATATGTGTTGCGAATTTGGATTTTGAGTTTATTTTGGGTGCACTTATTTGACTAGCTAAACTCATGTACTCTTTAATTTTTATTCATTGAAGAGTTTAGACATTCATCTCAGTTGTGGTTTGTTCCCTTAGAATAAATGTCTTCTTCCATTAATGCTAACCCTAGACAAAAGCCTTAACACTTGATTATCTTCTTCGTGGAGCGAGATTTGATCTGTTTTTATTGTTGGGTGCAACTTCAAGATCATCTGGTTAACTCGATTTATAATCCTCAATTCGATTGACTGCTTCAAGATTTTTAGTAGCTTTTTACCACTATTTGTTTTACAATTAAACTTTCGCTTATCTTAGTTTGTGAATCATTGCATAAATTCCATATAGATCGTCCCTCTAGGTATTGTCTTGTGTCGCCATGCCATGCCATTATCATACACGTACTAGGCAAACATAGCCACAATAAAAATGTTGCGATACACATATTGATTTGGGTTTCATTTATTTGTTAGAGTTCTCTGAACTTTGGTGTTGTTTCATATGGAGCAATCATTTTTCAGTGGAAGATCTGTTATACCCAGAGAGTGCATTATGAGCTATGGAGCATGAGGTACATATCCACCCTTTCTCATATGATTCTCTCAATTGCCTGATCTGCAGGAGCCGTACTTTGCTTAACAAAATCTGGCGAGGTTCTAAACTACCAAGCTTTTACAAACTCTAGGGGCATCTACAGGGTGGCGGAGACTATGCCCGAGAGTGATCGCTGGGATTTTCACACCATGTCAAACCTTTCCTCTACAAGCCTGTCTCAGTTCCTGCATATTGTATTCAAGTGGCTTGCTGTATAGATCGGAACATGGTATGCATCAATGTAAAAAAGTCGTGTATAAAAAAGAACATGAAGATGGGATCATGCTTAGTGTGTATTGAATTCCTCTATACTGGTTCTTTGTTAGCTTTGTCTGAATGCCGGTATTATCGAGTGCCAAAATGTAGAGTTCATGACTAATCATCTGCAGAAACTGGCTAATGAAGGTGTTTATTACAACTATAAAAACTTAATATTGATTATGCTTATAGAATGCTGAGGGGAGAGGCTTAGTCTGGTTCTTCTTTTGCTTCAGAATTGTCTTTATATTTAAGGGTAAAGTGCAAAAAACCCCTCGTTAAATATGTGCCTTTTGCACTAAAAGACCCCATGCTCTTAAAATTCCCAAAAGTATGAAATATGCTCATTTTGTCCCCAAATGACAATTTTACCCCTCCCTCCCCCCCTCCTTCTTCGGATGTGTTCGCCGGCGACGGAGGCGGATGGGGGGGGGGGGGGGGGGGGGGGGGGGGGGGGGGGGGAGGGGGGGGGGGAGGGGCCAGCGAGGGAGCCGGGGGTCGGGGCCGGCGAGGGAGCGGGGGGTCGGGGCCGGCGAAGGAGGAGGAGGGGGGGGGGGGGGGTCGAGGCCGGCGAGGGAGGAGGAGGGGGGGGGGGGGGTCGAGGCCGGCGAGGGAGGAGGAGGGGGGGTGGGTCGGGGAAGCGCTCGCCGGCGAGGAGGGTGGGGCTGGGGGCTCGCCGGCGAGGGGGGGATCGGGGGGGGTCAGGGGGGCTGGGGGATCGCCGGCGGGGGGTGGTCGGGGGGGCTTGGGGATCGCCGGTGATGGGGGGCTTGGGGGCTCGCCGGCGCCGGCGCCGCCGGAGGGAGGGGGAGGGGTATTTTTGGTATAAATTTTTTAAAATTTGGCTGGAGGGGCCTAATCGAGCGGATATATAATCTGAGGGGTAAACTGACAAAAAAATTCTAAAATGTCTTTTAGTGCAAAAGGCACATATTTAACGAGGAATTTTTTGCACTTTACCCTTATATTTAATGGTTCATTGTTTCTGGTGTTCATATATGTTTGTACTGTATCATTTTGGATGCTGTGAGAGAGAGAGAGAGAGAGAGAGAGAGAGAGAGAGAGAGAGGCTTAAAGAAACAGGAAAGAAATTTTTATTATAAGGATTTTGCATTTCTTTTTCATTCGTTGTAGTCACATTCTAAATATATGCAAATCAGGAGCAGTCTAACTGGATTCTGGAGTGGATTTGAACAAATGCAGCAAGTTGTTTTTGTCATGCGAGTTATTTTTAGTATGCATCGAAATAGCATACCATGGACTGTCCATTCAAATACTTCCAACCCCGTAAAATGAGTTCATTAATGTCGAGATATCTATGCATATGCATATCGTCTTGTGTTCATGTCAATCTCAACCTACCGTACAATGTTATGTCGATTAGTTATACTAACCACCTTTGATTCCTTCACTGCCTATGATTGTCTTGACATAAGAGTGCCTTTCATGGCAGATCTGATAGGTGCAGATACTTCTATTCTTCAAGAGCTCTGAACAACTCCAACATCCTTGTTGATCTATTGCATAGATGGCCATCCCATGTTGCAACCACTTTCCTAGACTAGTTAAGCGAAAACTATAATCAAGTCTGATGGTCAAGTTACACTGGCATTTACTTTTTATCAAGCTCTAATCCATGCCTGCCTACATATTTTGATTTGGAGCCATCTCCATTACTCACTGATCACAATCTCATTTGTGTCACACCTCAAAACAGCCGGTACGATATATCCTCACATCATCCTGTTCAAAGAATGCAGCAGAAAATGCAGAAATTGAAGCTCAAGAAAGCGCATATATATGCTTTAACATGTTAATGCACACAACTGTAGTTCACCAGTTTGAAGCCAGGGCTCGTGAATAATGTTCATCAAGTGGATAGCAGAGACATTCTCAATGCGAACGTAAAAGAGATGCTTCATGAATCATACAATGGAGGTGGCATGCTCAACGCCATTTGAAACTCAAATTACATGTTAAGAATACAGAGATATGTTGAATAATATGAGATAGTACCCACCACCAAGTATATGTACATTCATGAATAAGCTACATATACACAACAGACTGGCATTTACTTCCATCCATGTTGCTCTCAGCTTCACCAGCCAAAAATTCCATGATAAGTATTGAGAAGAACAGGTACCGTCACCAAAGCCGCCTGCAAAGACAATAGAATTCAGCTAAAGCATAGTCTGTACTATTCCCTTCGTATAAGATATGGAGGAAATGCAAATTGTTCCAAATCGTTACTTAGTACAAGCAAAGACAGTACAGATAATGGAAAAATGAAGTGTGCCAATAAGTTAAACTTTTAGTAGTTTAACTGTAAGTATGAGTAGAATATGTCCTTTTCCTAGATAAATAAGTTGATGAAGAAAGAAACTCCTGATTCGTTCTGAGGCATAATTAGGCAGTGAAGGCTTTGAAAAATGAGAACTCTGGCATGAATTACAGGTGTCACTTCATGATGGTGATACAAACACAAGTTCTGGTGCATATTGGATACACTTATTAACAAACAATGCAAACAATGCTTTAGTACATACTTCATATAATTTGAACAAGAGGTGGTAACTTAAATGCTATTCATGCCTAGAAGAAAGCAAATGTATCCAACTTCAGCCAAGATGATTTATGCCTTACGAAAATGAAAAATTGTAGTTAGCTTTACAAGAACTAATAGTTCTGCATCAACAAAACTGGTTGAACTTTGAACCGCAGAGTATATAAAGATTGATATATTCTCTTACTGTGGTGCTCCTGAAAGATGTCAAAACTTGCAGGCCCGTAGAACCTTTGGCTTACTTAAGGTATATCCATATGGGACACCAATCAACAACTCCACATAAGATGTTCTTGAAATAAATGAAGAATCTTTGACCTTATACAGGACCCGTAAGATATTATGAATTGCTCTCATTGCGCATAAATGGATTCAGTCCCAGAAAAAAAAAGATAATAGTTTCCATTCTAATAGACTGTATAAAGTAAACATAGACGCACCAAAACTGTAGTTTAGTCTGAATCTTACATTGTGATATGTCCACAAGGACACAAGAATCTAGTTCAGAGGGGGCTCACAAATTTTAGCTTGAGAGGACACACAACAACATTGCAGTTGCAACAGCCTGTTGTGCGTTGCGACAACCAGTTGATGCGGTTGCAAGAGCCTCCAAGTTCATTGTGGACGAATTGCAGTAGCCTCAAAGCACCATTACAGTTAGTTGCGAGAAAGCTGTTGGATATTCTCGAGTCCTTGACTGGAATTTATGAAAAACTTATCTCATCATTGTTGGTCACATACGGAGGTTGGGGCTACCTAGGTTGGAGGATCAACATTAGTTGGAAACTGATGAGTCATTACGGTTGGAGTCGTGGAGATGTTGTTGGAGGAGGTTGGAAGGGGAAGAAGTGAGCTGTTGTCATGAGTGGTGTATGAGAGGTAGCTGGTTCGAGGGGAGCAGGTAAAGCCAGGTGACTATGGAATGGGAAGACTTGTGAGTCAAGGAGAATGTTTTGAGATGGGCAGAGGAAGAATTTTGAAAATTTTAAGGGTCGCACAAGACCTGACAAATTTATCGAGGATCTCTCAAAAGTAAAATTTCATTTAAGGGCCTTTCTAAGTGGTTTGTTTTTCTAAATTCAATGAGGCCAAGCCCCCACAAGGTTGAAAGTGCATCCTCCATTGACGTCCAACAAGATCTTGGAACAATTTGGAGGGACGCTCCTTAGTTGCTTGAGTATAAACTCCGAGACCAATAAAGTAAATTAACATAGCTGTCAAATAGCGTTGTAGTCAATGTTCTTAGTGGAACAGTATGACCTACTGGTCCCCTGTTAAAACCGGTATAAAGCAATTACTAGTCCTTATACGAAGAAGATTAAATTTATAAACTCTAACTGAATTGATTATTAATGAATAGTTAATATTATGGGTCTCAACAAGTACACTGCCGAGTCCCACCTATACAGAGATTTAGTGGGTATATACCGAATTTTACATTTTGGTAGGAGGGGAAAACCAGTAGACTCACTAAGAACCATACCTCTAGTTTAATGGCACCTTTCTTTCCCATAGTCAAGTGAGAAGCTTGATATCTCGTCAGTAGGTTGTAAATGTTGGGAAAAAAAGGCTTATAAGGCGATGATAATAATAATTATAATTTAAGATGCAAAAGAAGGTATATATCTCGAAACCCATTCATACTTTTAGAAAAATAAATGAAACTATATGAAGTAAAGCTTTTCCACAACAGTTACACTGTACAAGTATTATCCAGATAAAATCATCAACATTATCCTGCCTCTTCCTACCTTACTCTTTCTCCTTAACATGCTTCCACTACCGACAATAGCAACCGTCTCTCAAACTCCCAAAATTTAATCACCATACCTCATTCCTTCACTCCATCCCTCCTCTTCCAAACTTCATTCCCCTCCCCCCGATGCCATGATTGGCACAAAGGAAACATGAACATGTCAAAAAAAGTGCCAAATATGGTGATATGTCCATGCTTAGACAGCACACACACCACCCACACACAGGCACGCACGCAGGCACGCATGCACAAAACACACACGAATACATAAAGATCATCATGTTTGTATAGTTTCACCAGCGTTCTTGCAATATAGATTTATGCATTACGTCATCCATGCAAACAGCCAACACAATCCCAAATATAACACCTTACCTACTTCTTTCTTTCTTCTTCCTTCATGCCTCATTTTAAGGAAGAAACATAACAACGAAATACGTAATGGGCATCAACGAGAGGTCAAAACTAAATTTCCTATACCTGAATTAATCAGTTCCACTCAAGGAAGAAACAGAACAACTAATAATGTACGCAGCACTTTTCAATCTCTAACACAGAACTTTACTTATGGACTTTCCACCCTTATGTAGGTTGTCACGAGTGAGGATCTCACTTGGCAACCAAACATGGGAATATTGGACCTTTCAAGCTTCCACAGAAAACTCAATTTTTTTTTAAGTTTCACACGCACCAAATAAGATTAATCTAGATTCAAACAACAATGATTTGGTCTAGTCATTGTATTAATTATTGCTTCACCTCACAGATGAGAGAAAAAATGTGGCAGCTAATTGTCTTTACGTTTGACCTATGCACCTAGAAAGTCCCTTAGTGGAAGAAACAAAAGTAGAAGGGAAACATCGTTAAGAGGAAGTGAGAAATACTAAGGGGAAAAAAGACTGTCAAATTTTTTTACGATGTTGATTGCTCTTGCTTACATGCATAAACTCTCTTAGTCTTTTGCAATACAATCAGTAATTAATCGGTTTTATCTTCACATAGTTTATTAAGAATGCAAATATTAAGTAGTAACTATGCATATTGAGACTCTGGATCACATTTCACAGGATACGTAAAACTGGGAATGCTAGAACTAGCAAAAAAGATACGCTGCTCATTCCTAATTGGCATACATCGAGAATATTGAGTCCATTCACCACAAATTATTTCAAGCAGAACCTTATCTGAAGGCCTAGAGACTGTTGTCCAAATATGAAATTAACAAAAAAATTGTAATTAAAAAATGTAGTTTTTTTTTTCCTATTTGCAGGAATTGTAGTACACAAATGGAAAGAGATGTGTCCTAGTCAAGTCCATAGTTTCTGATTGGTGAATACTGCTGGAGAATTAATCAAAAATGGTGACATTATAGCAAGAAACACTATCAAATGCAGATGAGTTAGGTACTTACTGCAACTGCACATGCGACCAACCCTGGCTGCTCCCTGAAGTCAAGCCTTACGAACAGTAGAATGAAAGCACCGACGTACCATGGAACCGCAGCAAGAAAGAAACCGGACAAGAACCTACATGCGAAAGTAGTAAGAATACATACATCAACCAAAAAATTGTGAATGGGAAGCAAACCAAAAAAGTATAGGGAAAAAAAGAAAATGTGAAATAAGTTCAATGAAATACATCATAATTATCACCAAGAATCAAGGTAGTCAAAGGCGCAATGCGCACTCTAGGTGCAAAGGGTTCATATCGTCCAAGGCGTCCTTAAGACGTGCGCCCAAGCGAAGCGAGACACAAAAATAAAAAAATACATAAAATAAATTAGTGATAAAGAAATAAAACCAACAAAAATATGTTAAAACATAACGAAGTGAACTAGCATAGCAACAGTAGCAGTCAACATAACTAACAAGAGTTTGTATTCTCCCTACTACACTTTTAGTAAAATTTAGTTTTTTCAGTTCATCTGTAACCAACTTTGGCAACCATGGAAAGAGCTACCTCCCTCCCACTTGTATGAGGTAAGGGTATCTCCTTGCCTCAAAGTTTTTTGTATATATAAAAACATAAGACGCATCTTTTCTTGCTTGTGCCTTGCTGAAAGGTGCACTTGGAGAAAGTCGCCTCGCCTAGTGAGATGGGAGACGCAGGTGTTGCGCCTTTCTACGAGGCGCGCCTTTGACTACCATGCCAAGAATTCCACTGGCTGATTCAGCTCTCTCATAATAGGACTATACATTTCAGTGTCAAGTTGTAAAATAGAGGTCGATGTCGGTAATTGAATAACCATAACTGAGAGACTGTTAGTTCGGGGCACAATTTTTCGATGGAAAACTGAGAAGATGAAACAAATGTAAAAACAGTGTTTCAACGCAACACTTCTAGGAAGGTTGCGCAAGTATAACGAAGATCTAAGAAGATCTCGTTACAGCAGCATATGATATTACGAGAATCTAAGAAGATTTCGTAATCCACAGCAGCGAAGAAGATGACAGGTGAGTGCAAAGTGCGCCACAAAACGCCACATTACGTCCCATGAGCCCGAGTCCGAGTCCGAGTCGTCCATGGAAATAAATTTCCCAAGAGCAAAAAGCATGAATGCTTTCAATTGTTTATTTAGCCTTTTTCCAATTAGAAAAATAACTTCACATGGCACACCCATGTGCACCTCCACACCACATGTGCATCTCTAAAATAGCATAGCTAATATATAGAGATACAACTCCTTTGGCCTAGCCGATGTGGGACTAAAATTCCAAATGACAAAAGCCAAAACCTAACAGAGACTACATCAACCTTGCTACATAACAACCATAATCTCTCAAAAAAAAGTGTCGTGTCAGACACTAAAATACAATTGGTAAACACCATAACTGGTGTCGTGTCAATGTCAACGTGTCTGAATTCTGTCATGCCCTTATCGTAACTTGCGTTTAATCTAAATCTCCTAACATTTTCTGATTTATTTGATGATAGGTATTTCTTTTTTTTTTTAATCCCAATCTTGAAATATCGGCTTGATAGACGTTTTGAATATAGACGGATGATTAAATGATTGTGATCGGTCAGGACCCAGAGCTACTTACAGGGCCCATCCGATGCCGATGCCGCACAGGGGAAGCCGGTCTGGCTCACTGACAGGAATGCCTTGTTCTACCACTACCGCGCAGGAGGGATGAGCTTGATAACCAACTGCTGTCATAATAAATAATAAATAATAAATAATTTTTGATTTAACAGTCATGTATAGTGATATATAAAAAAACACATTTATTTAGGGGGAAAAAAAATCAAGCAATGAACCTGGGATGACATGGTAGGTGGGCTGTTGCTGGTGGTGGTGCATTTGGGGGAAGGTGCCATAGTGAGGAGGAGTGTTGTTGGAGATTGGTATCTTTGTTGCAACTCCTTCTTCTCTTTTGCCAACCACATTCATCATCTCCCTCTATTTCTCAGAGAGAGAGAGAGAGGATGGGTGGACTTTTTGATGGGAGGAGGAAAGAGGATAATTTTCTATAAATAAACCCAAATTATACATATTCCCTACAAATTTACATGTTTTTCATGTAGATCTCCAACATCTTATCATTTGCTCACAAGTCCCTCGTGTCACAAGAATTATGAGTTATGTAGTGCTCTAAGAAAACTAATCCGATATTATGAGCTTAAAAAAAAAGAATATTTTGTCCATTTCATTTCTTATTTGTTTCCTTCTTCTGTTCACTTTTCGTCTCCATTACTTCTTTTTTCTTTTCCCACTTTAAGGGTATGCTTGGTAACGGTATTTTCATCGGTTTTGCGGTGTTTTTGAACAGATCGTTTATGAAAATTTCTGCTTGTTAATTTTTTTAAGGCACTGATTTTGGTCGACTCAAAAATCTTCCAAAACCGGTGTAATGCATTTTTGGGTGGCTTTATAAACACCCAAAATTGATGGATTTTGAGCAGCTCTATTTTTTTATTCCATTTATATCCTCACAAAAATATATATAATTATAACTACTGATACCCTTCCCTATTAATCTATTCGTGTAAAAAACTTTCAGAACCGCTGGTTAGCGAATTACCAAGCATGAATTGGACTGGTTTAAAAGTTGCTACTTAAAAATCATCCAAAATTGGACCCCTCGTAACTGCTCATAACCGGTACTCTAAAAATACCTCATAACCGCTACCCCTATAATTGCCAAGCAGACCCTAAGTCTATTCATACCAACCCTTCATTATTCTTCCTTCTCTCATGTCGTGTCTTTACTTCTTCATTTCTTCTATGCAAGTTTTTAGAAGTTAATCATGAAACTCGTGATTCAATTATTAGTGATCGAGGGACCTGTAAGCAAATAATAAGACTTGTGGAACCTAAGAAAAAAGAAGTTAGGTTTAAGGGACTTATATGCAAAATAGCATGTATCTTGCGGACACAAATGATCCCACAATAGTCTCTGCACTCTCTCATTAGAATTCTTCAAGAGGAATTAAAATGCTCAAGAGTTCATCGAACAACAGTAACCAAGTGCAAAGTTCCCCATCATTGGTACATAAGTAAATTTTCACTAACAAATTTAAAAAAATATATATAGAGAACACATAATGATATCAACTAGGATAGTTTAGCAGTGGTTGCAAAGTAAATGTGCTAGTCTGCAAGGGAGAGAGAGCAAAGATGAACATGTAATTCTGACCCTATAAGAAAATGGTGTGGTCAAACACTTAAATCATAGCATAATTTTACATATAAATACAACTACAATCTTACAGCTCTGATACAACAAGGGAAAAAAAATGCTTGCAATACATGTAACATCACTCAAAAAATATTATGAAAATACTATTAAGGGGGTCCATAAGAGAAAGCTTTTTCTCGTAGAAGACGACGACGACGACAACGACAAAACAAAGCAAAACAAAACAAAAAACTATGAGTTCTATTTTTGACGGAAACAAAGAATGATATCTAAATCGAGATTTCCCTCGACCTCGACCGTGTACAATCTTGAAGTTAGTCATCCATATTTAATAATGGAAATGTTATTTTCTAGAACTTGTTAATCTTGTAGTTCGCAATCCAAATTTAATAACTAATCAATGTAAATGTTGTAATAAACAAAAAAAAATTGTAAAATTTGAGTGGATTTGTTTAATCAAAGGCAATAGTTTGATTATGTTTGTTATACCTCATACTCTACGTGATTTTGTTGTTCATTTACATACCTCTATATTTTTTCTTCAATAAATGTTATCTCAATGGAAATTTTTTATTGATATTTGAAATTTACAACAGCGGTATCAATATAAGCACATGCTTTTTTTTGTTACTTAAGTAAAAATTGGGTAATGTGCAACTCACAAAACCCTTAACTATCATACTTTTTTGCAAATAACTATCCAAATAAAATATTAGCAATTAAATACTCTGAAATTTGTAGACACTTGCTACCTAATACTAATGTAAATATCATTTTTATGACCATTTTGCCCTCACAATGTTTTCTTGTTTTGAAAAGGACAATGTTAAAGGGGACATCAAATTTAACACCATAGCCTATATGTTGATCGTGTGTGAGACTACTACATTAATGTTATCAACACATAGGTTGCCACTTAATAGTGTAAATTTTTGGTGTAAAATCTTATATATTTTTTTCTCCTCGTTTTAGAATTAGGGTTCTATAATTTCTTCTAACCCAAACTATCATATGAAAGAGAAAACCCATTTTTATTTCTTATTGTTTATGTTTTTTTTATCACTGACCTTAACTTTAAAGGTCATGGTATAAAAGTTATTTTTGAATGTCCCTAAAGTTAACAAATTTGACTTCGTACATGTTCGAAAAGGAGAAAATATAAGTGTACTAGGTGGAAGACGTTTATATAGGAGGAACGATTTTGATTTAATTTGAAGGATTTTAAGAGTAGGAT
This sequence comes from Iris pallida, assembly GCA_029216955.1. Taxonomy (NCBI): domain Eukaryota; kingdom Viridiplantae; phylum Streptophyta; class Magnoliopsida; order Asparagales; family Iridaceae; genus Iris; species Iris pallida. The sequence goes on along the minus strand of JANAVB010000400.1, from coordinate 2,287,881 downwards.
TTTAAGGCTAAAATTTTGTTTTGAAGGAGACAAAATAGTTTTAAGGCCTCGTTTGGTTCGCGGAATGGAAGGGAAAGGAAATCAATTCCTTGTCATTTCCTTTCCTTTGGTAAACTTTAATTCCTATTGATTTTTCTTTCCGATGTTTGACAATGCCAAGGAATTTGGAAAGGAAAGTGAATACTTCAATGTGGGAAAGTGATTCCTTCCTTGGATGGATGGAATCACTTTCCTCCCTAATTTTCCTTCCATTGGGAATCACTTTCCTTTCCTCCTCAATTCCTTGGACGCCCAAACATAGGAAAGTAATCACTTTCCTTTCCCAACCGGGAGATTCCGCCAACCAAACGAGGCCTAAAGACTATCATACTTGTCGAAAAAGAGCAAAGATGAATGGAGATGTGGTGTTGGGGGGGGGGGGGGGGGTGGAATTTATTTCTTGAGGAATGATTTTGGATTAATTGATGGATAATTTGGGGGAGAAAGAATCTCATGAATAGGTTTTTTAAGGTTATTTAAAAAAAAAAAAGAGGAACAACATTTTCTTTTGACAACCCCCCATAACACATCGAATATTTAAATTGTAACAAATAAAATTGACGGTATTTAATTACAAAATGTGATAATTCATTATATTTAGTTACATGTTAACCTTAAAAACACATTTTAGTCTACTTTGAATATATTTTGTGACCCTAATAAATTGATATTGTTAAACACTAACTTAGAGTGACATCATCATTTGCATGCTATACTGTACTGGATATATCCATAAAATTGTAACTAAATCACAAATTTCCATATTATATAAAGAAGAAATTAATGAAACTTTCTTGGCTTTTGGATTTGGTTACGGGAGAAAGATGACGGACCATTTAATCAATCATTAAAATTGAAAGTGAACAAAAAAAATCATTAAATTGAAAAGAAAGGAGAGATAATTGTCTTATTCCTTTGTTCTCTTTGGAATGATCTTATATATCACAAACAAATCATTAAATTCATTAGAGAGAAATAAATAGGGAGGTAGGTAGCCCATTTAATCAATCATTAAAATGGAGGTTTCAATGGCTATTATCCATGCTAATAATCCATGGTTTATTAAGTGACATTTATGACATTTAGCTTTTTCTTACGTCTCCCACAATCTTATTACTAATTACTAGCATATATGTACGTGTCTTGCACGTATTTTAATATTCTTTTAATTAACTTAGGAAAACTCTTTGGAAAGACCAAAGGGTAGTCTACGTAATTACTAAGTTGTCCTTATTTAAATTAATGAACCATTTTTAATTAGTATAGACATGTAAGGGTATTTTCGGAATTCAAAAGTTTCACCATCAAGTTTTCCTATTATATAGTAGAATAGATATGTCAGCGTATGCTTTATTTCAAGAAATAATCAATTGTTTTGAAAAAGGAATAAAAATTGACTAAAAGTAATACAATTACTGTAGAAGGATATTTTTGTTAGATTTACTTCTTCTTTTTTAAGTGATCGGCGTTGAAACTCATGGCTTGTACTAAAAACCTTTTTTTATGCTTGCTTATACATATACTGATAAATGAGAAATAAAGAAATATGAATTATGTGAATATCTATATATTCTTTTCTTTTTCCCGGTACTTTAGCGGATATACTAATAAACAACCAAAATTTTTAACTATATTTACACTAAAGCATCTAAGTTTCGAAGTTAATTAGTTCCTTAGATTTTTCTTTTAACCAAGCAATATATCTTGGAAAGAATGCATAAAAATTTGTTACGCGGTAAAGCATGAAATTAAAACATATTATCATAATTATATTTAACCTCAACTCTACTCACAACAATGTCGTTAACCTTGTCCTAGAAACCAAGATTAAATAAATTTTGGGAAATGCAATTGCCAAAAAGATTTTTACAATATTTTCGAATTTATAAAATGAGTTATCAAAATTACCCTCAATTTATTACAGTTTAGGGGAAAAAAATTGAATTGCACCTCACTTTATTTACCCACTAGTGGATAACCCGTGCCATAATGGCACGGACACGAACCCGGCCTTCTTGACGTAGGCGTGCAGGCACCGGGCCAGCGCCAGGGAGTTCCGGACGGAGATGCGGCCTCCGAATCCGGCCTTCTCGACGTAGGCGTGCAGGCACCTGGCCAGCGCCAGGGACCCGAGCCCGGCGGAGGCCGACACGGCAAAGACCACGTTGGTGACGTTCGGGGCGGCGTGGGGTCTCATGGAGGCGAAGACGCGCAGGGCCGTCGCGGGGCGGCGAGACCCGAGACGACAGCGGTCCAGGAGACGACGTCCCTGTGCGGCATTCCGTCGAACACCCGCAGGGCGTGGTCGGCGGAGCCGCGTCTGGAGTAGGCGGTGAGCAGGACGGTCTGCACGAAGGGTCGGGCCGAAATCTGAGGAGGAGGGCGTGTGCGTGGAGCGACCTGGTGGCGGCGGCGGCGGTGGTGTTGAGCAAGGAAAAGAAGGTGTGGGAGTTGGGAGGGGCGCGACGGCGGAGCATTTGGGAGTAGATGGAGAGTGGGTCGGCGGAGATGGCGATGGCGGTGTTGAAGGAGAAGGGGTTGGGGTTGGTCACGACGGAGAAGAGGGAGACGACGAAGGAAGGGTCGGCGTCGGCGGCGCGGTGGAGGAGGCTGCTTGCGACGAAGGGGTTGCGGAAGAGGCCAGCGACGACGAGTAGGCGAGGATGGAGCGGAGGCGGCGGAAGGAGGGACGGTGCAAGAGGAGCTGGAAGCGGGGGTGCCGTTGGAACAACCGGTTGCTCCGTACCCAACATGGGACCTCCTCCTCTCTTATAGAGAGGGGCAATTTAGTCCTTTCATCATCGTTGAACCAAAGCACATGGGTCGGACCAAAAACCCATTGTGCTTTATATTATAGATATTCAAGGTGCACCCCCACCCAATTACACTAATGCAAGGTACCCCTCACTTTTGACGAAAACTGTCCTTTAACTATATTTACATTAAAGCATCTAAGTTTCGAAGTTAGTTCCTTAGAATTTTCTTTTAACCATGTTATTGCCGGGGCACAATTTTTCGATGGAAAACTGAGAATATGAAACAATTGTAAAAACAATGTTCCAACGCAACACTTCTAGGAAGGTTGCGCAAGGATAACGAAGATCTAAAAAGATATCGTTATGATATTACGAGAATCTAAAAAGATTTCGTAATCACATTAATCAGATCGTAGTACTTCTAAAAAGAAGATACAATCAGAGTTACTGGCAGCAACGAAGAAGGTGACTGGCGAAAGATGGAAGAATGCCTGCTGGGGTGAATGATCACCGTTGCTCAAAGCTTTATTCGCCCTACACGAACAGCTTCCAGGAACCAGCAAGTTCGTCGGAGAACTTGGAACACTACTGCTCTTCTGACTCCTCGGATGGACACGATCTCCCGTGCAAAGAGCAACGCTGGTGCGGCGCCTTTCCTCTCTCTCTCGAAGGCTGCAGATCAGAACTGTGTTAAAGAACACGTCTGAAAATCTCTGTTTACTTGTGCTAAAGAACACTTCGTAAACTTTCTGGTGGCTTCTCTTTCTGTTCTGTAACCTGTGAGAGAGGAGGAGGAGGCCTTATATAAGCCCCTGCAACAACTGTCCGGTTAGCACAATGTTAGGGACGTGGTAGTAACCACCCCGAACATGGAGCAACCGCTCAGAACATGCAATGACACGTTCTGCTGGAAGTTGTGCCACCAGCGTAATTTACACTTTACGCACACAGCCCCTTTTACGCACCCTACGCACACTACGCACTCTACGCACACTGCGTACGCTGCGCACACTGCGCACTCTACGCACGCTGCGTACGCTGCGCACACTGCGCGTACTGGACGTACTGGGCTGCGTAACTGGGCCAGCGTAACTGGACTCGCGTAACGGGCCGCACAACGTGGTCGCGCAAGTGGCTCGTACAACGAGCGCAACTTAAGCGCACTATGCGCCTAGCGACGATGCTGACGTGCTAAGTGCAAAGTGCGCCAACAAAACGCCACATTACGCCTCATGAGCCCGAGTCCGAGCCCGAGTCCGAGCCCGAGTCCGAGTCCGAGTCCGAGTCGCTAAGCCCCAACGGGGCTTAGCTCCTATGAAAATAAATTTCCCAAGAGCAAAAAGCATGAATGCTTTAATTATTGATTTTAGCCTTTTTTCCATTAGAAAAATAATCCCACATGGCAAACCCATGTGCACCTCCACACCACATGTGCATCTCCAATAATAGCAAAGCTAATATATAGAGATACAAACCATTTGTTTTTTCCGATGTGGGACTAAACCTTTCTAAAGGAAAAAACCAAAAACCCAACAATCCTCCACATATCTCTATATATGGATATAAGTGTTCCCCATGGTAACTGTCCATCATGCATTAGGAGAGATGTCGCTTACGACTTGAATCTTCCCGCATGGGTCAAAAATTAAACTATAATATAAGAATGGACTAAGCCTTGAATTCTGCATCAAAGCTGAAATTCTTTCCACTCACATAATGTAGTTACATGTGCTTCTGGCTACACATTAAAGGCCCTGTGCCAACCTGGTTTCAGTGTATAATTTTGGGTGTCTACAAGTTTACCCTCAAGAGACGGCCTGATATCTCTGTCATACACTATAGGTGAGTTCATTATAAAGAGACATGGCATGAAGCGCTTTGCGCTTCCCTTGCGGTGCTACGCCGCTATGACATGGCTTAAAGCTGAGGCCTTACCCCGTACCGGGAACCTCATCGTAGTGTCATACTACAGTAGCATGAGGCAACCGCCTCTTTGTAGTGCCAAACTACCCAGCATGAAGCCTTAGGCTCCTTTGCGGTGTTACGCCGCAACGACATGGCTTGCAAGGCCGAGGCTTTATCCCTAACCGGGTACCTCATGGTGGTGTCGTGCCACTGTAACATGAGGAACTCCTCCTCTTTGTAGTGCTGACTACACCCCTCTTTATATTTAACATACAGCATTAGGCTAACTGCCTATTTGCGGTGCTACGCCGCTGTGACTTGGCCTGCAAAGCCGATGCTTTATCCTATTCCTGGGCAGCACCCCACATATAGGAACCTCATTGTGGAGTCACCCCACTGTAGTATGGAGTTTCACTCCTTGTAGTGCTGCTCTACCGTGCTTCCTGTAAAGCACTCCAGGCATTCACTCTGCCTGAGAACTCATTAAGGCAATTAAGCCAACCTTCCCACAGGAACCGTTTTCCGCAGAAAACAATAGTAGACAACAGTGGTTATAGGTCCGTAACCTCTCCATGCCCAATAGAACATGTACCCACCGTTCCTGATATTCTTCCGATTAGTGGTCCTCCCTTGAACCAAAAGCTAGATGTATAGTAGATAAATCTTTGAACTATTAGCATAAAACTTTATGGTAGGAATACAATAATCCAATATCAGAATGCCTTCAAGCCCATTTTACAAGCTGTGTCATTGACCAGCTGGCGCTTGAGGCCCTTGGTGAACGGATCCGCCAGGTTCTCCTGACTCCGAACATCAATCACTGCAATAACACCTCTCTTGATAAGATCGTGTACTGCCCTGTGCTTCAACCGCACAGTCCTCTTCTTTCCGTTGAAGAGGTCATTTGATGCCACCGCCGCAGTCGCCTGGTTGTCGCAGTATATCGGTATCGCCGGTATTTGTGCCCCAACCAATGGAAGATCATACATGAGCTCCCGAAGCCATTCTGCTTCCTCGGCTGCGGTATCTAGTGCAAAGAACTCAGATTCCATGGATGACCGCGAGAGCATAGTCTGCTTCTTCGACTTCCACGATATAGCAGCTCCACCCATTGTGAAAATGTATCCACCTGTGGACCTCTCTCTCTCCACCTCTGAGCACCAACTGGCATCACTGAAGCCTTTCACTACCGACGGATCTCCGCTGTAGTACAGTGCATATGTCTGAGTCTTCTTGAGATATCTCATAACCCGTTTCACAGCTTTCCAGTGTTCAGCACCTGGGTTGCTCATGAAACGACTCAGCATTCCCACGGCGAAAGCTATGTCAGGCCTTGTGGCAGTAGTAGCATACATCAAACTTTCCATTACGCTTGCATACTCCAGCTGCCTGATGCTTTTCCCTGAATTAGGCTTCAGCTTCAGATCACACATGTACGGCGTATCGATCCCTGGAAGATCCCGATACCCATAACGAGTGATCATTTTCTCAATATAATGAGACTGTGACAGCGCTAGTCCAGTGTCTGTCCGGATGATCTTGATCCCTAAGATCACATCAGCTTCTCCCAAGTCCTTCATACTGAACTTGCTTGAGATGAATTTCTTTGTCTCCGTGACAAAGCTAATATCCGTACCTAGGATAAGCATGTCGTCCACGTACAGACAAACGATCACACCTCTTCCATCAGCGAACTTCGTGTAAACACACTTGTCCGTATCGCTGACCATGTAGCCATTTGACCTTATAACTTTGTCAAATTTCTCATGCCACATCTTGGGAGCTTGTTTAAGACCGTACAAAGATTTCACCAACTTGCAGACTTTGTCTTCAAGACCCCTGATGACAAATTCCTCTGGCTGTTGCATGCAAATCTCTTCGGTCAGCTCGCCATTTAGGAAAGCCGTATTCACATCCATCTGATGTATCACCATCTTATGTATTACTGCGAGAGCAATCAATATTCTGATGGTGGTCATCCGGGATACTGGAGCATACGTGTCAAAATAGTCAATCCCCTGCTTCTGAGAAAACCCCTTGGCTACCAACCTAGCCTTGAACTTGTCAATAGTTCCGTCTGCTTTCATCTTCTTCTTGAAGATCCATTTGCATCCGATGGGTTTCGCTCCTTCAGGAAGATCAACCAACACCCAAGTGTTATTTGAGGTGATGGAATCAATCTCATTGTCAATCGCCTCCTTCCAGAAAACCGCGTCTCTGGTCTTCATCGTCTCATCATAGGTAAGCGGATCTGCTTCCACATGATAGGTGACAAAGTCACTTCCGAAGTCCTTCGGCCTCCTCACACGCTTAGCTGACGGCTCAGCTTGTTCTGGTTCAACCGTTGTTTCAACAACAACATCTTCTTGGACCACATTTTCATTGAAGACTTCAGTTTCTTGTGTACCCTCATTATTCTCCGGAACATCCGGAAGAACAATATTCTTGTGCCTTGCAAACTTGTCTTCAAAATATTCTGCATCGCGAGATTCAATAATATGATTTGACTCAATATCAAGAAATCTCCGAGCATCACTCTTCTCGGCATACCCCAAGAAGATCGTCTTTGTAGTCCTTGTCCCAAGCTTCTGAATCTTTAGATCTGGAAGCTTGACATACGCCAGACACCCCCACACTCGAATGACATTCAAGTTAGGTCTGACCTTGAACCAGAGTTCATGAGGAGTAACGTCTGAAGTTGCATGAGGCACTCTATTTAGAATAAAAGTGGCCGTCAATGCAGCTTCTCCCCAGTAGCACTTAGGAAGGCCAGCAGTCAACAACATTGAATTTATCATTTCTGTCAACGTCCTGTTCTTCCTCTCAGCTACTCCGTTTGATTGAGGAGAGTACGGAGCCGTAGTCTCATTGACAATTCCATGTTCCTTACAGAACGATGCGAATTCATGAGACCTGTACTCCCCACCTTGATCACTTCTTATCCTTTTGAGTTGTTGTCCAGTCTGCCGCTCAGCTTCGGCTCTGAACTTCTTGAACTTCTCGAGTGCTTCGTCTTTAGCCTTCAGCAAGTAGACGAACGCATACTTTGAGAATTCATCGATGAAGGTTATGAAATACTTCATCCCGGCCTTTGTAGAGAACTGTTTGAAGTCACAGATATCGGAGTGAACCAACTCCAGAAGATCTGTACTTCGATTAACCCGAGGAAAGGGTTTCCTTGTGATCTTCGTTTGAGCACAAACTTCACATTTCTCTACCTTACCCCCACATTTGGAGATAAGTCCTAGACTAGACATTCTGTTTATTCGTTTACAATGAACATGTCCTAGCCTATTATGCCACAACTCAAGAGTATAAGCAGAATGAGTGACTTCATTAATTACATTAATTACATTGGACTGATTTACAAGCTGAATCTTGAACATTCCTTCGGTATAAAAAGCTTTCCCGAAATATGTTCCCTTGATAGACATCACCATCTGGCCAGCATTGATGTCCATCCTGAGGCCTGCATTGCAGAGTAGGCCTCCCGAGACCAGGTTCTTGGCGATAGCAGGTACGTGCTTTACGCCTTGAAGCGTCAGAGACTTCCCCGAAGTCAGCTTCAACACCACCGTCCCGATCCCGAGCACTTCAGCTTGTGCTTGGTTCGCCATCATAACCACTTCAGAAGTAGGTGTATATGTGGTGAACCACTCCTTACTGGAGCATACATGGCAGGAGGCTCCAGTGTCTACCCACCAGTCAGAGTCAGTCCTTACTGCATCAACCTGTGCAATCATAGCAACTACGTCAGTGATCATAGATACCTTACTAGGCTCTCCTTGCTCTGATTGCTTGGTCTTTGCTTTACACTCATTCTTAAAGTGGCCCTTCTTGCCACACTTGAAGTAAGGCATTTCTGACTTTGGCTTCTTTTTCTTGATAGAAGTTCCCTTGACTTTTAGATTGTCAGGGTTCTTCTTCTTGCTGTGGAAAGCCGCCTGCTTTCCCTTTGGTTCCTTGGTCTGAACCAGATTGGCGTTAGCCAATTGCTTGGACAGTGTGTCCGTCCACCTTCAGTTGAGCCCGCATCTGGTCCTCAACATAGATTTCCTGTAGGAGATCTTCAAGGGTGATCTCCAACTTCTTTCTATGCATGTTTGCATAGAACTTGCTCCACCCAGCGGGGAGCTTTGAGACAATCCCTCCAACAACAAACTTGTCGGGGAGGGGCATCGCCTCGTCTTCCAGCTTCTGTCGCAGTTTCAGGAACTCCTTTACCTGCGGCAGCATAGACTTTTCGTCCTCAAAGAACCACTTGTGATATTTTTCAACCACAAATATTTTACTACGGTTCTTGTCTTCTTCGTAGAGTTTTTCTAGAGACTCCCATATGTCTCTAGCGATATTCTTCTTAGAATAGAATTCTGCTAGGGAATCCTCCATAGCATTCAGGATAAGCAACCTGCAAATGCTATTCTCCCTTCTCCACTTGGCCTGAAGTTTAGTAGTCGCAGAGATTGCGACAGAAGATCCAGTATCTGGAACGGTAGGTTCCTCTTCAAGAAGCACGTGATCCACGTCTCTGAGTTGAAGAGTGAGATAAACCTTCCTCTTCCAGACTTGATAATGCTCTCCATCAAACTTCTCTAACTTACAGAAGTCAGTGTTTAGGAGTAAAGCATTAATGTTTTCCATCGTAGCAATAAAGCTTTGAGATTGTTATTGCCGGGGCACAATTTTTCGATGGAAAACTGAGAATATGAAACAATTGTAAAAACAATGTTCCAACGCAACACTTCTAGGAAGGTTGCGCAAGGATAACGAAGATCTAAAAAGATATCGTTATGATATTACGAGAATCTAAAAAAAGATTTCGTAATCACAGCAATCAGATCGTAGTACTTCTAAAAAGAAGATACAATCAGAGTTACTGGCAGCAACGAAGAAGGTGACTGGCGAAAGATGGAAGAATGCCTGCTGGGGTGAATGATCACCGTTGCTCAAAGTTTTATTCGCCCTACACGGACAGCTTCCAGGAACCAGCAAGTTCGTCGGAGAACTTGGAACACTACTGCTCTTCTGACTCCTCGGATGGACACGATCTCCCGTGCAAAAAGCAACGCTGGTGCGGCACCTTTCCTCTCTCTCTCTCGAAGGCTGCAGATCAGAACTGTGTTAAAGAACACGTCTGAAAATCTCTGTTTACTTGTGCTAAAGAACACTTCGTAAACTTTCTGGTGGCTTCTCTTTCTGTTCTGTAACCTGTGAGAGAGGAGGAGGAGGCCTTATATAAGCCCCTGCAACAACTGCCCGGTTAGCACAATGTTAGAGACGTGGTAGTAACCACCCCGAACATGGAGCAACCGCTCAGAACATGCAATGACACGTTCTGCTGGAAGTTGTGCCACCAGCGTAATTTACACTTTACGCACACAGCCCCTTTTACGCACCCTACGCATACTACGCACCCTACGTACGCTGCGCACTCTACGCACGCTGCGTACTGGGCTGCGTAACTGGACTCGCGTAACGGGCCGCACAACGTGGTCGCGCAACGAGCGCAACTTAAGCACACTATGCGCCTAGCGACGATGCTAAGTGCAAAGTGCGCCAACAAAACGCCACATTACGCCTCATGAGCCCTTGAGTCCTTGAGCCCGAGTCCGAGTCGCTAAGCCCCAACGGGGCTTAGCTCCTATGGAAATAAATTTTCCAAGAGCAAAAAGCATGAATGCTTTAATTATTGATTTTAGCCTTTTTCCCATTAGAAAAATAATCCCACATGGCAAACCCATGTGCACCTCCACACCACATGTGCATCTCCAATAATAGCAAAGCTAATATATAGAGATACAAACCATTTATTTTTTCCGATGTGGGACTAAACCTTTCTAAAGGAAAAACCAAAAACCCAACAAACCAAGCCATATATCTTGGAAAGAATGCATAAAAATTTGTTACGCGGTAAAGCATGAAATTAAAACATATTATCATAATTATATTTAACCTCAACTCTACTCACAACGATGTCGTTAACCTTGTCCTAGAAACCAATATTAAATAAAATTTGGGACATGCAATTGCCAAAAAAGAAATTTACAATATTTTCGAATTTACAAAATGAGTTATCAAAATTACCCTCAATTTATTACAGATTAGGGAAGGAAAAAAAATTGAGTTGCACCCCACTTTATTTACCCATATTCAAGGTGCACCCCACCCAATTACACCAATGTAAGGTACCCCTCACTTTTGACGAAAATCGTCCTTTATTGATGGTCAATCCATTTGACCAATATTTTTGGACTGAGATACCCCTTGTCTTCTTCCCTTTCCTCCACTCAGCACCCAATCCTCCGTCCTCCACCCCACCCCTGCTGGTAGGCTGCCTCCCCACCGCCACCCCCTCCACGCCGCGCCCCTCCTCCTCGCCGGCGGTCGCCCTCCCCCAAGCCACCTCCCCCCCTCCCCCGCCGCAACGCCCCCCACTGCTGCTGGCAGTCCCCCTCCCCCCTACTCACCTGCAGTCCCTCTCCCCCTCGTCGTACCTCCTGTTGCTGCTGGTCGTGGTTGCCACAACGGTGGAGGAGGGGGGGGGGGCGTGAGGGCGCGGCTACTCCAGCCGCCCAGGCAGCACCGGCGGCAGCAGCAGCAGCTCGCGGCGACGGCAGCAGTGGCTCGCGGCAACAGCAGCAGCGGATCGCGGCAACAGCAACAACGGCGTTGTAGCAGCGGCTCGCCATGAAAATTGTTATTCGGTTTCCAATCTATGTGGAGTGTCGTGCTCTAACTTGTAGTTCAGCACTCCACTGCGGACTGAAGTGTGAATAATAAATAATTTCCGAAGTCCTTATCATATACTAGTAAATGTACGTGCAAATAGAAACGTATAATAAGAATTTTATCCAATTATAGTTAAATACGCTTCTAACTCATTTGGTTAAGGTGCAAGGTATTTTTCTTGTTTGATTGAGTTCGATTCTCCATTTTGACAAAATTTTACTTTTTTCAGCAATTTTTTACATAATTAATTTTTTTTGAAATAAAATGGACTGTGATATAATGACGCTTTAGACGGCTCACTTTTGAGCCGTTTTGAAACCTCATTGTATAGTGGAAGATTTGGAATCTTGAAATGTTACGACACAAAATTTAGATTGTTTTAGACATTGGATGATGGTCTTCCTCCTGCGTTCTTTTCTTCCTACAGTCAAGCTCCTGCTGATGTTGCTGCCGAGACCGAGACCTGACCCGACCCGTGGCTCCAATGGCGACGACAGAGACATAGTGCCCGAATTGCTTTGCACACTCTCGCTTCTCTCTCTCTCTCTCTCTCTCTCTCTCTCTCGACTTCTTCAAACTTCTCACGGGCATTATTTTCCTGGTAGATGACTCGTCTTGGTCAATCTAAAATTGTTCTTCTTTGGCATACATGAAGAGTACGTACAGTCGGGAAGGACCAGTTCAACAAAACAAAACACCCAACAGGAAAAGGAAGGGAATAGGCGATTCTAGCAATATGCCAAAGACAAAATGTGTGTATGTGTTGTGAGAGCCCTCTCGCACCAACCATTTCGAGTATTAAGCTAACATCTTAATTTTGGGTATCTACCTTTTTCTTGGTTGGCCCGGTTGACCCTTCCTCCTCTACTCTCCAATATGAACATCATATAAACAACCAAGAATCAATCCTCTCCCAGTTGATTGATTGATTGCTTGCTTGATTGAACCACCGGAGGAGGAGGAGAAGAGAGGATGACGGAAGACCGGCTGAGCAATCTTCCGGAGCCTCTCCTCTCCACCATCCTCTCCTTGATCCCGACCAAGCAGGCCGCAGCCACCTCCATCCTCTCCAGGAGGTGGAGGTACGTATGGCGCTCCGTCACCCGCCTCCACCTCCTCCACGACCTCCCCACCTCCGACGACGACAACCGCTCCGACACCCAGATATGGGACTCCATGATGGGCTGCGTCGAGCGCTCCGTCCACGGGCCCGTGCACGCCTGCAGGATATCCTTCATCCCTTCCTCCTCCAGCAGCCTCGGCAGCTACGCCCTTCGCCTCCACGCCTTCATCGACTCCTTGGTCGGGAAAGGGATCAGGGAGCTCGCGGTCGTCAACCGGGGCGCAGGGTGCTACGAGCTCCCTTCGCAGGCCTTCTTCTGCCAGACTCTGGAGAAGCTGGAACTGGCCGGCAACTGCACGCTATCCGTCGTCCCACCTCCCTCGTCCCCCTCGCCCTTCTCTGCGGGCAACAACATCAAGAGCCTCGTCCTCTACAGGGTTCACCTCACAAACGACCAGTTCCGGGAAATGATTTCCTGCTGCAAGCTCCTGGAGAGTCTGAAAGTGGACTGCTGTGTCAAAGTGAGGCACCTGAGCATCTCTGCCCCGAAGCTGTCGTCGCTGGAGATCGTTACGCTGAAGCGGATACGCATCTCTCTGGCAGGCGTCGCCAGTCTGAAGCAGGCTAGCTTCAGGTTTCTGCTGGCTTTCGAAAATACTTGTATCCCCTACTGCAACGATTCGAGCCGGGAAGAGGATGGTGATCAAGCTAATAAGCTCATTCAATTGCTCATCCATCTCTCTCAATGCAATCTGGAGAGGCTCTCCTTGCATTTCTGCCCAGTCTACTCTGAGGTGAGTTTTGTCCCCCAAAAAAATCCAAAAGCAGTTGTGCATGATCTAGCAATCCAGTCTCAGTAGATGAACATAATGGACTTAGGAATTAGAAGCACTGAGAAAAGCATACAGCTATCTATAGTTCCAATACAAAGTGATAAAGTCGTAGCTAATTTCACTTAGTAAGCAATCTATGCATAGAAAGAAATATGCATAAAAAGAAAAAGAAAAAGAGGATGCTACAATTATAAGAGCTGAATGGAAGAAAAATATATGTTCAAATAGCTGAATCCAAAACACCCAGAAACCTGGAATTCACTCTGTAGTCGTGTTTTTCACACGGTACTTACTAATGATACACGCCATTCAGCTCTGTCAACTGTCATTTCCTCTCTTTAACATTAACGAATCAATCGGAAGTTCACTAGGCTTATGGCCAGTTCTAAAAGCTCTTTAACAATAACTTTTATATACTAACACTGTTGTCTATTGGCATAAACAGTGTCTGCAATGGCAGGGAGTAGATGTAGCATACAGCTTGCCGCCGCAACATCATCTGCACGCATTGAAGAAGTTGAACCTAGCTATAAGCTTAAGCAATCTTCAAGTTGCCACTGTCCTATCATGCCTACTAAGCAGTTGCCCAAATTTAAGCGAGCTCGTGATTCAAGTATGTTAACATGCACAATCTCAGATTCTCAACTTCTATCGAATGATTTCAAAACCTATTCCCTTCCACAATGTTTTCAGGACAAAGAACAAGTGGATACAATAGGGAGTTTCTGGGAAAGCCACTATCCTTCGCAAAGCATGCTAAACCGCCTCAGGATCATTCGGATCCATGGAGTTAACCTAAATCGAAGTTACTGGACAGGGTTCGTAAAGTTTCTACTGATGAATGCTTGTGCTTGTGAGAGGATAACAATTCACTACTTTCATGATCCGTGGAAAAGGCCGGTGCTAGAGCAAAAGTTCAGTTCATTCCAGTGGGCGTCTCCGCATGCAGTACTGGAGCTAAAGCCCCTGTCCTAAACGTGAATGCTGGTTGGAAGGAACAAATGCACCATTCGAAATGTTCCACACACAATTGCTACTTTGGTTTGACAAGAAAGTCACTCTTTCTCTAGTCCTCATGTTTAAGCATTCTATTTCACACGGTGGGACAATAAAAGAAATTTCCCACATTTACTTCTGTTACACTACAAAACTTTTCACTCTGAAAGGGAATAAATTGATATTTATGGTTAGAACTATGTTTTCTTGCAGCCTGAAACTTACAGTTTCATCTTAGTCTATTATATTAATATACTGTTCAAGGAAAAATATGTATGGTTCTCTATGTTCAATTGGAAGCTGGAATTCCAACAAAATAATCAGTTTAGTCCTCACCAAACAGAAGATTCATTATCAAGGTCCCACAAAGGAAATCTTCGAACTGAAGAACTGAGACAAGTATGGGCGTCTATGAGCAAAAAAGATGAATCTAGGAATCTTGTAAATATGTAATTATATTGTCCTAGGACGACCGATACAGTGGGTAAGACATGTCTTCTATAGTGTTACCAAATTTAGAATTGAGGTTTTGGCATAGCAAACCTCCCAAGGATTGAACTTGGTGCCATGTCTTTACTCGAAAGGCTAACTCTAGCACACTCGTAGGTATTTACTATTAGAATTAGTTTCAGATATATGTCATAAAACTAGCTTCTTTGAATATCCAAATAGGAGTTCAAAGTGATTTCTTAGTTCATAGACCACGTACAATAATTAAATAGCTAAATATGGATATGAAGAAAGGGAACTCCATTAATAGAACCAAATCATGAGAGAAGTACACAAATTTTGATTGAAATATTTGATCTACATCACAAAAAGGGTCTCCGCAACAATAGAAATGACAACAGCAACAGATCATTCTTGAGTCGTGAGATTTCAATAATAATAGTCTTAGGTTTTGGTATTTATTGGCCTTTTGTGTGTGTTTAATATCCAAGCGGATGGTCTGGTTATTTCTTGTTCACTTGAGATTGTCATTATTTGAAATCTTAATAATTAAACCATAAATATTCAAAATCTTAATCTAATAAATATTATTTCATAGTACATCTCAAAATTGAGAACCTAATTCTTTCCAAGACTTCCACCATATCCATTTTGAAAAGGATTACCTACATGAAGAATGGACAGTAGAGATGTCTAAGAATCAAATATCTAATAAATGAACCACATGATTCAACAATGACCATCAAACATTTGTCACATATTCCTCATCGGCCAAGCCTTTCTCCCAAATGGAGTCGGCTTTTGTTAGACTTGGACAGGGGCCAAGGCCGATCCACAAAAAAAATGACATTCTAAAGCCATCTGTCAATCTAATACCAGACATATAACAACAACCACCAACAAACAAAGCCTTATCCCAGAATTTTGGGCCCATTGTTTGAATCATTTTTCTTCCATTCAGCTCTTTGAGGACCATCTCTTTTGTAATACTAACAAAAACCATGTTCTTCTTTAAAACTTTCAATCACAAAAACCATATCCGTCTTTAAAACTTCAATCCATGTTCGTCTAGGCATACCTCTAGTCCTAGTGTCTCCTATAATTAGTATCTTGCAGTTCCTCCTTACCGGAATATCTATTGGTTTGAGTGCACACTAGACATCTATAAGTAGGTGGAAAATTCAACAGAACCGCAAGAGAGAACCTCACCGTTAGAGCTGAAAATATCAAGAAGGTAGACCTATCTTTACTAGTCATGACTCATGAGGTTAAGACTGCAAGCCCGCAACCAGCAGACAGCCCTCAGTATGCTGTGGTAAATAGTGGCTGAACAAGAGCCACATCCTCTGTCATAAACTATAGTAGCATCATAAACTGTAGTAACAGATGATATCTATTATAAAGAAGGCCGAGGGGGTCCCAGTCGTGACAACATTGAGCAATCTTTAATGGACTACTTATGGTTCTCTAAGTCTACGAGAACTATATCACCAAATATTGAGACAAAACGGATGCAACTAAAAGAGGATTCACCACAGACTTAAGGAGACCGAAGTAACACTTGAAGAAGAACATTGACTATGCATAGAGACATTCTAGAAAAGATCAATATTTAACATTTATGAGGAATGCCTCCAGTTGACAAAATACAACCCCTTTGATACTTGACCAGTGCTCGCCTAAATGGAAAGAGACCATAGTCGAGATGGAGCAGGCACAAGGGTGAATAAACAATATAAATTCAAGCAATAGGAAGACCAAAATAAAACAGAATGTCTAAACAGCAAGCTGTGTCATTACTTTGAACCACAACTCTAGAAGTTCCTGAATTCAATTCCAGAAGCCCAAAGCCTTCTACCTTGGCTAAGAGTGAACTTACATTAATACTTGAATCACACTTTTACTTCAAATCAAGACCCAGACTAATTTCCATCTGAAAACAGATGGTTTAAAAGCATATTAGAAGATTCTCATGTTCAAAACAAGAGAGAAATAGTACCATGTCACTCTAAACAACAAACCAGGGCCTAAATTACCTAAATCGCCTAAAAGCCAATACTTCTTAACAGCCAGACGTATCATATCCTCTTTGACTTCCAAGAGATCACATACGACTAGTATGATTCCCTAACTAGACTACTACTGAGGGGGCTGCGTCTTGCTGTTCCATGGGAACCTGATCTGGCCCATAGGATTCTATCCTGTGACTGACGCCTAAAGATCCTAAGATTTCATTCGCTAGGGACATCAAAATTTGACCTTGCAATCCAAGCCAAATAATCAAACTCAAACCCACAGAAGAAACACTTCTACATTCAGCTTAACTAAGAAGTGTTAACGTTCGGGGTTAATCTTAATAGTTGAACCACACATACAATGCAAAACAAGAGCGAACCTAACTACTATCTAGAACTTCTTTTCTTAACAATGCATAACTAATACTAGAGAGATACAGCCTAGGAAGATCATACTCAAAAAATTGGTGTTGTACCCGTGTTTCATCATGTAAGACACATATCGGACGCAACACAGTCACTCCAAAATATAGTTGCATACATGGTGAGGGGAGGAGGGGGGCAGAGTCTCTAATTATGTTAACTGAAGCTGTTTACGTAGCCAAAACAACAAACCAGTATCGAGATTACCTACACTCATCTAAACAACAAACTCAGATCAACATTACTTAAACAACCTATATTCAAGTAGGCAACAAGCAGACGGACCTAGGATGCAAAGTGCAACAGAAGTTGTAATATGTACATAACAAACAAAATTAACTAAATTCATCTAAAAGCAACTATAAATAATCAGACTGAATAGTAGAGATCAAATAGTAGCAATATTAGTCCATGCAACTCAAACACTCGATCCAGGATCCAAATATAACACACTTCAACAGCAGAAAGTTGTAAATTTTTGCTTAGTCCAACAAACATTACCTAAATTCATCTAATCTCACAACCTTGACAAGATCAGAGACAGCAACTCTAAAGACTCTCAGATTGAACAATAAAGAAACACAATATAATTTCTAGGTGACAGAACAAGAACAGATGCGCCAATGTCAACTGAACCAGAATCCAAACAACTTAACATCGAAAAGCCGTAAATTTCTGCATAATCCAACCAGAATTACCTAAAATTCATCTAAAGACACAATCTTTAGACTCAGATTCACCACAGGTAGGATGGGATCTTGATCCGGATGAAGAGCATGGCCATCACGTACGATATCACCACAGACGAGATCCCGAACGCCGCGAACGAGACCCTGACGGACCTCTCCCGGTTGCGATCCAGCGCGAGGTCGAGCAGTATGATCCCGACGCCGCCGACGAGGAACATGAAGCCAGAGGAGAGGCCCTCGATGATGTACTGTCCGTTGACTCGCCCGGGGAGGAAGACGACGGGGCGGACTGCGCCGGTGCGGGGGTCCTGGGTGCTGCCGATGCCGGGGGGCTCGACGATGACGTCGTAGACGAGGCCGGAAACGACGGCGAAGTAGGTAAGGAGCAGGAGAGAAAGTACGGTGGTGGCGGATGGGAGGGGGAGGGAAGAGGGGAGCTTGAGGCGGGTCTTGGGGGGGCGGAGGAAGGAGAAGGGGAGAACGGAGAGGAGGTGGAGAAGGGGATCCATGGAGGAGAGGGAATCTGCGGCGGCGGCGGATCCGGTGGCGGAGTGGTCGGACTTCGGACGCATTTTGGGGATTTCAAGAGTTTGACAATGGGAAATGTGGAGTGGAGAAGAAATTTGTTACGTGGGGAGAGAAAGGAAGGAGGGAAGAGGACCAGGCTATGATGGTGGGCCCAGGCCCAAAAAATGACTTCCTAAGTTGAGGGGTTTAAGGCCTCGTTTGGTTCACGAATTTAAGGAACCAGGAAAGGACAGAAATTTTCATCTAGAGTAAAAAAATTTATCTAATTTATTAAAAAAGTAAGAAGTTTAGTGTAATTACATTATGGGTAACGAAGCGACAATACGAATGGCGCGCGGTGGGTTTGTAGGGGGGGCCAAGGGACGCACCAGTCCCCATGGCGCGTGCAGCAGAACGCGCCAACGTCCATGGCATGCGTGGGACACGCCATCGCCCATGGAGCACGGCAGCAAGAGGAGGGGGGGGGGGGGGGGGGGGGGGAGGGGGGGGGGGTCATGGGCACTCCATTGCCCAAGGCGCGTGGCCTTTTTTTTTTTTTTTTTTTTTTTTTGCACATAGTGGCCAATGTTTGGGAGGCGACGGAGAGATAATTCTTCAAAAAGGCCCACGCGCCATGGGCGATGGAGAGCCCATGGTGCCCAGCTTCAACCAAGCAGCTTGACCAACAATATTTTTGTCAAAGCTTGTTTCTAACTTTGTTGTCTCGTAGATATTGTTAGTATATATTACCACAGAGATACTTCTTCAAAAAGGCCCACGCGCCATGGGCGATGGAGTGCCCATGGACCCCCCCCCCCCCCCCCCTCCCCTCCCTCCCTCCCCTTGCTGCTGGGTGCCATGGCCGATGGCCACGTGCCACAATGCAAAAAAAAAAAAAAAAAATGGCAATGAGCCATGGGCGATGGAGCGCCCATGGACCCCCCTGCTAGACACTGCTGGACACCATGGGCGATGGCTACGCGCCACTCTAATTTGCCACGCGCCATGGACGATGGCGTGCCCCACCACGCACGCCATGGGCGCTGGCGCGTTCTGCTGCACGCGTCATGGGGACTGGCGCGTCCCTTCTGGCCCCCCTACAAACCCACCGCGCGCCATTCGTATTGTCGCTTCGTTACCCATAATGCAATTACACTAAACTTCTTACTTTTTTTATAAATTAGGTAAAATTCTTTACTCTAGATGAAAATTTCTGGGAAAGGAAAGTTGTTCCTTTCCTTTGTTTGGTAGCCACAAACTTGAGAATCAATTTCCTGACAAGAGAAAAAATGCGAGGAAATATGGTTCCACTCATGACCCATGGGATTGATTTTCCCTCCTCCTTTCCCAACATTTATTACAAAAAATTATGACAAAACTAACCATATGCTATTGCTTATTTTACAATTAACTCCTCGTATTCTGGGTCTCTATGGATTTTCATAATGTCATTCTTATTTTTAAAAGTAAGGATATTATTGGAATATTGATATATTTTTGCTTTCCTTTCCTGCACCAACCAAACACTGGAAAGGAAGTCAAATGGTCTTTCCTAGGTGATTTCCTTGTTTTACCAAACAACGAAAAGGAAATGTGACAGGAATTCTAATTTCCCATTCCCATGGAAAGTACAAGGGAATCAATTTTCCCTCCGTGAACCAAACGAGGCCAGGGTCTGCTTGGCAATTATAGGGATAGCGGTTATGAATATTTTTAGAGTATCGATTATGAGTGGTCCTGTTTTGGGTGGTTTTTAAGTATCGGCTTTTAAACCAGTCCAATTCATGCTTGTTAATTCACTAACGAGCGGTTCTGAAAGTTTTTGCCACTAATCAAATTAAATATGGAAGGGTATAAATAGAATAAAATAATATAATAATAACCCCCCTCCCCCCAAACTCACCGATTTGAGGTGTTTCTAAAGCCACCCAAAATTATATTACACTGGTTTTGGAAGGTTTTTGAGCCGATCAAAACTAATGTCTCAAAAAAATTAACAAGCAGAAGTTTTCATAAACGATCGGTTCAAAAACACCCCAGAACCGGTGAAAACACCATTACTGCTCTTGACAATGGTAGGGGTAGCAATTACGAGGTATTTTTATAGTACCGATTATGAAGGGTCCGATTTTGGGTGATTTTTTTAGTAATGGCTTTTAAACAGGTCCAATTCATGCTTGGTAATTCACTAATGAGCGGTTCTGATTTGGGGTGTTTATAAAGCCACCCAAAATTACATTACGTCGATTTTAGGATATTTTGAGCCGACCAAAATCAGTGCCTAAAAAAACAAGCAGAATTTTCATAAACGGTCAGTTCAAAAACTCTCCATAACCGATGAAAACACTGTTACCAAGCAGAACCTGAGGCAAATTATAAGGGCACTTCATTCTTTACTTAGGGCTAGTCCAGGATTGTGAATAGTCCAGTTTAAAGGAACTTTTACTCAGGACATGCCATTTTTTTGTTAGGGGCTGCCCACCCCCAATCCCGCCCTAAAAAAACTCTCTCAAACCTATTCATTTCAAATTTTTACTCTTTTCTCAAACCCTGTCAAACCTAAACTCATTTTATCCATGTAGCTTCCCTTCCCGAATTTTTTTTAATATTCTATTATTTATTTTGTTTAAATGATGATTTTTAGATTTTATAAATAATTAATTATTGGCTTATTGAATTTCGTCATTATTTTATGGAGGTTATAATATTATTATTGTGGTTATCAAACATAGACTATTTATTATTATTAGTTATTATTCAATTCTTCTTTACCAAAAGAATAATAAATGTGTGTATATATATATCTAGTATTTATGTGTATATATATATATATATATATAAATATATATATATATGTAAATGTGTGTATGAGTATATATATAATATATATACGAATATATATTTGTGTATAAGTTATATATAGATATATATGTGTATATGTGTATTTATACATATATTATACATATATGTATGTGTGTGTATATATTTATGTATACATATACTTACGTATTTATGGGTATATATATATATATATATACATATATATATGTATATTAGTATATAATTAATGAATAGAAAAAAGAAAAAGAAAAAGAAAAAAACAAGTAAAACAGCAATCCCGAGCCAAGCCCAGCCTAGCTCCCCAAGTCTGATACCCAAAGCCCAATTGAGCTGGGCCCATTCCCCTCAGTTTAAGTAAATTCCTTCCCTCCACACAACTGTATCAGCCCACCGCGAGCAGCAGCTCTCAAAACCGTGAGCAACCGACCCTTTAAAAGTCTGGAAAAAACCGAGCACATGAGATCGAGTGATCTAATACATGAAACCCTAACGCCATCATGCCCTGACCACGGCGCGCGGCCACCAGGAGCAACGCCGGCCGCCATCGCGCGCCGACGATGGCCGGAGGCCGACCACGGCGCGCACACGTGCGCGAGGACAGCAGCAATAGCAGCGTTCAACCACCCACTTCCCGGTAAGATTTCGATCTCGGTACTCCGTCTTTACGCGTACTGTAAATTAGTTTGGAGAGACAACATGACCCTCTCGATAACCCCGCAAGTAGGATTGGAAATAGACAAACGACCAGTCCGATAAATCGGCATCAAAATCAAAGAAAAACTGTGTAGACTGCGACAGGTTTTAGTTAATCAAAACACCATTTTGACATGTTATTTGCGGTCACCTCATGCACAGTATTCAAAATCCACAAGAAGGGCCTTGTAGACAACATATAGGGGTACCAAAACCCTTCTGGTACTTTTCAGCAATATAGCACGTACACAAAATTATTCAACTTCCAAAATTAGAAGAAAACTGGTTTTCGAAATAATAGGATTTCCCCGATACGGGTGCACCCCATCAAACTGGCCCACCTCGTCGCGTACCGCTGACTCCGACAGGAGCGGGCAGTAAAATTGGATGTGTGGGAACTGACGGAACTTGATTTGGATGTGTGTGCGCGTCGTATCGAACGCGTATCCGTCGAAATCGCCCCGTATCCGTACAATGCAAATTCAGTCATAACTTTGTGCACGCTCGTCAGATCGAGACGAAACTTGCGCCAACAGGACTATATCATTTTCCTGGTCCTGTATGCCAAGTTTGGTCCGATTCTGAGACCGTTGATAAAATCACCGTTTGCGGGCCCCACGGTCCCACTCAACGGGCGATTTTGTGCACGGCCCGCCGGAATCCAACTCTGGACATACGGTTGGGTTCGTATCGAAAAACTGGATCCGTAGACATGTAGTTTGACGACTTTAGAGACCATTGACTCTGGCACATTTTTCGGTGCAAAGCGGGTCCAACGGCGGACATCGTTTTTGCCCGAAATTACCGTTTTGCCCCTGTGTCCAGAATTGGACTTAAGGACAGGCAATCCTAGCTAATTTGACTATTCTGAGAACGTTGGTACAGTTTATTTCAGCATCCGGAGACTTCTGCATGTGTTGATTGATTGTGGCTCGTGAGTGGTATTTATTATCGGTTTCTCCAGCTAAGGACCTCAGGCAAGTGCACTTTCTGATTGCTTTTCGATTCATAGTAGTCTTTTTATTTCATGTCTATACATATATCTTGCTGCTTGTTGACACGCTCGTCACACGGAGTAGTCGGGAGGGAAAATATCTTAGTATACATGTGGACTACCCAGAAATATCCCATTGTCTTTAGTGAATGCTAGCCGCTGCGCACGATACGTGCAGTGTGCCTGATTTACCCCCTAGCCGTCCACATGTCGAAATAGATATTTCACACTACCTAGATAGATGTCTTTTATTAGTTTTTTCTTGTTTATTTCTCTATCGTGCTATGACATCAGTATCTTCCAGTTTTTATTTTTCATATGCTATTTTCATGTCTTGTCAATTCTATTGTGTTTTGCATTGTCGTCGGTTTGTGTACTTGTTCCAATCCTGACTGGATAACCAACATTTTTCAGGTTTAGCCGCGATCATTCTTAGCACTGGGAGACTTGGGTATGCTGAAGACGACCTAGAAATAGAAAACAGTTGTATCATTTTCATTAATTGTAAAGTCTTATATTTCCTTTAATTTTAAAATGTTGTAAATGTTGTAATAAATTAGAAATGTGAATGAGCAGCAGATGTGATTTCTTGAGCATTTATTTTCTTGCGGGCTTGACAGCGTTCTACCGCCGACTCTGCGGCGTAGGCTGGCTTGGACACGTCTCGTATCCGAAAAGCGGGTGCGGGTCGTGACAATCCACCACCTCCATCTTCACCAAAATCATTCTCTTCAAGCCCTCTCAAATCTAAACTTGTTTTCCTTCTCATCATCCTTCTGCCAACGAGCTCATCATTTCTTAGAACTGACAACACAAAACAAAAATCAAAATGGTCCTTGTCAAATTTTTGATGTCATGTGTCACGCCCCGACCCGAAAAATCGCTCGTTCTCGCATCGATTTTACCGAATCATCGTCCTTGCTGGGGCGTTATGCCGTACGAGTTTGGAGTTGCGCTCGTACAAGGCAAGATGACAAGTTCTCAAATGGTTATCTTTGATTTGATATTTAGCAGCAGAAGAAAACAGAATGACAATTGAGTTTCACAGAGTATACAAAACAATTCTTTTATTCGATAAGCAGCGCAACAATACAAAGGCTTTCAATAGCCGAAATTAATCATGCCATATTGGCTTACAACACTCAAGTTATCTCTTGCCCACAAAGGATTTTACCGTTCCATACATCATGTCTTCTATATCTCGGTCGCATCATCCTGTTGCAAGTCCGATCGTCAATACGGTCGTACGCCTCAATACGCTACGACATTCAATGCCTCAGCGCGTTCAAGCGAAGCTCCACTGTGAGCATATCATTTTCTAAACCTGCAAGCAATCTGGTGGAAGATCAGTACTAATCCTCTCACGTACTGATCAGAGACCCACTTTACTAAACCGACATTAAGTAGATGTATAGATCATGTAGCTTAACTTGTGATCTTTCTATATTTGTCTTAGGATCAGTTTCATGGCATATTCGAAAGCAATAAAGCATGTTATAATGGCAAACATGTTATTTTGATTCGCATGAGCAACATGCAACATTCACAATCTCGTTTTTGTTTGTGGCATGACTTCTTACCAACATCGAACGAACTCACCCTTGCACCGACGCAAGGTGAATACGCCTATTCATGTCATGTTATAAGTGATCATATGCATGATCTCTGTGTGCCTGCACTTTCAACCCACTGTTCTTTAACTATATGAAGGTCGTTGGCGTATTCGCGCCAGAATCGACTAATTTGTTTCTCTTTTCTTTTCTTTTCTCAAATTAGGTAACTCGACGTCCTGTCCGTACAGGTTGCTAGCCTCTGTATCCGAAGGACACCGAACTTACCATCAATTCTGGATTATCACATCAGTAGCAGATTACAAGTCATACTCAAAAGATGTGCACCAACAATGATTTTACCTCCCTCCTTGTCACGACCCGCACCCGGATATACGGGTACGAATACGTGGGCCACGCCCAGCCTACGCCGCGGTATCGGCGGTAGAACGCTGTCAAGTATACTATACTAACTACAACTTCTAAGAATCCATAACTAGAAATGTACTCATGTCATATCACAAAACTAAGGAAGATAAGACAAGAATTAATAACAATATCACTCGAACAACTAGAATCTACAAGGATCATAAGACAGGAAAATAAGGAAAGAACAACAAGACTAACTAAGGATAACTACCAGGCAACTCACAGAGAAGAATAGTGAGATCCACCTCAGCTAGCTAGCAACATCATGAAGTCCAATACTGAGGGCACAACTACTCCTAAAATTTTGTCAACATATCCAGTCAGGATGGAACGAGCACAAATCTCAAATAACAGTTCTAATTAGACGATATTGAACATGTAGCAGTAAATAGAGATAATATACAAGAAATCATGAAATGTACATGTGAGTATCATGACAAGGTAAGCTGTAAATCTAGAGCTAGAACAAGGCAAGTAAAACTGATCATGACATGTACAAGAATCAAGAATCACCTGTCTAAGTGTGTGAGTACTAGCTACAACATGTGGCCGGCTGGGTCTGCACAAGGTCATGATCTAGCCAACCATACGTGTGGTGTATGATTGGCATTCACAAGGTTCACAAGATATACAAGGCGGGTATTGACCACACATCTACACTAATACTCCCCGTCCCCGACCAGTATAGTGGATCCAACCATGACACATCATGACACGCGATTCTCTGAGAGGGTAGCTAGCCTTCGCAGGAATCGTGTCTATACAATGCACAAGGAACAAGAAAGACTTGCACAAGATATACCAAGGAGAGCGAGGAACAATATCTCATGACGGGATCCAGGGAAATACCAATCCATGTGAACAATGTGTCAAGAGAACAAGGGTATCTACACTAAATACAAGAAACATAAACGATATCATAAAACAGAAATATTATCAGAGAATGTACTCGCCTGAGATCTGGTGGAATATGTCAACTGGTCCAAGAACAGTGCCTCGAGGACCTATAGGTGGAAATACTGTATCAATATAAGGGTTTGGAAGTAAAATCAAGTCATACTAAGTCAAACTAGGTCAAGACAAGTCAAAGCAAAACAAACTATGTCAATCTAAGTCAATGGTCGACTTACAGTTGACTTTTGGTCAACTGGTCAACTCTGGCCCTAGGTCAACTCTGTGTCAAACTTGACTAACGTTGACTAACAGTTGACTTTGGGTCAACTGGTCAACTTCGGTCAAGTTCTGGTCAATTTTAGGCTACGGTTGACTTCCGGTTGACTTTTGGTCAAAATAGTCAACTGTGGTCAACCAAGGTCAAAAATAGTCTAACCTAGGTCAAATATTGACTCTACTTCGACGTTCAGTCAAAGTAGTCAACCATGGTCAAAGTGGGTCAAAGATAGTCTCTATAAACATCTACAAGGTCAACTTATGAATTTCAGTGATTTAGAAATTACTGAAATTGACGGGTCTCTAAAACAACCCGAAAGGAAAAAATATTATAATAATAGGATAACACATAAAGGGAAGAAATCTACAGATGTTGTCGGATGATGAAACTAACATCATCAACGTGTCCAGAATGGTCAAATCAGCTAGGATAGCCTGTCCAAAAGTCCAATTTGGACACAGGGGCAAACGATAATTTTGGGCCAAAATGATGTCCGCCGTTGGACACACTTTGTAACGAAAAATGTGCCGAAATAAAAGTACACAAAACCTAACAAATTATATGTCCACGAATCCAGAATGACGATGCGAACCCAACGGTATATCCAGAATTGGATTCCGTTGACCCGATCTCAAATTGGTCCGTTGACCGGGACATTGAAATTCGATTTGCACAGAAAAGCGTGTCGGAGCCAATGTCCTCAAAACTCAGCAAATTATATGTCAACGAGTCCAGAATGACGATACGAACTCAACGGTATATCCGGAATTAGATTCCGATGAGCCGATCTCAAAATGACCCGTTGACCCGGATACTGGTATCCGACTTGCACCGAAATGCATGCCAGGGCCCACGTTCTCCAAATCAAGCAAACTTTATATGAAAACATGCCAAACGACGCCACGAGTCTACTGGTGGTGTCAGAAATTGAATCCGGAGTCCCGGGTTCAAAAATGGAATTTAACAAGTGCAACACTAAGAATTCGAACGGCCAACTTTGGCGTCAAATTCGACCGACCTAACAAGCTCAAACTGAAATGAAATCTAAAGGGGGCAGGAAGAGGGTTATACCAGCTGTGCACCAGAACTGGTAGTGCGTAAAACGGAGCTGATACGGCAAAGATATGAACCCGCGAAGTTGGCGTCGCAAAACTGTCCAAAAATAGTACAAATTAAAACGTCAACTTGGTGGCCGGTTTTGATGTATCAAACGACGAAATTAACGGTTCAAACTTGACAGAGGTGAAGAGGGATATACCGAGATTGAGACGGAGCAAGGAGTTCGCCGATCCAACGGTCGGATCTCCCAGAAAATGTATGCGAAGTCGCTGCGACGGAGCGCAAATTCTGGAATTTCTTCGCGGCGCGTCGACGGAACTCCGAGTAAAACGCTGGAATCGCCTAGACGCGCGTCCCGGAGGACGTTGGCCGCCACGGGAGGGTGCGGGGGTGTGCGCCCGGCCTGGGGGGACTCGCTGGCGGGGGCGGCCGGCCATGCGGCGGCGGTGGGGGGTGACGCGCGGCCAGCCGGTGCGCGCGCACAGCATGTTGATGCTGCTGCTGCTGCCTGTCGCAGATGCTGCTGCGGTTGCTGCCTCGCGGCGGCACGTGCGGTGGTACAGCTTGGCGGCGGCGGCAGCCCAGCGAGGGGGAGGAAGGAGGAGAAGGGAAAAGGTGGTGGTGGCGGTTGTAGATGATGGTGAAGGTGATGGTTATGATGAAGAAGAGAATGAGAGGAGGAAGAAGTGGAGGCCGAGGAGGAGCTCGAGAGGGTAGTCGTGGGGCTGGTGGAGGTGGCTGGAGCTCGGCCAAGCCATGGGGGCTGTCGACATGGTGTGGTGATGGTGAGGGTGGTGATGATGAATGGTGATGGTGAGGGTGGAGTGTGAGTGTGTATAATAAATAAGAGAGAGGGAGAGAGAGAGGATAGATATTTAGAGAGAGAGAGAGAGAGGGAGTGATATTTAGAGAGAGGGGGTGTGTGTGTCCTGTACGGGTAGGGGGGTGGTGTGTGTTTGTGTCACGCCCCAGAACCAGAATCCTGGAGAACGGGGGCGGACACAGCCAGCTACGTATAATGAAATGGCAACCATTCCGCTATACGGTCACGGCTGTCTAGATATGTGAGGGTTATCTACAATCCAACAGTCTCCTAAGGTCATAAAATAGCCTGTTGTCTCAATCTCAACCAACTAGAAATAGTTCACAAGATGTCAGAGCATCAAATACATAAATATAAGGCGTCCCAAATATTACATATCGGATGATCATGAAGCTAGTCGTACAAAATGTAAGGACTAGCAAGAGTTCAGTCATACATGATCAACCCCCGGGGCTTGTCAATCATGTTACATCCGTAGGCAGACAATAAGTAAAGTGCAATACGAGCTAACACTTGCTCGTCGGCTAAACGCCTCAAAAGAATAATTCACAATATACAGTGGGAGAACAAAAAGAAACCCACTCGATGCCCTGGTTACGCCTGGTGGTCACCATCGGGCTGGAAAGCAGGGGGATCCTTCGGTACTGCTCCGGTATCTGGCCATACAAAACCAGCTGGGTCAGACCCCAGAAAGAGCAAGTGCCACAAAGGAGGCTTCACTTAAGGACTAAAACCAGCAAATCACTAGCAATCAACAAGCAAGTAAGTAAAGGAGGATCGGGAGTTGTGCAGTACCAATGCACTCGTCCCGATCATAGGAAGACAGTAAGTAAATCATCATTGACATAAGGTAAATTGGAGAACATGCTAAATAAATAAAACTGGGCAATAAGTGAAGAGAAGACGAAGGTGCTATTCCGGGAGCCAGGTTACAATCCTTAAACCAAACAAGGACCGAGATTGTAACCCTTCGCCTGAACAGAACTTAGTCTCTGATCATTTATTGCTAAAGGTGACCATCATGCAGGGGAAAGATATCATGATAAAAGTGACAATGAAAAGTACAATACGCAATGGTGACAATCTGGGGTGACAATCGTGTACAAGCACTATAGTGACAATCGTTCAGTCATGTTGGTACAATCTGGCAATCAGTCACTTCTAGACGATGCTATACTGGACTAGACTTCATCCAATCAATCACGGCCAATCATTGCCTACGGCTTTCTACATTAACTAACTAGGGTTATCACAATCCTAGTTACTAACAAGATGCAAGTGAGATTATCCCACAGCCACAAGCCCTGCAGCTAATCCAGGTTATCCAGGCAAGTTTTAGATTCATTAAGCCGTTATCAAGAATTATGTGCCCCACGACGGTGGGCTGGAAATGTGCCCTACTCGTCGGCAGGCTACAAGTCCAAACAATTGCGGCCGGGATAACGGGATCGCCTGTAGCTGTGTCAATCTCGTCATGACTAATGTGTTATTCTAGTAGTTAACCTGAATCCGCCTTTTTAATAGGTACTCCTGACCGTGGTACTCAGGAGTCCCATCCTAGACATGATGCAAGACTGGACAAGTAGATTAATCAAGCAAGCAAGAAGAACCACCCACGGTGTCAAGACAAGTCAAGTCAAGAGTGCGCCGCCACGGGCCACTATCAAGTGAAGCCGAGTCATGCCAAGTCAAGTCAAGTTATCAAGTCATGTCAAGGGGAGTGCGCCACCACGGGCCACTATCAAGTGATCAGGTTACAAGTTAATCATGTTCAGTCACAAGTTACAAGATTCTATTTCAATTTACTGCCAAACTAAGAAGGATAACAAGAAACAAAATCCCAAGGTCCGTGCCAAGACGTGTTGGGCCTGGTCAAGTTGTGCATGTAAGCAATCAAAATCTCAAAAGCTCCAATCATATCAAAAGAAAACCAAGTTAAAAGCAGGCACCAAGGCACTAGGGGTGTAGGTGAACTAGGGTGTGCCAGGGAATAGGCACACTAGAGTGCGCCTGGTGGCAGCACACTAGAGTGCGCCTAGGATCCAAGTGCACTGGAGTGCGCTTAAGCCGGAACCAACAAAGTGCGCCTAGTTGAGGGTGCAAGGGTCAAAGTGCGCCTAGGTCCAAGGGTCCAAGTGTGCCTAGGTAACACAGTGCGCTAAAATGCGCCTAGCCAGAAAAGTAGGCACAGTGCGCTAAACGCGCCTAGCCAGAAAAGTAGGCACAGTGCGCTAAACAGCGCCTAGCCAGAAAAGTAGGCACAGTGCGCTAAACAGCGCCTAGCCAGAAAAGTAGGCACAGTGCGAAACAGCGCCTAGCCAGAAAAGTAGGCACAGTGCGCTAAACAGTGCCTAGCCAGAAAAGTAGGCACAGTCCGCGCCTAGCCAGAAAAGTAGGCGCAGTGCGCTAAACAGCGCCTAGCCAGAAAAGTAGGCACAGTGCGCTAAACAGCGCCTAGCCAGAAAAGTAGGCACAGTGCGCTAAACAGCGCCTAGCCAGAAAAGTAGGCACAGTGCGCTAAACAGCGCCTAGCCAGAAAAGTAGGCACAGTGCGCTAAACAGCGCCTAGCCAGAAAAGTAGGCACAGTGCGCTAAACAGCGCCTAGCCAGAAAAGTAGCGCAGTCCGCGCCTAGCCAGAAAAGTAGGCACAGTGCGCTAAACAGCGCCTAGCCAGAAAAGTAGGCACAGTGCGCTAAACAGCGCCTAGCCAGAAAAGTAGGCGCAGTCCGCGCCTAGCCAGAAAAGTAGGCGCGCCTGGGGGTCGTCTTCCTCCTCAAGCCGAGGAGAAGAACCCATGGGTTCCAAAACTTTGGAACACCATAAGTCGGCCATCCAAGCTCCAAATCCGGACTTCCAAGGCTCTAACTTGGGTAAAATTCAATTCTCTTCAACATGGAACAATTAAAACATGAAAAGGAACAAGTTTTATAGATCAAATCTACCAAAATCCGAAAATACTTCCAACTTAGATCTACAAAATTCCAAGCTCCAAATGGAGAAAACCCAAGTTCTAATGTTGCTCAAGATGAGCTAATAAAACTATTGGACAAATAAAATATAGCCCTCAAGTGATAGCAAGGTGCAACTTGCCTAGGTTGGTGGTGGTGGAGGAGAGGAAGAAGCTTGAGGAAGAAGATGAAGAAAAATAATGAGGAGAGAGAGGGAAGTTGATATATATAGTGGGGGTGGGGTTGGTTCTCCATGACAAACCAAAATAGACCAAGCCCAAAATAAACCAAGGTGAACCAAGTCAAGGCCAATAAACCCTCTCTCTAGCAATCTAAACCAAATGAACCATGAACTAAACCAAGCCTCACTAACCCAGAAATAAACCAGTAAACCATAAAACCATTTGAACTATCAATGCCAATAAAACAAGCCAATGCAAAATAAACCAAGATAATTAATCATGACTAAATAAAATATGGGTCCAAAACACGTATACGTACACTAAATACGTATCACGAATTTGGGACATCACATCCTACCCACCTTAAAAGAATTCCGTCCTCGGAATTTAATCAAGAGGCTAGAGATGTACGGGGAGCTATTCTATCACAGGCAATCTACCACTACCAATCAATCATACAATCATTCATGCAAGCAAGGATTCGAAGCGTAAGGCATAAGGAAGATATTACACCTTACGAGTCAAACCAGCCGGGATGACCTGATCAGATATCATCCTCATGCTCCCAAGTTTGACTCTCCCAAAGAGGGATGGCTCTAAGCAACACGGACTGAACTGATAGTTGCGCTTGAGGTCTCTCTCTTTGGTCAAACATGAACACGGGCCTCTCCTCATACGAATAGTCACGGTTATTGGTACCAACCTTTCGAATGATCTAGGACATGGCCCGAGCCCGGGATGTTCCGTCGCAATTGGGATACAAGAAATACGTCATGCATCCCGCATAATGACGGTAGAAAAGCAAGATGAGAGGACACATATACCTCTCGGACGATTCTGGACCTGAGCCTGGGCTAGGGCAAACTGCTGCGGGTTCTGTTGCTGGAAAGTCTGAGCCTGAGTCGGCAATGGCCTCGGGTACGGGAACTGCTGTTGCTGGTGAACTGGAGCTGGTACTGGTGCTGGTCCCCTAACCGAGGGACTAGATACTGTCGATGCTGAATCAACTCTGAATGGGCAGGACCCCACCCTATGGTCTGGTGCTCCACACAATAAACATAATCCCAACGCCTTGCGACACTGCTACCACGTGTCCAGGCTTTCCACAATAAGTACAGCCCACGGCGGAAGACTGCGCTTGCTTCTGTTTCTGCTGAGGGTACGTCGGGGTTGAGTGCTGGTCCGTCGTAACTGAATCTGCTCGCCTCGGAGCTCCAATAGTCAAAGCCCTAGCTGCCGGGACTGGTGCCGAAGACTGGGTCACCCGGCCATGAGACCGCTTCCGTCCTCCGGTCCTGTCCACTATTCTCTGGGAGGTATACTCATGCCTCCTTGCTGCTCTCAATACCGCATCAAAAGTCTCATGCTCAAACTGCTCGACTGCCAACAAGATCTCCAAATGCAGCCCCTGCTGGAACCGCTGGGCCCTATCGTACTCGGTTGCCACCAAGGTGGGAGCAAACCGACTAAGTCTAGAAAACTCCGATGCATAACTGTCAACTGTTCTGCCTCCTTGCTTCAAGTTGGCGAACCTCGTCTGTAGATCGTACCGAGCCACAGCATCAAAATACTTAGTCTGGAATCTCTCTCTGAATACGGCCCATGAAATAGGGGCCACTAGTCCCACGGCCTGTGCTGCCCACCAGCTGCGGGCAAGATCCAATAACTGTAGGCGCACAACGGCCACCTTCTCATCTTCCGGGGTCTTGGCTGCCTCTAGAATGACTTCAATATCCTGGAGCCATGCATCTGCAACGATCGCATCTCCACTACCGTCGAAGAATGGAGGGTTCAGACGCTTGAAACTGTTCGCTGCACGGTTTCCTGGATGACCGCCTCTATTCAGAGCATCTTCCACTGCCTGGTGCAATGCATCACCTCGACGATCTTGGGAAGCTAACAATGTCCTGATGAGACCTACCAAGGTACCATCATCCGGCCCTGCAGACTGAACTGGCTGAACTGGATCCCGGTAGGGATGACTCGGGAGGCTGCTCCTGAGTGCTGAACCTGATCTTCTGGTTGCTGCTGGTCCACGGGAGGCGCTCCGCCTTGCTGATCGGTAGGACCAGGAACAATGCCACTGAAGAAGACGACATGGGAACAATAAGGAGGGACCAGGACAGATCAACGAGTACAAGCATGTGATCAGGACAAGGATTTCAGGAATCAAGAGGATACGAGTGGAGATCAAGGACGAGTATTGATTGAGACATCCATTCGGTAAACCCTCACATTTCTTGATTGACAAGACCTGCATGGGCCACCACTTAAACCATGTCACGCCCCAGAACCAGAATCCTGGAGAACGGGGGCGGACACAGCCAGCTACGTATAATAAAATGGCAACCATTCCGCTATACGGTCACGGCTGTCTAGATATGTGAGGGTTATCTACAATCCAACAGTCTCCTAAGGTCATAAAATAGCCTGTTGTCTCAATCTCAACCAACTAGAAATAGTTCACAAGATGTCAGAGCATCAAATACATAAATATAAGGCGTCCCAAATATATATATCGGATGATCATGAAGCTAGTCGTACAAAATGTAAGGACTAGCAAGAGTTCAGTCATACATGATCAACCCCCGGGGCTTGTCAATCATGTTACAGCCCGTAGGCAGACAATAAGTAAAGTGCAATACGAGCTAACACTTGCTCGTCGGCTAAACGCCTCAAAAGAATAATTCACAATATACAGTGGGAGAACAAAAAGAAACCCACTCGATGCCCTGGTTACGCCTGGTGGTCACCATCGGGCTGGAAAGCAGGGGATCCTTCGGTACTGCTCCGGTATCTGGCCATACAAAACAGCTGGGTCAGACCCCAGAAAGAGCAAGTGCCACAAAGGAGGCTTCACTTAAGGACTAAAACCAGCAAATCATTAGCAATCAACAAGCAAGTAAGTAAAGGAGGATCGGGAGTTGTGCAGTACCAATGCACTCGTCCCGATCATAGGAAGACAGTAAGTAAATCATCATTGACATAAGGTAAATTGGAGAACATGCTAAATAAATAAAACTGGGCAATAAGTGAAGAGAAGACGAAGGTGCTATTCCGGGAGCCAGGTTACAATCCTTAAACCAAACAAGGACCGAGATTGTAACCCTTCGCCTGAACAGAACTTAGTCTCTGATCATTTATTGCTAAAGGTGACATCATGCAGGGGAAAGATATCATGATAAAAGTGACAATGAAAAGTACAATACGCAATGGTGACAATCTGGGGTGACAATCGTGTACAAGCACTATAGTGACAATCGTTCAGTCATGTTGGTACAATCTGGCAATCAGTCACTTCTAGACGATGCTATACTGGACTAGACTTCATCCAATCAATCACGGCCAATCATTGCCTACGGCTTTCTACATTAACTAACTAGGGTTATCACAATCCTAGTTACTAACAAGATGCAAGTGAGATTATCCCACAGCCACAAGCCCTGCAGCTAATCCAGGTTATCCAGGCATTTTTAGATTCATTAAGCCGTTATCAAGAATTATGTGCCCCACGCGACGGTGGGCTGGAAATGTGCCCTACTCGTCGGCAGGCTACAAGTCCAAACAATTGCGGCCGGGATAACGGGATCGCCTGTAGCGTGTCAATCTCGTCATGACTAATGTGTTATTCTAGTAGTTAACCTGAATCCGCCTTTTTAATAGGAACTCCTGACCGTGGTACTCAGGAGTCCCATCCTAGACATGATGCAAGACTGGACAAGTAGATTAATCAAGCAAGCAAGAAGAACCACCCACGGTGTCAAGACAAGTCAAGTCAAGAGTGCGCCGCCACGGGCCACTATCAAGTGAAGTCGAGTCATGCCAAGTCAAGTCAAGTTATCAAGTCATGTCAAGTCGGGAGTGCGCCACCACGGGCCACTATCAAGTGATCAGGTTACAAGTTAATCATGTTCAGTCACAAGTTACAAGATTCTATTTCAATTTACTGCCAAACTAAGAAGGATAACAAGAAACAAAATCCAAGGTCCGTGCCAAGACGTGTTGGGCCTGGTCAAGTTGTGCATGTGAGCAATCAAAATCTCAAAAGCTCCAATCATATCAAAAGAAAACCAAGTTAAAAGCAGGCACCAAGGCACTAGGGGTGTAGGTGAACTAGGGTGTGCCAGGGAATAGGCACACTAGAGTGCGCCTGGTGGCAGCACACTAGAGTGCGCCTAGGATCCAAGTGCACTGGAGTGCGCTAAGCCGGAACCAACAAAGTGCCTAGTTGAGGGTGCAAGGGTCAAAGTGTGCCTAGGTCCAAGGGTCCAAGTGCGCCTAGGTAACACGCGCTAAAATGCGCCTAGCCAGAAAAGTAGGCACAGTGCGCTAAACGCGCCTAGCCAGAAAAGTAGGCACAGTGCGCTAAACAGCGCCTAGCCAGAAAAGTAGGCACAGTGCGCTAAACAGCGCCTAGCCAGAAAAGTAGGCGCAGTCCGCGCCTAGCCAGAAAAGTAGGCGCAGTGCGCTAAACAGCGCCTAGCCAGAAAAGTAGGCACAGTGCGCTAAACAGCGCCTAGCCAGAAAAGTAGGCACAGTGCGCTAAACAGCGCCTAGCCAGAAAAGTAGGCACAGTGCGCTAAACAGCGCCTAGCCAGAAAAGTAGGCACAGTGCGCTAAACAGCCTAGCCAGAAAAGTAGGCGCAGTCCGCGCCTAGCCAGAAAAGTAGGCACAGTGCGCTAAACAGCGCCTAGCCAGAAAAGTAGGCACAGTGCGCTAAACAGCGCCTAGCCAGAAAAGTAGGCGCAGTCCGCGCCTAGCCAGAAAAGTAGGCGCGCCTGGGGGTCGTCTTCCTCCTCAAGCCGAGGAGAAGAACCCATGAGTTCCAAAACTTTGGAACACCATAAGTCGGCCATCCAAGCTCCAAATCCGGACTTCCAAGGCTCTAACTTGGGTAAAATTCAATTCTCTTCAACATGGAACAATTAAAACATGAAAAGGAACAAGTTTATAGTTCAAATCTACCAAAATCCGAAAATACTTCCAACTTAGATCTACAAAATTCCAAGCTCCAAATGGAGAAAACCCAAGTTCTAATGTTGCTCAAGATGAGCTAATAAAACTATTGGACAAATAAAATATAGCCCTCAAGTGATAGCAAGGTGCAACTTGCCTAGGTTGGTGGTGGTGGAGGAGAGGAAGAAGCTTGAGGAAGAAGATGAAGAAAAATAATGAGAGAGAGAGAGAGAGAGGGAAGTTGATATATAGTGGGGGTGGGGTTGGTTCTCCATGACAAACCAAAATAGACCAAGCCCAAAATAAACCAAGGTGAACCAAGTCAAGGCCAATAAACCCTCTCTCTAGCAATCTAAACCAAATGAACCATGAACTAAACCAAGCCTCACTAACCCAGAAATAAACCAGTAAACCATAAAACCATTTGAACTATCAATGCCAATAAAACAAGCCAATGCAAAATAAACCAAGATAATTAATCATGACTAAATAAAATATGGGTCCAAAACACGTATACGTACACTAAATACGTATCACGAATTTGGGACATCACAGTTTGTCCTGATGAGTGAGGGAGAGTTGTGGGGTGAGAGAGAGAGAGAGTAATATATATATGTAATATATATATAATATGTATATATATATATATATAATATGTATATATATATGTGTATATATATACAAAAGAGAGAATTAGATATTTTAAAATAGGAAAAAATAGGAAAATTACGTGGGATATTTGGGCAGTCATGAAAGAACAATATGGAGCTTGGGCTCGGGTCCGGTCGAGCCGGGTCGAGTCAAAATCGGACAGGAGGCAATAATTGAATTAAACTGGGTATTTAAAATCATGGGCAAATAAATTGCATACGGGGGCTCAAATAAATGGGACACAAGTGTCAGACGGGTAGTAGGCTTCGTGTGGGCCATATCCCTATTTAGGGTCGACTAGGTTGGGTCGATGTCGGGTCCCAAAATTAAATTGGAAATCAAATCAGGTTTCACGGTAGATAATTAATTGACCTAAATTGAACCGAAAGTTGTGCGAAAGAAATGGAGCACAAAATGGAGTGTCTGAGTGGGACACGAAGGTCAGGGGTGAAGAGCGTCTCGAGTAGATCAGGCACGACAAGTTGGTTCTGAGAAAACGACTGGTCTGGTGCTCCTAAATTAAAAGTCACGGTAACGTGCATATGAGGATCCAGGAAAAGAGTAGGAATTCAATTAATAATTAAAATGGTCTAAATTGACCCGAACTTGCGCGAAGCAAAAAGAGTACAAGGGAGCAAGTTGGGATGGGACATGATATATCAACGTGAAGATAATCTCGTCTACTACAAACTCCAAGAAGGAAGTTTCCAGAGACTGGCATCCCTGATGCTCTAGAATTCCAAGTCACGGTAAAGAGCATTTAATGATCAAAATTAATTTAAATAGAATGAATTATCGAGAATAAATCATTTAGAAAATCCAAAAATAAATCCCAAAATTCAGGGGGCTTACATCCTACCCACCTTATAAAAATTTCGTCCTCGAAATTAAAGGTTGGTAGTGGGGTTAAAACATAATAGATGGTTTAGGCAATATTTTAGGCACGATCCAAGAATGACGAGTTTGCACAATTAAGATAATCGATGCAAAATTGTTCAGGCACGATGAGGGATTTGGCACGATAGAATCATGATACGAACAAAATTATAAGTGCATGATTTCAAAATAAGTCAAGTCATTGGGGCACGATTTTAGAGACGATTAAGAGAATCGAAGATATAATTGAAGTTCAAGTACGGGGTGATTTGTAGGACTTAGGTTGATGGAAATCAACCCGAAAGTCGCATAGAGTCTTATAGGCCCGATCAAGGATTAAGGAGTATGATTAATAAAATCATGAAATACGATCCAACTTCGAATGTGATTAAAATTGAAAATAGTCTAAGTTCACTTGGCACGACAAACAAGACGACCAAAATTGATTGGTCATGGACAGAAGGGAATCAAAATCTTAACAGTATCGAAATTTAAGAAACAATTGAGATATGAAAATTTCAAAATTTTCAGAGTTTTAAGTGTAGATAACAGATGTAGATATGAGATAGTTGATTTGTGTAATCAAGACATAGCTAAACAAGGCAAAGGAAATGACGGTAAGATGAGAAAATCATCATGCGATGAGAAAAGAAATGAATGATAAGTCAAAAAATAAGGGTATGAATTGTCCTCATCATTTGGTCAAAAAGAAGTGAATCAATTTAAGATACGACCTGATAACCATACACGTCTATCCAAAACCATGCTGCCAGAATTTACGCCACGCCAATAAGCATAGCTGCAATAAACGATAGAGTCCATAACTAAAGTATACACCCTATAATCATGTCATCTAGATTCCTTACCACGCCAACCGGTATGGCTGCAAGAGAATCTAAATTCATAACTAGGATAGTATATCCAAAATCAGGCTCCATGTCCCTGTCAGGCTAGCTAATATGACTGCGATAAATTCCAAACTCCATAAGTAAAGTAGACATTTATCGTTCCCATCGTCTCCATCAAATATGTTTATCAGGATATCTTAACTCAATCCTTAAAAGAATTATCCAAAACAAAATCAAAGGTCAACAACGAATATTAAGATTTAAAATTCAACAACAAGTCAAGGGTAAGTTAATAGAAACAACGGAAACAACTTCCGAGATAGGGTTCAGAGGAAAATCTTAGGGAAAGTCCCGAGGGTACTACCTAGGTCAAGATAGAAAATGGTGGAATATAATCTAAAACAACCCTCGACCATGATACGAGGTTGGTAAATCATATTCACGTCTCAACCTAGAAGATACAAGTCCAACTTATAACTTCCCTCTGGGGTCCACAAACTCATCCCAAGAAGGAATAAGTTTGATACAGACAGATATTTCAGAAATCAGGACGAACAGGAATGAATGGGAAGAGTTTCGAAAAGTTCGAAATAAGATTCCCAGGGGTCATCCCTGGAATCTACCAAGAGTTCCTAATATGTGACCGAGTACTAAAATCCTAAACTATTCCATGACTCAACCTTAATCCTAGGGCAGGCTCGCAGTAGTACAGATAAGCTCAAGTACTACCATGACTTCGCATTAATTGCAAAGACTGACCTGCATGAGCCACCACTAAAAACGTGTCACGACCCGCACCCGGATATACGAGTACGAATACGTGGGCCACGCCCAGCCTACGCCGCGGTATCGGCGGTAGAACGCTGTCAAGTATATACTAACTACAACTTCTAAGAATCTATAACTAGAAATGTACTCATCACATCACGAAACTAAGGAAGATAAGACAAGAATTAATAACAATATCACTCGAACAACTAGAATCTACAAGGATCATAAGACAGAAAAATAAGGAAAGAACAACAAGACTAACTAAGGATAACTAACAGGCAACTCACAGAAGAATAGTGAGATCCACCTCAGCTAGCTAGCAACATCATGAAGTCCAATACTGAGGGCACAACTACTCCTAAAATTTTGTCAACATATCCAGTCAGGATGGAACGAGCACAAATCTCAAATAACAGTTCTAATTAGACGATATTGAACATATAGCAGTAAATAGAGAGAATATACAAGAAATCATGAAATGTACATGTGAGTATCATGACAAGGTAAGCTGTAAATCTAGAGCTAGAACAAGGCAAGTAAAACTGATCATGGCATGTACAAGAATCAAGAATCACATGTCTAAGTGTGTGAGTACTAGCTACAACATGTGGCCGGCTTGGGTCTGCACGTCATGATATAGCCAACCATACGTGTGGTGTATGATTGGCATTCACAAGGTTCACAAGATATACAAGGCGGGTATTGACCACACATCTATACTAATACTCCCCGTCCCCGACCAGTATAGTGGATCCAACCATGACACATCATGACACGCGATTCTCTGAGAGGGTAGCTAGCCTTCACAGGAATCGTGTCTATACAATGCACAAGGAACAAGAAAGACTTGCACAAGATATACCAAGGAGAGCGAGGAACAATATCTCATGACGGGATCCAGGGAAATACCAATCCGTGTGAACAATGTGTCAAGAGAACAAGGGTATCTACACTAAATACAAGAAACAAACGATATCATAAAACAGAAATATTATCAGAGAATGTACTCGCCTGAGATCTGGTGGAATATGTCAATTGGTCCAAGAACAGTGCCTCGAGGACCTATAGGTGGAAATACTGTATCAATATAAGGGTTTGGAAGTAAAATCAAGTCATACTAAGTCAAACTAGGTCAAGACAAGTCAAAGCAAAACAAACTAGGTCAATCAAAGTCAATGGTCGACTTACAGTTGACTTTTGGTCAACTGGTCAACCCTAGGTCAACTCTGTGTCAAACTTGACTAACGTTGACTAACAGTTGACTTTGGGTCAACTGGTCAACTTTGGTCAAGTTCTGGTCAATTTTAGGCTACGGTTGACTTCCGGTTGACTTTTGGTTAAAATAGTCAACTGTGGTCAACCAAGGTCAAAACTAGTCTAACCTAGGTCAAATGTTGACTCTACTTCGACGTTCAGTCAAAGTAGTCAACCATGGTCAAAGTGGGTCAAAGATAGTCTCTATAAACATCTACAAGGTCAACTTATAAATTTCAGTGATTTAGAAATTACTGAAATTGACGGGTCTCTAAAACAACCCAAAAGGAGAAAAATTTAATAATAGGATGACACATAAAGGGAAGAAATCTACAGATGTTGTCGGATGATGAAACTAACATCACCAACGTGTCCAGAATGGTTAAATCAGCTAGGATAGCCTGTCCAAAAGTCCAATTTGGACACAGGGGCAAAACGGTAATTTTGGACCAAAATGATGTGCGCCGTTGGACACACTTTGCACCGAAAAATGTGCCAAAAAAAGTGCACAAAATCTAACAAATTATATGTCTACGAATCCAGAATGACGATGCGAACCCAACGGTATATCCAGAATTGGATTTCGTTGACCCGATCTCAAATTGGTCCGTTGACCGGGACATTGAAATCCGATTTGCACGGAAAAGCGTGTCGAAGTCAATGTCGTCAAAACTTAGCAAATTATATGTCAACGAGTCCAGAATGACGATACGAACACAAGGTATATCCGGAATTGGATTTCGATGAGCCGATCTCAAAATGACCCGTTGACCCGGATACTGGTATCCGACTTGCACCGAAATACGTGCCAGGGCCCACGTTCTCCAAATTAATCAAACTTTATATGAAAACATGCCAGAACGACACCACGAGTCTAGGTGGTGTCAGAAATTGAATCCGGAGTCCCTGGTTCAAAAATGGAATTTAACAAGTGCAATACTAAGAATTCGAACGGCCAACTTTGGCGTCTAATTCGACCGACCTAACAAGCTCAAAATGAAATGAAATCTAAAGGAGGCAGGAAGAGGGTTATACCAGCTGTGCACCAGAACTGGTAGCACGCAAAACGGAGCTGATACGGCGAAGATACGAACCCGCGAAGTTGGCATCGTAAAACTGTCCAAAAATAGTACAAATTAAAACGTCAACTTGGTGGCCGATTTTGATGTATCAAACGACGAAATTAACGGTTCAAACTTGACATAGGTGAAGAGGGATATACCGAGATTGAGACGGAGTAAGGAGTTCGCCGATCCAACGGTCGGATCTCCCAGAAAACGTGTGCGAAGTCGCTGCGACGGAGCACGAATTCTGGAATTTCTTTGCGCGCGCGTCGACGGAACTCCGAGTAAAATGCTGGAATCGCCTAGACGGCGCATCCCGGAGGATGTTGGCCGCCACGGGAGGGTACGGGGGTGTGCGCCCGGCCTGGGGGGGACTCGCTGGCGTGGGGCGGCCGGCCATGCGGCGGCGGTGGCCGGGGCGGCGCACGGCCAGCCGGTGCGCGTGCGCACAACATGTTGATGCTGCTGCTGCTGCCTGTCGTAGCTGCTGCGGTTGCTGCCTCGCGGCGGTGTAGTGCCGTCCCGCAAAGTCAATCGGAGGGATCGAAACGCCGACGGCGTTCGGCCTTAGCCTTGCAACGGCTTGCTCGAAGACATCGCTCAGGTGGGGTAGTTTCGGTGAACTCTCCTCATCTTTGCCTTCACATAATAAATCGTGTTTTCAACTTGCACAAGTTAGGCTTGATAAATAAAAGCTACGCATCCACATAGCTAAGGGAATAATCCCGACGGTTTGATTCGAGTTAGAACATGGAAAACGTCCCACGGTCGGCCTAGAGTTGGTGCACGGCGTGCTTTAAAAATGACACTCGGTCCTTCGTCCCGTGGCTTGGGAGAAGGAAAGTTGGTCTTCGGTGCGAAAGCTGAGAGTTAGCCTAAGTCATAGGCGTCGTCCGCACAAATGCTTGCTAAAGCATGCACGGTCCTGTCCCGCAAGGCTTGGCATAGCCTTTGCTCGTCCCTTGGGTTATGTTGTAGGCTTGAGTGAGTTAGGCAAAGTTATGCCGGTCGACCTAAGTTATTCTACGTGCTATTCCGCTCATTCTGCGGTTGTCAAGATAAATAGTCCTACGACCCCAAGGCCCGTCAAATGAGATATAACTCGGGCGATAGCGTTGCGTAGAATATATGGGTCTAAGGCGAGCCACGATTGGTTCAGTGTAAAGTTAGCCACGGTCTATGGCATTTAAGGAACACATTGGATTTAAGTTAAGTTGGAAGGCTACGTAGTAGTCGTTCCTTCGAGTTCAAAGAAGTTCGAGGCGGTCCCTCGGTTGGGAGTCTCGCGTTCCTATCCACGTTAAGTAGTTCGAGGCGGTCCCTCGGTTGGGAGTCTCGCGTTCCTATCCACGTTAAGAAGTTCGAGGCGGTTCCTCGGTCGGGAGTCTCGCGTTCCTATCCACGTTGAGAAATAAAACGGTCCAGAAATGAGGAAGTGGGTCGAGTCTGCATGGTCATTGGACAACTTGTGTACCGGTGCACAAGGGTTTGATTTTGTTCCTCAGACAGTTGCCGCCGCCATGGGACTGATCTGGCCTAGGAGGAACACGTGCTTACGGGACCCTTGGAAGGGGTGCGACCTACCCAAGGGGTGCGCCGTAGAGCGGGTATTAGGGAAATTCGGCGAGTTCGCGCCTCGTTATTTACGAACGTACCCTAATATCCAATGGAGGTCCAATATAGCTTGTCGTGCTAGTGACCAAGTTCATATAGATGTCGGCATGGCGGCGACAATCCGCGAGTGTGCCTTTGGATTTAGTCGAGTATTGAGTGTGCTATATCAAGGAGTCGAGTTGAAGGCATGTATACAAGTAAAAGCATAATGTTGGGCTAAGATTGGGTATCAACGTAGGTGTTGTGCTTCGGCACGAGTTGTGGCGTCAAGTGTAAAGTCGAGAAGGGCCGTAGGGCAAGTAAGTTGAA